>OX424576.1:125501053-126101053 GCA_949152435.1 Gastracanthus pulcherrimus | reverse complement strand
TGAACATTAAAAATTACAATTTTACTTTCTAATATATGAAGATATAATATATACACCTATTTCAATTTTGTAATTTAAACTTGTGCAAAAGTATAGCATAGAAATCGAAAAAATATTTAAATTGTATACAAATTAAATATCTTTTGCATATTAATTTACAATTTTTAATAGATAATAATAAAGTTTGAAGCACTATAATTGTTGATTAATAAAATTTTTGCAAAGAAATTAATTTTTGTTATGATACCGTTTTCACGCAACCTAGCGGTAGATATCTAAGTGCGTTTTATAATCCTTTAGGTCCCAAGTGTGTCTGCAGGCACATGCGGTTTGAACTATTATAAAGAATTGTTCTTTGATGAGAAAAGTATCTGGGGTCACACTATCACTTCTACGGGGTCCAGACGAAAAAGCCAATGTATATTAAAGTCAAAGAATAGCATTTGTTTAAAACGGTAACGCAAATAGTGACGCCATAACAAAAAAGCAATTCATATGGCAGAAAGCAATGCGTATGGCGCAATAGATTTTTTCTAAAAACTCGAAGAAAAGCATATATTGTTTTAATTATTTTGGTAGATACTTGTATAATACACTCAAACTAAATAATTATCATGCTAGTTGTTAAAATTTCATTAATATAACACTATAAACGGGAATAGTAGTTTTTTATATCAACCTCGAAAAACCATTCCAAGAGAATTTTTTTCTTTTAAAAACCATTTTTAAACTCCTTTTAGACCATTTTTATCCAATGTAAAATGAAAATGTCTTTAGTGGGACCTCCAGTGATATTTTCCAAAAAAATCGAAAATATTTTTAACACATACTTTTAACGTTTATAGTCTTATGAACATTTTGAGACCTGTTGAATGTCAAAACTCGAAATTATACCAAAGTTATAGCAAGTTAAGTGAAACAATTTACATTAGATAGCATACCTATTCAATTTCAAAAAGTTCTTTGCGCAACTCATGGGAATGGATATTTTTGAAACTTGCAGAAAATATCGATTAAAGCATTTTGAAAAGAAGTTAGAATTTTATTTGGTGGTAAGTTGATGTTAAATATTTTATTAATCAACTGTTAGTGTTAAAACGTGTTGTTTTTTTATATTTTAAAAGTTCAAAAAATATTTTATTTACTTCAGGCCATAAATTGAGTAAAAATAGCTTAAAAAATCATAACTTTTATTTATTATAGTTGAAAAATATTCTTGAATTTTTAAAATAGGATTTTATCACATAGGTTTGCGCAAGGAAATTTTTAATAACCTTGTATTTTAATAAACATTATTAATAATTATGTTATTTCTTTGTCAAGTATTTATGAAGAGGATTCAAAATTTATATTTAAGCCTCTTTTATAACCATAAATGGTTCTTCAAAATTTCAATATGTATGAATTAACAGGTAAATTTTTTTAAAAATAACCAGACGTCCTCCATAATTCATTAAACAGCATAATAGGGTGGATGTATCATTTCTGGCGACTGCTCCGGTTTTGGCCTTCTAACATAATTTCAACCATTTTAAAAGTTTTAACTATCGAATTCCATACATACGGTTTTTAAGTATTTTGAACATTATATATTAATAATGAAGGTACTCTCTAAATTTTTTGGAATGAAATTTACGCTCTAAATGTAGAGTGAATGAGGGTTCCACTCCAAAAGAGTGAATTTGGTCACTCCAGTCTAATAAGTGAATTTTACCACTCTAAATTAGAGAGTGACTAAGGGATTCACTCTAACTTTCACGCTAGGTTGGAGTGAAATTTTTATTATAAAACATATAAATTAATCAAAATTTCGACTTCAATTAAATTTTCAAGAAATTTCATTATTAATTGTTCAAAAAAATAGGTTAAAAATATACAACTATGTGGTTAATTAATTTTACTCGAGATGCAAGAGAAGCTTTTATTTAAAATCTCTTAGAAATTTAACCAGATATAGTTATTACCAATTCAAGGGAATATTGAACCATTTAAGAAAAAAGAGTTTAGGAGTCTGTATTACCGACTTTTTTTATTTTAAACAGTTATTCGAGATTAAACAAATTTTGTAAATAAAAATGACCTACTATGTTCTGCAAATTTGTATATTGTATTAGCAATGTTTGGTTTTGGAAATTTAAAAAAGATTCTGGTATTATTAGCAACCGGAAAACAGTTTTAAATATTTTCCGTGATAAAAAGCAATGCGTATGGCGACCCACATCCTCTTAACATTTATCGACCCATTTTTTAATAAAGTTAATGATACCTCTTGAAAAATAATGTCGTTTAATATAAATATATATTTTACAGAGAACAAAATAGAAATGATACGCCGGCATGGATAGTAATCTGCCAGTATTTTACATCCCCTTAAATGAAAGAATTTATTAATTTTTAAAATTTTAGTATTTCAAACATCTTAAACTTTTCTTAAAAATGCATAATTTGAGAAAATGTAGTAAATAAAATATTAGATTGTTTTGTCAAATATTAAAATTACCATAATAGTACTGAATTTCATATAAAATATAATTTTTGTATCATTTTATTAACAACAACCATTTATTATCTCTAAGTTATTATGGCTTAAACTGATTCTAGTATTAAATAAACGTTCATCAACGAATTCATCAATGGTTGTCTAGCGCTAAAGTGGCAGTCCCAGAACCTAAACGACCAGAGTTCAAATCCAATCAACAATCATTTTAAGTTTAGTTATTTATTTCTCAATTGTAGCCATTCCAGTAAACTGTATTCATTTATCAAAATATTTGTAAAACGTAAAACAACGTGATTAATTATTTTTTGTTGACGCGTATTTTTTCACTCTAAATAGAGTGAAAAAGTCACTTTTACAAAAGAGTGAATTATTCAGTCTTTCTAAAAGTGAAGATTCACTCCAATATAAGTGACTGGATTTTCATGATCGCTTGGAGTGACAATTCACTCCAATAGAGTGAAAATACACTCCAAAATATTTAGGTACATTGTTAGCTCAGTATATTTTGATAGAAAAAATACTTTTAGTTTCAGGTGTGTCGAAAATAGCATTTACTTACACAAATCGAGAAGAGAAGCAAATGAATGAAATGTTCATATTTCTTAGTAATATTTTAATAAAATTAATATAAAAGTAAAAAATTACAAAGAAAACTAGAATTTTATAGAAAATAAAGGGTGGCCAGAAGTGGTACAACAGAAACGTTAATATACCAGTTTTGGCCATAGTACCCCAGTCATAAAAATGCATCAGATTTACTATTTACATGATTATTTTAAGTTTTGTTAGTCTAAGAAATAGTTAATATGATTTCAAACTTAGATTTATGTAAAATGCTAGATGCATCAAAAGCATGTTATAGGTTACAATAGGTTATATTTCATTAATCATAATTTCTCCGATTTGAATCATTTTTAATGTAGAAACGCATTTTGTAGAATTGTGAAAAAAGGAAAAACTGTTCTAAGAAAGAAAAATGATCATTTTAACTATTTTTAGAATACTAAATGACTTTTACGTACATATGTACTTTAGCACACAAAACATATAAATTTAACAATAAAGCAGTTAGATGTTGTAACTGTTTAGATTTAATCTTTTTTAAACTGTTATAATATATATCCTTTTAATCGGTAATAATTTTTTGTTCAGGGTAATAATTCATATAACAAAAATATTTTCATAATAAATATGAATTTCGATAATGGCCAAAACCGGGACATCCCTATGGTCAAAACTAGTGATTAGGTGGCCAAAAACGATGTAAAACAAGTTTTATTTTAGTTTCTCATTTGTGAAATTTCCTCAGGATTTTTCATAAAACAAACGATGAATTTATCAAATATATGTGTTTTAGAATGGGTATAAATTTGTTGAATGATCAAACATTATATTTTACTGTAGTAAATACGTTCTCGAAAGTCAAGAAAAGGTTAAGGTGGCTAGAAACGGTACGTGCACCTTGCTAAAACAAAAAGCAATCAAAATATTTTTGATAAAAAAATGAATAAATAAAGATAAAAAATAAGCTTTGATTGAATACAAAATTACAGCATAAGGTAAAAGTACCAGTAGTTGGCCACTGCCGAGAACTTGGCCACTGACAAGAAATATATTAATGTTTAAGCTTTTGGCATAGAATAGGGGAGAACGGGGTAATGCCGGTCACTGGCTAATTCCGGTCACCCTTATTTTCAATAATCTAAACATTTTTAGGTAATAATTCGAATAGTATATTAAACGCAACATAAAATGCAATTAATCTAATATCCAAACAACCTTCTATTCAGTTTTAGTAAGGAATTATACACAATTAAAGTGTAGGCCTACATTTCTTATAAGAAATCTGGTCTATAAAATAAGCTTTTATGCATATTATTTGTTGCTTTATGCAGTTATTTTTTGCATCTTTATTAATTTGAACAATCTAAGAATACGAAGTAGTGAAGAAAAAAGAGTATAATATAAACCTATTACTTTTTTGTCATTTCAATTTAAATTACTAAGCAGAATGGGGGTAATCCCGGTCACAATGTTATTTATATGACGCTCTCGAAAGTGAGGCTAAGAAAACGTTTCGCTGCGCTCTCAGGCAGGGTAACTTTGCTTAAGTGTTTTTGATTGAACAGTGGTTATGTTATTATATGTTTCACTTTGTAAGTGCGAATAATAATGCGACTGATCATATGAAAGTTCATATAATTGATTTAAATAAATTTTTCACCTATAAAAGTACCTTTCTAATAGTGATCGGAATTGTACCAAGGCTAACCGGTATTACCCTTTGATGTGGAGTAAATTCGGTCAAAATGCTTTTTTTTATTTCGACTTATAGATTCGATATCTTACATTTTTATATTAAACCAATAAGAAATATTTATAGTCAATGGTTTGAACTAACATACTAATTATTTAAAGTTAAAAGAAACAATTTGAAAGTGGAAATAACAAGCACGTTTGCTTAGGTGGCCGGCAATACCCCATCCTCCTCTAAAACATGAATTATCATCAAATATTGTTGTGTACATAATAAATTGTCAATACAAAAAGAACCCGAGGTTCAATAATTGATTTTAAGTTAAAAAATAAGATCTTAATTTTGCGATTTTCAGTCCGTGCGGGCATGCATGCTTTTCTTAAGTAGTGACTAAGAAAAGTTCGTTTACTAGTAAGGCGACAAAAATTTAATAAAACATTTTTTATGTATCTTAAGGTTCCTACATTATTCTTATTATATTAGAAATACATAAAAAATAAAAAATATAAGATTTATATATATTTTATATTAAAATTTTATGTGTTCATGTATTGGTACTCGAAAAATACCTTGAAAATTCCCGTCCCAGTAGTTTACCGGGTGGCCATCTACTGGGCAATCACGCAGATTACACAACAAATCTCGGTCCTAGTTGTTGGCATATACTTGTTTGAGAATTTGCTACATCACGGTTGTTTTTCGACTAAGGGACTTTTTGGAGCAAACAAGTAATGTAAACATTTCTTTTTTATAACAATACCTAAGTATAACTTATATTTTATATATTTGGAGTCTTATTTGTTATCATAACTTGAATAATACTATTCGCATATCTAACCTCCAACCTAACCTCAATACGCACACTGAGATACTTGCTATTTATTTCAACAAGCAGATATAATTTATAGTATTATTTATTTAAACAGAATATGTAAAAAGTTAACTTACTAGGCCGGTAATGGTAAGTACTATTTTTGTATTAAGGTATGAGTTAAGTTAAAAAATATTATGTATTTTATAATAATTATTAAGAAATAATAATATGCTTTCGTAACAAAATTATTGTAAGTTATTTATTTCCTCATTGTACCTCACAAAATTAATCTTCGCAATATTAATTTGGTCTTACTTAAAGAAAAAATGTTTGGTTACAGCAGTAGCCAACTACTGGTACCAGTATTTTGAGACACTAGGACATGCTTGTTTTGCTGGTCCAAGTACTGGTACATTGTACCACTGAACATTTATGTCTATTTCCCTATCATTATTGATTAAAATGTCTTTTTTTTCAATTTAATTTGATAGAAAATTAAATTCCCTTCCAGATGAATGTATAACTTTTTATTGGCTTTATTAATTTTAGTGCTCTAATTTAAGAAATAAGTTCGGCTGCTACAAAGTAGCCAAGTACTGGTACATTTACCTTAGTACCCCAGAAATAAGCGATCAAAATACATTTTTAAAAAGAAATCATAAAAATGAAAAACTGTTATAAAACAAAAACGAATCTATGAATCTCAAATTTTTTTTATTTCAAATCTTCATTAAAAGTCGAAAAAGATAAGCGTTCATTGGTAACAAATTACCGTGTAATGTGTTAGAAATAAGCAATCAAATATTAAATAAAAATACAACCTCAAATATCTTGAAAAATAAAAGTCCTCATGATCTGGGCAAAGAACTCAGCCAGAACATTATTAAAAGCTATCTGTTTGGAATGGCTTTCCAAGGAATGGAATCTTCCGTACCCTGGATCAAGTTAAGGTGGAGTTATAGTGCAATTATTTAGTCAATTTTTTCGTTTTCTTTTATTTTCATTTCCTTTTTATTCTTTGAACATTTTTAATCCAAATAGAAACATATTTGTAAGTAAATAAAAGTAAAATATGATTTTAATGAGTATTGTAAAGTATAAATAAGAATTATTTTTGAGAAATGTCTTTTTTCCTTACAAAAGTGTGCTTGTCTCAAAACTACATTTTGCATTACTCTAGAAGTCTTCTGCGTATTAGGTTTCAACGGATCGAGCTAAAACTTTCAGGATAGTTTCTTACACATAATAACAACCTAGTAACAATCTCTGATTTTGAAATTATTTTTTTTTAAAGAACGTAGTATATGTATGTATGTATAATAAAAAATGGGTGTTCTGTTAATTAAATTGTTTATTATAGTTCTGCAGTTTTAAAATAAGTATTCGGGTATAGAAATAAATTCTTAGATTGTTAGTGTTCACTTTACTTTGAAGAAAACATACAAATTTTTTTGTTGGTCTGCTTTGAAATTTTGTGCGCAAAATACTTGAGCAAATTTGTGCAATTTTATTAAAAATTAATGCATTATCTGTAGTAATAATTAAAATATTCGTAAAAATAGCTCAAAAATTTTTCAAAATTTTGTTTATGGATACCAAGCATGTGTACAAAGTTTGGGAAAAAATATTGAATATTAAGAAAATTTTCAATTTTGCTATAACCCCACCTTAATGGCGGCATTCCATATAGATGACAAAAACAGAGGTGATTTTCGGAGATTTTTCACAAACAAACTATTCATTCAATTAAATAAAAACTATTTTGTATGTATTTATGCACTTTTGAAAAAGTAAAACCAATTTTTTATAATGCTTTTTGATCGCTATAATGGGTGATTTCACCGTAACGCGCCCAAAACAAGCAAATTTACAAGAGTTAATGGGACAGATACACCTTTAAATTTAAAATTAATTGATAATATATTTTAAGATAAAAATAAGTCACTCAATATATATATATATATATATATATATATATATATATATATATATATATATATATATATATATTACCTGATTTTTTTCGGTAAATTTGAAAATTTTATATTATATTATATATAGCTCCCTATTTCATTATAAACTAGTTACTCACAAAAGAAGAAAATCGCTGCCAATTCATTGGCACTTAGCTTCCTCAAACTGAGTAAATTGTTCCAAAATGAATTTCTTTATTCTCATACATTATTTTAAATTGCTATATTTCTTTCTTATTAATTGTTCAAAAAACGTGTTTTTTTAGTCATTAAACGTTCTCATTTTTTTCACAAAAAACCGTTTTAAAAAAGTTTTTATATCTTTAATAAACAATATTTGAAAGTTTAAAAAAGACGTTTTTAAAACGTTTTTTAAATGTTTCGTGCTCTTAAAGTACGTATTTAAGGAAACTGATCAGGATCTTATTCGACTCCAAAGATACTTGACCACATCCTAGTTATACCACACTGAGAGAAGTGATGTAGTAAAACTTACTATTCTCGCAATGTAAGCAAGCCTTTAGTTATTGTAACTGTTTTTATTGTTTCTTTTATTAAAATATAGTTCGTGCTACAAAGTGAAAATAGACAGGAGTTCTACTATTAAATATGAGGTAAGATTCTTAACTTTTACGAACTAGATTGAGAACTTAATCAATAAATGCCTCGATAAAAGAAGCACTTTCAATGTATTTTGTAAAAAAGATAAACAATCGGACAAAAAGGCTAACCGTAAGCTTAGTAAATATTATTTTACTATTAGTTATAATCCCTACTAAATGGAATAGTCAATCTAACAAGAAAAATTAGTTGTATCCAATTCCCACTATAGACTTAGTTAAAACATAGTTCGATTTACTATATACTTCTCTCTGTAGAATTAGTATTTCTATTATCTGGCGACGGCATAATTAATCGATAAATTCAGGTACTTCAGAATATTTAAATACATATTTAAATTATATGTAGTTAGATATTGGTACAGAGATTAATAGAATTCCTAATCATCTGACATATTTCAAATAATTTTCCATCATAGATGTCAGAGATATAACCAAACAAAAGAAGGAAAAGAGTCAACCCAAAATTTATAGTTGTAGAAGATAGTTAATTTTATACTCTTTTTAATGCATTTACAATAACTTGATCATAAAATTTCTAACATTCCAAAAATCCGAAGAACTATAACTCAAAAATCAACAAATAAAATAATCACTATAAAACAAAAACAAGTCGATGAATCTTAAAATTTCTTTGCAATTTTGAATCTTCATTTAAAAAGAAAGAGAATGAGTCCTCTTTGGTAAAAAATGACCGCGCTATTTTCGAAATATGAGTGATTATATTATATTATAAAAAATTAAAAAAAAACATAACCCAAAAACTAAAACCCAAAAATCGAAAAATCGCTGTGAAAACCAATAAACATCGAAAAACAAAACACATTTCTATCGTACTGCCTTCTTTTAAGAGAAACAAAAATAATGAGCCCTGAAACATTAAGGTTCACCGTATATATGCAGAGTAATGCTGATATACTTCCACACACACACACACATACATCCATACATACAGACACTTTCTAAAAATAGTATATTTTGATTTCTTAAGTTGAGTCCTCAATGTGATCGAATTGACGCTTTCAATGTTTTTTTATGTAGAAAATACATCTAGTTATGATATGAGCGTGGGAATTTGTATATAAAAATTATTGACCAAAGTTATAGTCTATTTAATTGAAAATTCTTCGATTTTTTAAAATTTTAATATGAAATATGGCTAAAATAAACTATAGCTTTGATCAATAATTTTTATATACAAATTCTCATACTCATATCATAACTAAAAGTATTTTGTATATAATAAAACCTTGAAAGCGTCAATTCGTTCACATTAACTCTCTAAACCTTGTGGTAGCCCAAGGAATATAGAGGTTTTCATTATAGATAATCAAGGGAACCTAACGACATTAAAAAGAAAAAATAATTTTTTTAGTTACATTTTAATAAATAGTTCATTTTTACCGAAAAAACCCAGGTAATATACGTATGATGAGTGACTTAGTTTTACCTTAAAATGTATTATCAATTACATTTAAATTTAAAGGTGTATCTGTCCCCTTAATTTCGTAAGACTTTTTATGTAATTTTAGCCGTAGAATCACGTGATTTATTATTTTTTTTATGAAAATGATTGAAAATGCATTTTATTTTGATAATACTTTCATAGGGTGTTTCGGAAATGACATTTTACTTTTAAACTGCTCTCATAACTCTTAGACTTAACCTACGAACTTTTTTCAAATAGGTTTTGTATACTTTATTATTAAATAACGAAACACACTTTTTATTTGTAGTAGAACACCTAATAAACAGTATCTAGATAATAATTTAGTAGTGTTACGGAACTGACCTCTACTGCTTTTTACTGAAATTTGAAGTGAGAAAACTGTTTATACTCGCGAAATTTTTAATTCCCAGATCATTTTCCGGATACGTTTGATGAGTCATAATATATAGTTTGCGAATCTACTGTCAGGATGGTCTATTACAGCAAACTACTACGCTTTTTGGTGTAGATACTGTCGTCATCAATATTTTATCGCAAACCGATGGACAAAAAGTATAATGCACCTTGCTTTAATGCTAATTAACGAATTTCGAGTTTAAAGCAAATACAAATGAATATTATTAACTCTATAGTTTACTATGTACATGGAGGATTCTTTTCACCTATACCTTACTTCTGCATAGTGTGCCCTTTCATGTCGAAATTTGAGTTTTGGACATGTCACGGAACTGACATTTGAGATCTAATTTATTAATTTGTTTTAAAAGATAGCACTTATTTACGTTTCCGTTTTTTAACAATTATAGTTGGTTATGCCATACATCGTTATGTCGTATAAGTATCTAAGAGGCTTGGGTGCAAAGTGGTCAAGTTACGGTAGAATAACCCATATATATAACTTTCGTAACTTTTTTTTGTACACAATTTTTAATTCATGTAGATATGGACTGTTTTTAAGAACATTTCACTACTTATATCGTAGGACCTTTATAAACTCTCATATGTTTCTTTTTTTAATTTTATGTATTATACATAGCGAAATACCCTCCTTAAATGAATAGATTATATTGCTTCGTGACAGATAGTCAGTAAAGCTTTATAATAATATTATTATTAATTGATTATTTCGCGAAAATACTATAGTACACACTATAATGCATACTATAGTGGACACTATGTAGTTTTTTCTTCTAGTCTTCCTGAATCAACTTCTCGTTATAACCTACCTCGTACTACAGTCGACTTTTTAAAGTTTTCTTAAAATAATAATGCAATTATAATAAATATATAGCATTGAAGCTTCGATTTAGTAAAAAAATGTAGTTTGTGATCGTTTATCGCAGAGTCTCTGAAGCACTCCAAAGACATGATGTAATTGGTAAAGCGTATCTGGAAAGCTCGAAGTAAAAATACAGCTAGAAAACTGTGACTTGTAGTACCTTGTGGTACGAGCAAAATCTCAGCAGATATGAAGATTACAAGGCACAACGCAGACTATATAGATAAATGCAAAGATGTATAGCCGGTAAAATGAAGAACCGGAGAAAATGAAGAAAGACCCCCCACGATAGAGTCAAAGCGCAAGAGATCTAGTAAAGGAGAGAGCCCCTCGGTCGTTTTCTCTTGCTGGTGGTCCATGGGAGGCTCGACGTCGCGTCCCTTTACTTCCGACTTAGCCGCGAGCTGTGCGCTTCTCCAAAGAGCAGACATAAATCTCTGGGCTCGCATTTATACTTGATATTCCCAATATACCGCGAGCCCGCTGCAGTGCAGTACGTGGTATAGCCAAGGCTAAGGCAACTCCCAAGTGTAGCACTTGCGCGCGGGATACCTACTGAAATTATCAAGAATCGAGCTCTATAAAGATACGTGCGCGCGGCCAGCTTGAGAACATACACTGCCGATGAATTTCTTTAAACTGTCTTGAAACGTTTATTATATGTCAATTAAGATGTGTTTTATACGTGGTTATAAAATTGAGAAATTTAGCTTCAAAGTTTCAATTTTCAACATGAGATCCCTATCTTGAGCTCTCACAAAAGGCACATTCTTATTTATTGTATAAAGTAAGTTTTCTTTAAATTATTTTGAAAAACTAATATGTAATGTAAAATAAGCATAGAAATACTATAGGTGAAAAGATGGGTATAGCAAGCGGTACTTTCTTTAAGATAATAGCTACTAAAGTTGTGCTCTAATGTAATTGGTATATATATATATACATTGTGGTACAGTATATACAAAAGTTAATGCCGTACTTTGGTTTTTGGTGCTTTTCATAACTTTTATATTTTTTACTAATATGTTAATGATTTCAATTGCGAATTAAAAGGTTTTCATTATAAATATTGCCATTTAATGATGATTTTTTTGAAAATTAACTTTCTAGTCTTATCTCTATCTGCTTTGAATTTCGGCACTACTTCGATATCTTTAGGAACATTAGTTCTACTATAGCTGAAGTTTAAAAGAAAATTTTTACTTTGATGCACTCAACGCAAGAAAGAAACTGCTGCTAACTGCTTTATCAGAGTGCTTTCTTAAAGAGAGTTTCTGAATTTAAAATTAACTCAGAAAATTTTATAATGAATATTAGCCCTTGAGACATCACGAAATTTCAAATACTCAAAACATAAATAATTTAATATTAGAATAATGTTCCCTCTACTGACGCAACGAAGACAATGAAGATTAAATGTAATACATTTTGCAAATTTATAACTTATTTTTTGAAGCAATCATGTACAATTAATGAAAATTTTGTTAGTTAAGGTGATGCTAAACCTCTTGTCATCGTCAAATACGGGGAACCACTTATTTCATTCAATTTTCAATTATGAGCAAATATCTCTCTGGATAGTTGTTGTTTTTGAATAGAACAATAACGTTTCATAAAGATATTTGCTAAAAATTCAAAATTAAATGAGAAAAGTGATTCCTCGTATTTGTCGGTAACAGGTGGCTTTAGCATCACCTTATCTAGGCACGTTCTGATTAAATTGTGTAACTGTTATAGTATCCCAAGCAATACTAAGACACGAAATAGTTTAGATCTTGTTATTGAGTCATGCGCATTCTTAAAATCAATGAATAGTTGTTGTACCGTTTCTCTGTATTCCTATTTAGGTTCAAGGAGCTGTCTAACTGAACATCTGGTCGCTTTTCAATTATTCTACATATATATATATATATATATATATATATATATATATATATATATATATATATATATATATATATATATATATATATATATATATATATTAATAATAATAGTATTCTTCTAGTATTTCCATACTATTGTTATTGATGTATGTGTCACTAATAATTGGAAATAATCTTTTTTAAGAAATGATAACGTCATCATAATTATGACGAGTATTGAAAACTTTACTGTAATAATAGCAATTAAGGTGATGCTAAAGCCACCTGTCACCGACAAATACGAGGAATCACTTTCCTCATTTAATTTTGAATTTTTAGCAAATATCTTTATGAAACGTTATTGTTCTAATCAAAAACAACAACTATCCAGAGAGATATTTGCTCATAATTGAAAATTGAATGAAATAAGTGGTTCCCCGTATTTGATGGCGACAGGGGGTTTAGCATCACCATAACAGTCAGCATTGTTTGGTCAGGTAAGAGCTTACTCAACCCTTTGAAATCCACAACAGATTAAAACTGAAATATGCACTATCAACTCTCTTATTTAGCTTACAAGGAGAATATCAGGGATGCTGGTCCCGAAATTTTCTGAAACTTTCAGGATCATTTACTGGTAGCTAGAAATGAAGGGTAGCACCGGTAGTCATTGTGAATGGCTCTTTTTTCGTAAGATATCACCTATTCTGCTCCGAATGTGCATTATTTCATTAAAAATTGGTATCACTATCTGTGATCATAGCTCCGGATGTTTTTGCATTAAACAAAACTGCCTGAAAGTATCAAAAAGTAGTCAAAAAGAGCTTGCATTTGAGTCCTGGAACGATAAAAAATATTAATCTGAGTCAAATTTATTAACAATTGAATATATCAACAAACAGCAGGAAAAATCAACGGATTTAAAAAACTTCAATTTCCACGTAAATTCATGCATTTTTAGCTGATATCTTCAATTATTAATAACTTTGGCTCAGATTAATATTTTTTAACGTTCCAGGTCTCAAATGCAAGATCTTTTTGACTACTTTTAGGTACTTTCAGGCAGATTTCTTTAATGCTAAAACATCCGGATCTATGATCACAGATAGTGATACCAATTTTTAATGAAATAATGCATATTCGGAGGAGAGTAGCTACCGGTGCTGCGCTTCATTTCTAGCTACCAGTGAATGATCCTGAAAGTTCCATGAAATTTTAGGACCCATATCCCTGATAGTCTCCTTGTTAGTTTTAGAGTTCGTAGCCAGGGCTGTACAGGAAAGCAATGGGGAAATTGTACTAAATGACTTTCTAACGCAATTGTTAGCCTACGCAAATGATATACACTTTATAGGAAAAGAACAGAAAAACTATAATAAAAAACGTGAAAATACTAATATAAGCAGCTAAAGAAGTAGGTTTAGAAATAAGCTAACAGAAAACCCAGTAGATGGTCATTAGCAGCTATATCTTGCATGCAGCTATAGCAGGGTTTGAGAATGCTGATACCAATTTGAAACACTAGGGTAAAACTTTCAGAAAAGTATACGAGTTAAAATACCGATAATAAACTACAAAAATGAGACTCATAAAGAAATCAAGAAGAGACTGCATTCGGGAAATATATGCTTCTATTCAGTAACTAACTTACTAAAATCTCAACTACTATGGTGGAAGACTAAATTTGAAATATGTAGAAGAATTATATTGCCACTACTTCTATGTGGATGCGAAGCGTGGGCGTTAACCAAATGGGAAGAAAATAGATTTAGAGTGTTTGAGAATAGAGTCCTTAGAAAGGTATTCGGGGATATAATAGTTGAGATTACTAGAGAATGGAGAATTTTACATAATCAGGAAGTACATGTTGTACGGAAAGCAAAACATCATTAGTGATTAAATCTCGAAGACTAGGGTAGGCTGGGCACGTAACTAGAATGGGAAGTGAATATATAGTACTTAAACTACTTGTGGGGAAACCGACAGGCGCAAGGCCCTCAGGTAGACAGAGACGAAGATGGGAGAACAATATTAAAATTGATCTACGGGAAATAGGATGCTCTGAGGAAGATTGGATGCAACTTGCGAATAATAGAGATAGATGACGTAACCTGTGAACAAGGCTATAGACTATAAAGCTCCGGACCGCTTCTAGTTTCAACATCTAGTAAAGGTAGCTATGGTGATGATGCAAGCATGACTACAGCGGACATAGAGATTATGATAGCTGTGGTCGCACATATTCTAGTACTGCTAACCATTACTACTTGGCCAATATAATAATAACTATAATAATAATAATAATAATAATAATAATAATGATAATGATGATGATGCTGATGATAATGATGATGATGATGATTTTTTTCTTCAGATTGCTGTTTTCTGAAGCCGTACAGGTTGTCAGCTAAGTCGACGGCAGCCCTTACAGCTCCCTGTAGCCGTGGCTTGAGCAATCTCTCATAAAGCTTCCCTGCGTCATCAAACATGCACAGAGGACTCGTGGAAGACGGAAGCCGAGGATCACCTCACTTTCCTTTGCCGATCAGCACGAGATGCGCAACCTTCCAGAGGGTCCCAAAGACACCCGCCTTGAGGCACGCGTTGTACATGTTCAGCAACAGAGATGATGCTCTTACCGCGATGATCTTCAATATCTCAGCTGGTATCCCGTCGGGTCCAGGCGCCTTTCTGCTCTGCATCATTTTGACGGCGATCTGCAGCTCCCCGGTGGAAAATAAGGGGATCTCACCCACTTCCCTGGTTTCCTCCTGGTCCTGTCTTAGCGGGTGCGTAGGGAACAGAGTATCCACAATTTGAGTCATGGTGTCTTTGTCGAAAGAGGGACTCGGGAGCGCGCAGAGTTTCTAGGTCACGATCTTCTAGCCCAAGCCTCACACATTCCGATTGACTTCCTCCGTAAGATTCTTCCAGCATTGCGCCTGGCACCGATTGATCTCGCGTCGAAACCGTTTGTGCGCTGATTTTTGCTGCGCCGACAGCAGCCTCTTCTGCCTCCTTTTCGTCTCGCATTCCTTGCGCTCTTCTGAAGTGGTTCGCTTCCTCCCTCAGTTGCGCGATTTCGTCGGTCAACCAGTGAGCTTGGCGTTTTCCACGTCGCGATCCCTTGTGCGGCATGGATGCGTCACAGGCTCGGTGAATGAGACCCATGGTCTCCTTCCCTAGAACCTCTGCTTCGTCCCTGTTCACTGTGGAGTTCGTCGTCGGTAAATTTTGTTGGCCTTCTAGCAGCACGTCGACTAGTTTATCGGTGTTCAGCTTGACCAGTTTCCGTCAGAGTGGTTTTCGCGCGTCGCCTTTCTGCGATTGGGTTTTATCGCTCAGCTGAAAGGTGATGTACTGGTGGTCGCTACCGTTTCAATACTCTAGTAACCGACGCTCTAGGCTCTAGATTTTCGGATACAAAGGACACGTCGAGAATCGTCCCAATAAATCCTGACCGTCTGAATGTCGGCGTGTTCCGAACGTTGAGCACTATCAAGTCGAGTCTGGATACCATATCCATGATGAACCTTCCTGTGCTGTCCGGCTCTGGCAAGCCCCACTCGCGCATTGAAGTCGCCGGCGACAACGATCTCGTCTTTCATCTCGCGGATCGCATTTTCCAGGTCGTCCAGACTTCGCCTGAATTGCTCAATTCGGACGTTCGGCGTATAATAGCAGCTCACGTAAAATACGTCTCTGTTTTTCACCCACACGAAGCTATTTCGGCTTCACGTTCGTCAACTCTGATGGTTTGGAGGTCCACGTAGACTGCTGCAGTACCCAGTTTGTCTGGATACCACATAGGTAGATTCCAGTCGAGGTACTGCTCACTGATTAGTAGCACATCGGGCTTCTTCTCAATTATATACCGAGTCAGAAGGCTGTTGGCTAAGTCGCTATGTGTAGGTTCGTTTGAAGGACCATTATACGGTCCATCATTAATGGTTCGTTTTGGTCTGCCTAAGCATATCGCGGAACGTTCTACACTGTCCTGATCCTGGGGTGTAGCCTAGATGAGCCTGACCTAGTCCAAGTGCCGTGCACAAGACACACTTTGCATCGGCAGCTCTGCAGGCTGCTCTTTTGTGGCCTTCCTCGCCACACTTGTAGCAGGCCCTACTTGTATCAACCCAGACATCTTAAGCACCGCATGCAGCTGCTGCCACCTTCTCAGTCGACTGTTCATGTAGCCGACTCACAAGCGGCTCTTCTCGAGCAGGAATTCAGCCTTTTCCTGGTCCATGTATATGATGGCCAGCCGCTGTTACCTGCTATTGGGTTTGGTCAGCGATACGCTGATCTCACCCACTGAGTTTCCTGCTTCGTCGAAGAGCCTCTTGACCGCCGCTTCCACCTCTTCATTGGTGGTGAGGCTATCGAGGTCTCTGACTTCGATGCTCGTCTTCGGTGACAGGTTCTTTACGACCCCTGTGTCACCTACTGCCTTCTTGAGGGAGGCTTCGAGGCTTCCCAACACCTGGTTATTGGGTTTCGAGCCCAACTCTACCAGGACATCGCCCGCCCTGGCTTTTCTGATACGTATATCAGTGTTTGGGTACTCTGATGGAATCTTCTCGCGAATATTCGAAAGAACGTTCGCATAAGAGACTCCATCATTAGGGTGGATAAGGACAGCAATGGGTCGCATTCTAGGCGTCATCCTCCTTCTCTTGTTCGTGGGAGACTTCTCAGAAGGCTCTGTTTTCTTGTTCGACGGTGTCTTGGCTGTCGGTGGCTTCTGTTGTTGTGAGTGGTGATGCAGCTGTTGTCGCAGTTTCTCCCGCTATTGCTGTTCCTGTTTGCGCTGCAGCTGTAGCTCATTCTACTGCTGCTGCTGTGATTTCTTAGCAGCAGATTGTCCTTCCTGGATGGACCGTTAAAAAACCGTCGGTCTCCGACGGCCATTGGCCCTAGCCTTCTTGTCGTTACCTCTTATTTTGAGACCGCTTGCTTGAGGAAGCCACGGCTCCCAGAGTGCCTGTTGAGCTGCACTCTTCGATGTTGGGAAGCAGACGGTCCTTCCAAGAGTCGAAAAGTTCGACGAGATAGGGTATGGAGTGCTTGATAGTGTTATTAACTCCGGGCTGCTTCTCCAACGCTTTTCCCATATTTTTGCGGATATCATCTATCACCTTTATGAACTCCTCAATCTATATATATCTCCTCAAACTACTTACCTCCGGGCGTCTGAGCTGTTGTGTGCCGCTCGGTAGCGATTTTGGAGCAAGCTGCTCCAATACCACCATCGTTTCTGGGCAGGTTTGGGGTTGACCTGCCTTCTGGCTTATGACTTAGTTTTGTAGGGACATTTTGTTTCTTCATTGTTAATCGGCACATCGTGCGTAGGGAGGCGGGCCGAAATAGCTGGGAATGGGTGCACCCTCGGATATTTTAATCCTTCCCCAGATCCCTGAGGCCCAGTCTTTGATTTCCCGGTCCCGGAAAACACGGACGGACCAGGGCTCACCCGAAGTAACAGCAGTTCCGATCCCCCTATCCAATATGCACTTCCTGATCAGGGTCCGAAGCGGCTGGCTTCCGATCCCGCGCCGAAATTAACCGTCTCGGCAGAGCTAGGCTCCCATCAGCCCTTCGCCCATGCCGGTTGGAACAACCGACAGAGGTCCGGACAGTCCCAGCGTTTCCCGGCGCAAGAACTATCGGGTCGGGCCTCACCCCAGGATCAGGACACTGTAGAGCATTCCTCGATATGCTTAGGCAGACCAAAGCGAACCGTTAATGATGGACCGTATGATGGTCCTTCAAACGAACCTACACATAGCGACTTAGCCAACAGCCTTCTGACTCGGTATAGAATTGAGAAGAAGCCTGATGTGCTACTAATCAGTGAGCAGTACCTCGACTGGAATCTACCTACGTGGTATCCAGACAAACTGGGTACTGCAGCAGTCTACGTGGACCTCCAAACCATCAGAGTTGACGAACATGAAGCCGAAATGGCTTCGTGTGGGTGAAAAACAGAGACGTATTTTACGTGAGCTGCTATTATACGCCGAACGTCCGAATTGAGAATTGTAAGAGTAAATGTGTGTAGAGTGTGTTCGGTTACCATTTAGTCACCTTCTCACTTCCAGGCGAACTGGCAAGTCATCCGGCTACAAGCCCTACCGGGAGAACCGCTGCGATTCCTCATGCCAGGAAATCTATGCCTCGGCTACGTGTCAACCCAGGCAACCGCGGAGGGAATAACAATAACAATAACAATAATAATAATAATTAGAAATAATAATAATTAGAAATAATAATAATAATTAGAAATAATAATAATTAGAAATAACAATAATTAGAAATAATAATAATAATTAGAAATAATAATAATTAGAAATAATAATAATTAGAAATAATAATAATAATTAGAAATAATAATAATAATTAGAAATAATACTAATTAGAAATAATAATAATAATTAGAAATAATAATAATAATTAGAAATAATACTAATTAGAAATAATAATAATAATTAGAAATAATAATAATAATTAGAAATAATAATAATAATTAGAAATAATAATAATTAGAAATAATAATTAGAAATAATAATAACTAGAAATAATAATAATAACTAGAAATAATAATAATTAGAAATAATAATAATAATTAGAAATAATAATAATTAGAAATAATAATAATAACTAGAAATAATAATAATTAGAAATAATAATAATAACTAGAAATAATAATAATTAGAAATAATAATAATAACTAGAAATAATAATAATTAGAAATAATAATAATAATAAATTTAGTAACTAATAATCTCAAGGGTAAATTCTAGAGAAGTTAAAAACGAGCTTTTTTATGCATGCAAGTTATAAAGAATATAAGTAACTCTATGCGCGCCTATATATATATATATATATATTCATAAACCTTTGCCAGTCACGATGTTGAGTACAATTAACTTAAAAGGACTTTTCACATAATAGATTACATTTAAAATTTGTAGATTTATGTAGAAAAATGCACAGAATTTATTTCTAAAGGATTAGGCGGAATCAAGATATTACTTAAGATAATATTGAAGATTTCGTTTTTTGGTAAAAAAAATCACTTTCCGCGTGATAAAATTATATGAAAAAAATCAAGTACGTGTATTAGATTATGTGGAATCGATTATTTAAAGTATTAGCGGTTTCAAAGTTTTAGACTTTGCAATAAAAATTAAAAATCACTATAATTTAGACTTTTTGAATCTTTAATTACTTTCCACGTGATAAATACTGACGAAACTCGGCTTATATATCAATTAAAATATTGCCGATGTAATGCATAATACGTTTTTGGGGTCAGGACTTAACATCAGAAGTAATCGAAATTATTTACCTATTTTAGGTTTACTTTTATACTATCCACATCATTTAAAGTCTATTGGCACCGGAAACAGCGGGTTCTCACTTCTAAAACATCTGTGATACAAATTTCGTACTTAGTTCCAAGAACGTTCCAAACTGACAAAATTAATGACATATATTTCATCGATAATGGTATTTTTTCATGTGAAATATGTTTAAATAGTGCAGTTACTTGCAAGAAATCAAATTTATAATATAATTTATAATAATTACTTTTTTTATAACTAACAAATATAATAAATCTGTTTTAGGTATCTAATTACCCCCTTAAGATAATATTGAAGATTTCGCTGATTTTTACACCGTTTATGGTAACAAAAATTACTTTCCGAGGGATAAAATTAGATGAAAAAAATGAAACAGATCCATTAGATTACGTGCAATCGATTATATGACGTATTAGTGGGTTCAGAGTTTTAGATTTTGCAATAAAAATTTTAAATTATCAACATTAAGGGTTTTTTGAATCTTTAAATACCTTCAACATTGTAAATACTGATGAAACTTGGCAAATATATCAATTAAAATATTGTCAATGTAATGCATAATACTATATTTTTATACTATTCACATGATAAATTTTGCGAAAACTCCGCACAGTAGTTTCTTTAATCATTTAATGTCTATTGGCACCTGAATTAATGGGTTCGCACTTCTAAAACATCTATAATAAAAATTTCTTACTTAGTTCCAAGAACGTTCCAAACTTCAACGACATGAGTTATTATTTAAGTAATTACTTAAGTTGTTACTAAAATTACTAAAATAATTTCTTAAATAATTATGTAGGCAATAACTTAAGATCTAACATCGGCGCCATCAGCCTCACCGCACTGAGCGTTTACAGTGACTCGGAATGACATACATATAAACAATGTGATTTGAGTTTTAAGATCGTGTTACGCTTACCTCCTAATAATTAACTACGTTTTTCAACACTATTACTTTGTTACCCCACGAGCCTCGAGACTGTTATGCACAGCTTAAAATAAGCCAAAACAGCCAAACTGCGGGACCGGTCTCTCTTCGAAGTCTTCGCTTTGCTAGAGCTCTCTCTTCAAGAGCGGCGGTCGGAGCAGCTCTCTCTCTCCGCCTATAAAGGAAGGGCCGCACGCCGTACTTAGTGAGTCCGCTTTGGTCTTCGGAGCCAAACAGACCTCCTGATCGAGTAATCTCATAGGAGCCGTTTGGCTTAGCAACTTCCCAGTTGAGGCAACTCCTGAGGAAGCCAGCACCTTGACTCCGACGCAGTCGGCCGTTAATGCGCCAGATCGAATGGGTCTCTGGACGAGTTTTTTTACTCCTGGAAGATCTTATTAGGAGGTCATACTGACTCAGCGTCGACTGTGGTCCGGCGAGGATTTCCCCTCCTAGGACACAGAGCATCACGCCGAACCTACAGCCTTTTATGACTGGCCTCTCTTCCACGTCCGCTCTCGTAGATATAAGAGAGCGCTAGTCTTTTCAGATTACTTGACTTCTCATCGAGATGCCGAGGTCTACAGACCAGAGGAGGTTCTCCACCACCCATCAACCCCAAGGACGACGACCACCTAAGGCGACTGCAGCGCCGCGTTCCTTTTCTGCGCCCGCAGCTATAAGGAACGCACGCTCTCGCTTCGAGTCAGTCGACAGCGGACCATCCAACCGAGCAGATCTCCAGCAGAAGACGAGCCGGAGCTTGTCACCAAGGCTAGCAGTGAGCAAGCAGGTGCTTGTCCCTCTCTCTCTTTTTTATATATTATTGACAATAAGATATACAACCAACCCTTTTCAGAGCTATCAATTTAATGACGTAGAACTTGCTCTCGTTGGGCCAATAATTGTTTCTCTGTCAAGGGTTCGAAAGCCTACCCTAAAATAGAGACCCCCCTCTGACGTATAACAACTTAGTATTATGGTTTCCCTGCTGAATATATACGATTAAATCGGATTAAAAAGTAGTAATCCAATTCGGTCGGAAATTGTGCTCCAGAATTTTATCATTATATAGGATTTTAATGGGTTACTTAGCCTAGCTGAATACGCCAGATTAAACCCGATTCAAATCATTAAAAACGTTTAAAAGGAGCACAAAACCGTGTTATTACCAGTTAAATAATCGATTTGAATACAGTTTTGTGCTACATTTGAATAGTTTTTAATTATTTTAATTGGTTTTAAACAGACATTTTCAACAGGGTAATTTCTGTAGTTGAATATTAAAATCTACTAATTCCAATTGCAATAATCTATTAAACTAGACATTAAATTAGTTATTCTTTCGTATTAAAACCTATTACAATATTTTAATTTTAATCCGTTTTTATCGGTTTTAATATCCTGAAACGTACGATACAAAAAATATCATCGGGTTATTTTGAAATTTCGGAACTGAAATCGCGAATGGAATAGATTACTTGTTTTTAATCAATTTTAATCCTGAAACTATGTAATAGTATTTAATCGGACTTAATTCAATCTAATCTTTATTAATATTTATTTATAATTTCTACTTAGACTTTTGCATTTAAAATATTTATATATTATTATAATATTTATTTATCTGAAAAATTTTTTTTATTAATTTAATTTGATGGCTGTATCTGAAAGAATAAAACAATGAAAAAAATTTTGACGTGACTGGGATTCGAACCGACAACCTGTACGTAAAACTCCAACGCTTTAACCGCTCCGCTATGCAAGAACTTTGAAATCGGTGAAAAAAATCTGACTTATAATTTACAATTACTAGTAATGAAAATATTATTATTTTGTTAAAATAAATATTCTAACAAATGGCTTAAACATATACTTTCTTAAAGTCGATACATTGTAAATAAAATATTTTTGCATTAGTATTGAAAGTAGATTGCCGGTAAAACAGAGTTTATTTACAATATTTTGTATTCTACATCTCCCATATACGACAAAAATATACGGAATTTAGTTGAATTGTTTCATTTGAGGTAATGAATGTCCAAATACTAAATTAAACTCAGAAATCGAAAAATAAATTAGAATGTATCGAGACTTTTTTAAAAAATGTTTATTTTGTCATTTGCGATTTTTTCGCGGTGTTCAAATATTTTTACTCATAATTATTACAAATTTGATTCTACGTTATATGTCATCTACTAATATGTATATAAAAAAAAATTATTTTGACTTAAAATCGTATCTATTATAAATTATAAAGAAATATTAGTATATACTAATATGGTGTATGAATTGTTCACAAAACTAATATTTATTACCTTAATCCTTTCGCTCACGACTTTTTTATACGCGGAATTAAGTACAGGGTTTTCGGTAAGTTTAAAGTACAAGTTTAACTATTTCTGGACAGTGTTTCAATTTTTTAATTTTCAGTTTATATATTGTATTTAGACACTAGAATATTTATTAAACCAATTAAAATTTGTTATCAAAGTATAAGAAAATGAAATCAATGAACAAAATATAGTTGTTACTTACAATAATTTTTTTTCAGCCATAGACTCAACAAATTCTAAATTTTTCATCTATTTTTAAGCTATAACTTTTTATACTATTTTTTTAACAATATTGAGGTTTTAATAACTTAATTTTACATTACATTAGACAAATATCACAGTTTAAAGCTAAACAATAAAATTTAAAATAGGTTTTGCAAATTAAAAAGTTAGTGCCCTTTAAAAAGGACTTGGAGACCGATCTGGTTACCACTTTTTATTCATTTTTCTAATATATGTATGACAATAATTGATTTATAATTTTGCATTTGGATGTTTGCCAAAAAGTTGAACAATTCTTGTCCCTCCTGTTTTACAAGGTAACAGGGCAGTATATGAATCTTAAAAAAATAGTTCTACAACCGGACTATCGTAAGCAAGAATCTGCAAATTTGTCAGAATATCAAGTATTTTCTATTCTGAGTAAAAAATAAAAAACTATGCAAAATGTATTGTCCGTCCCATGTCCCAAGCTTCAATTTCATCCGAATATACTAAGAAATTTAGTAATACACTAAATTTTAACCAAAAAAATTACACATACGGTTAATGTAAGTCTTAGTTAATCCAAAAATGATGCACGACCTTTTAATGCGTGTATTCTGTTTATGTATTGTCATTTCGAAATGTGTCCCCTAGTTTTGATGTCTTGTCCGTCCCAAGGGCTTTATTCAAAGAAAGTTGTATTAAAACATTCACAAATTAAAATGCAACCTATTCCTTCTTGTAACTCTTATATACATGTTGTAAAAGAAGTGCACATATACTTATTTATTAGTATTGTTTCCTACAAATAATTAGTTAACTTTGCTTTGTACTACCGTACTATTAGTATATGTCTTGTCTGTCCAGCGAAACATTCGTTAAAGGAGCATTAAATTGAAAAATAAATATTTAAATCTAATTTGTCGTTTAAAAGGACAGAGGAATTACTTATTTCTTAATTTCATATACATCTGGTGCATTTAAATAAATAAACTAATAAAAAAATATGTACGGCACAAATATCTTGTCCGTCCAATGATTCCGTTAAATGTACTAAAACAATCAAAGGCGGTAGCATCGAATACGACAAATAGGTAAATAACAACATTTTAACCTATTTAAGCGTAGATCATAATCGTTCATATCCTGTAATAAGTAATGAAATTTTTAATTTGTGCTAAACAAGAGATACTTCATGTAAAGTAATATATATATATATATATCAAACAATATTAAATGAAAGTTATACTCTATTAATTCGTAATTTAAAAGAATTGTTTAGAAGAAGCTCTCAACATTGTAATATCTTTTTAACTACATAAAAGTGTTTTTTGATCTCTCTTATTTTAATTTTCTTTATTTATATGATTAATATTATTACATCATATTTTTTATTTTTGGTTTTAAAGACTTTTTTTTAATGTGATACTTTTAAAAAGAGCCAACTTTATGACAATGACCCATTTACAGTACTTTTGTTCCTTTTTACAAAAAATTTATGATTATAAAAATTTTAAAATTTATATTACATTTAAAAAGTTATCTTTTTCCCGAGTTTTCGATAAAAACGATTATTTTGAAGTATACTTAGTAATGTATTGAAATAAATGAAAGTTTTCGTGCATCGTAAAGTATTAATAAGATCCAAATTTAATTCGATTTAATATTTAAACCGACTAGAATAATTAATATTCAGACCTAATATGTAGACTTGAAATATATTATAACATTTGTTTCTAAGATTATTGCACTAACTAAAATATATTATTTTCGATTATTTTCTGTCCGATTGAAATATAATATATTATATCCATTCTTGTATTAAGGGGGAACACAACTGATTTTAAAAAAAACTTATTCCTTTCGTCCAATAATATTTAAACATAGGTAACTTTTTGTCATAATTGGAGAAGGTTAAAAAAAATTTTGCGAATTTTTCACTAAAATTTTTTTTCTAGTTATTGGATAAACTAGATATTTTTGTAATATAAAAAAGGGGGTTAAGGGAAGTTCCTTGCGCATAAGTTTTTGGCGAATTCTATTAAAAAATTCTAGAATATTTTTCAACTTAAAATGAACAAAAATTAATTTTCCTGAAATTGTTTAAGATAAATTAATGGCCTGAGATAAATGAACCGGTTTTTAAATTAAAATATGAAAAACTACATATTTCAATAATTATAATTGACGAATAAAGCATTTAACATACAAATAAATAAAAGCAAAATATTAACTGCATTTCGTAATACTTTAACCGATATTTTCTAGAAGTTTAAAAAATATTCATGGTCATGGGTTGCGCAAGGAACTTTTTGAAGTTATAAAAGTAAGATTCGAGAAAACGCGTTTAATGTTTAAATTTTGCATGCTATCCAATGTTAATTGTTTCACTCAACTAGCTATAACTTTGGTACAACAAACAGTTTTGACACCCATCAGGTCTAAAAATGATTATAAAACTATGAACATAAAAAATATGTAATAAAATTTTTTTCGATTTTTTGGTAAAAAATCAGTGGAGTTCCTCCTTAAGATTATATTAGAACCGATTAATTCAAATAACGTTTTAACGTATTAATACGAATTAATACGTACTATGCAACTCTATGTGTAGCATAAGAACCGATTAAATAGGATTAAATAAAAATATTTAGTTATGTATTAAAATAGATAAGACTTTTAATGTCTGCACCGTCGCGTATGTGCTGTTTCTCGAAAACTAATCCAAGTAAACAATATTTCGATTTGAATTGAATGATGACTTGTTTGTATGAAGACAGAAGTTGAGAATGAATGTAAAAGGTTTAAGTGTATAAGTTCTTTTTATTTTGGGACGAGAGACTATGTGTTTCTGTCCGCAGTCGCCAAAGTTCTGTCTTTTCTGCCGCTGCAGAATACATTGTAACTTATAGCTAGATATTTTGAGGAGGAGCATATTATACATTCTTCACCTATTGGTTAGAGATCGACGTGGGTGGTGACAAAAATCGCAGATGTCCGCGTCGCGCAGGCGGCTTGGTTAAGGAGTTGACCGCCGTGAGAATCCGTCCCCAGTTCGAGGCAATAAAACAGCGCGCGGCGCTGTCCTATGACAGAATTTGCCAGTAGTGATAGTGAGGGCCGATTCTGGCTGAATATTGTATGCCAGTAAATTATTTTTTGGTGCTCAACCAATAAGGGGATTATATCGTTTTGATAAGAATGGGCCAGTAAAAAGAATCGACGTTGGCCCGAAAAACGTCTCCGAGTCGGTGCAATACTTTTTGCCGATATTAAAAAAAAACAAAATATCGTGAAATCGTCAAGCGTAACTTAACCTACTTTTTAGGCTAGTTTTTAATAAAATATTAATTTATTGTACGATTACTAAGCTTACGTGAAGTTTTCGACCGCGCGGTAGTAATCTGTAGTTATGATTATTACACTCACCTTTGAGTGAAGTGTTTCGCGTGTGCATAAAAATTTATATTTCTTGTACAATTTTGAATATATCAAGAAGAAAAGTGTTGTACTGGCCCGTTCTTATCATCCCCGTTACATCTCAGTGCTGGACCTCTAACATTTGCAAGTACTGGTAGTGTCGGCAACTAATACTCGAACAGTATTCTGCCGAGAGTAAATTCTTTCGTGGGGTCCCTAATAAACGCATTTCTGCTCCTGCATAAACCGCATCGCATGAAAAACAGAAGGATAATCCGGTCATTTACGTTTTAGCACGAAGAGTTTTTGCTCGTCAACTTCTATATTTTATGGTCCACATGAACATTTGTCGCCCATGCGCTCGACAAACTGCAGATGTGTGATTTTACAATACGTCGAAGTAGTGTATTTGAACGCGATGTATTTTCAAGCTCCATTTTATATGAAAGTAGAAGTATCAAATATTATTCTATACCGTAGATACATATATAAATAAGTATACAAAATACACTCTATCGTACAATGTCTTATAAAGTATTAATACCGACTAAATTTAATTTTGTTTATGGGTGATTGTCAAAAAGTTGGCTCTTTTTAAGAAGTACGCTTTTCAAAACAATAAAGTCTTTGAAACCAAAAATAAAAAATATGATGTTATAATATTAATAATATAAATAAAGAAAATTAAATTGGACGAGATCAAAAAACACTTTTATGTATTTAAAAAAATATTACAATGTTGAAAGCTTCTTATAAATAATTCTTTTAAATTACGAATTAATAGAGTATAACTTTCATTTAATATTGTTTGATATATATATATTACTTTACATGAAGTATCTCTTGTTTAGCAAAAATTAAAAATTTCATGGCTTATTACAGAATATGAACAATTATGATCTACGCTTAAATATGTTAAAATGTTGTTTATTTACCTATTTGTCGTATTCGATGCTACCGCCTTTGATTGTTTTAGTACATTTAACGGAATCATTGGACGGACAAGATATTTGTGCCGTACATATTTTTTTATTAGTTTATTTATTTAAATGCACCAGATGTATATGAAATTAAGAAATAAGTAATTCCTCTGTCCTTTTAAACGACAAATTCGATTTAAATATTTATTTTTCAATTTAATGCTTATTTAAAGAATGTTTCGCTGAACAGACAAGACATGTAATAAAGGTAATACGGTAATAGAAGTGCAACATTAACTAATTATTTGTGCAAAACAATACTAATAAATAATTATATGTGACCTTTTTTACAAAAGGTATATAAGAGTTAAAAGTAAGTATTGGTTGCATTTTAATTTGTGAATATTTTAATACAACTTTTTTTTAATATAGCCCTTGGGACGGACAAGACATCAAAACTAGGGGACACATTTCGAAACAACCATACGTAAACAGAATATACGCATTAAAAGGTCGAGCATCATTTATGGATTAACTAAGACTTACATAAACCCACTGTGTAATTTATTTTGGTTAAAATTTAGTGTATTACTAAATTTTTTGGTATATTCGGAAGAAATTAAGGCTTGGGACATAGGACGAACAAGACATTTTGCATAGTTTTTTATTTCTCACTCAGAATAGAAAATACTTGATATTCTGAAAATTTTGCAGATTGTTGCTCTTGATAGTCCAGTTGTAGTATTATATTTTGTGGTTCATATATTGCCCTGTTACCTTGTAAAACAGGATGGACAAGAATTGTTCAACTTTTTGACAAACACCATTATACATATTAAAACCGATTAGAATAATTAATATTAATTCCTATTAAAAAGTATTATAATATTCGTTTCTGAAAGTAATGCACCGATTAAAATGGACCATTTCCAATTATTTTCTGACCGATTAAAACCTACTGTTCATTATCGCATTATTTTCATATTAGAACCAATTTATTCAAATACGGGTTTAACGCATTAATATGAATTACTCTACGCCAGGCGTGTAGAAATATATTGCAAAATCTTACTGGAATCCAGCCGGGGTTCCCCAATACTGGCTGGGATCGGACCATGAATTCCAATCGAATCCTGGCCCTCATATGTCACGCTTTTAAACTTTATCAGGATTTTAGACATCAGCATTAAAGACCAAAATTTAGTTATCCCTTTCTCCCACATATTTACGTTTTTATATTGAAGACTTTTAAATATTTACACTGTAGATATATTATATAAACTTTAATACAAATATACAGTACGTACAGACTTATGATACTAACGAATGTCAACAACGTATATTGAGCTTCTTTCAAAGTTTATATTAGAATACAAAATATTTTATAAATTTAACTAGATATTTCTGCTGTCAATTTGGAAGGCGTAAAATAGAAATTTTCCCGAAATATTTATTAAACACCGAAAAAATAAAATATAAAAATAGAAAGTTGGTAAGGTGGGAATTTAGTACTAAACATTGGTCGTTAAAACAGTTTTCGGAATCTAGGTAATAACAGAATCTCTTGAAAATTCAATTAGATAATCTTAATACGATTACGAAGGACATAATAAGCCGTTTCTTTAAAAAAATGAAAGATTTTTACAGGGACCTATATTATCGACTCCTCTATTTTAAATAATTATTGAAGATTAAACAAACTTTTTTGATAAAAAATGGCTTACTATGCCCTCCGCGTTTGTAAAAGCATTGCCTGCTTAAAATTTCAAAAGACTTTATTATTATTTGCAATCAGAAAACCGTTTTGAATATTTTCCATGGTAAGCAATGTGTATAGGTTTCTTCCATAGCCTTTAGCAATTTTTATTTTTTATCTTTGGATCTACAAAATATCATGACAAACCCATGCGAGAATTTTCGTAAAATCATTTAAAAAATATGTTAAAAATACTACAACAAAATAAATTCGCATTGCAGGAGGACAAAATAATTTAAAATATTTAAAATATTAAAGATTTTTTAAGAAATTAAAGATAAATTTATAATTTTTGTTGAAATATTTTCTACATGTCTTTTCTACCACAGTTTTAAAAAACGTCTTCCATGAGATTGACAATAATGTAGTACGAAAATTCAAAGATAAATAATAAAAATTGTTAAAAGATCAATTTTCAGTAAAACCTCTCCTTAAATAAAAAGATAAAATTTTTAATGTTATCAAACCACATTGGAATTGTTAATAAATCATTTAATATATTTATTTATTTAATAATTACTTATTTAAACATGTACACTTGATAACTTTATCTATTTATTTATATAGGGGCATTGCTGTCGTTTAATGGAAAATATAAAAATGTTTAATAACATAGATCTATATTAAATACGTTTTATTGTAAAAAACGAATTTTATTTTATTCAATAATTTTGTAAATGTATCTATAAACTTTGTAAATATAATAATCAAAATATTCGTCATACTCAGAATTATGCAAATGTTCTTATAAGTATATAGTAAAAGATAAATTCGCAGAAATAGTGATTTTAATGATTATAAAAATATTTTATTTATTTACTTCTCTCAGCTTATAGAAGTTGTTAGTAAACCATACTGGATCCAGACAGGAAAACCAGCAGTTTTACGAAGTATTCGACTGTGTCTGTGCCTACGGCGGAACTCAGGGAGACCAAGTCTGATCCAGGCCGGGAGAAAATGTGCACACCGCCTGGATAGGATAACTCGGGGAACTCTTGCTGGAATTGTATTACCATTCCCTACATAGGGAAAACATAGGGAAACCTAGTCGGATCCGGGACAGGAAAACGTACGTATACTGCCGAAATACGGTTGTCTCACGGATCTTTGGCCGGGATCGCATTAGTTTTCCCCATGTAGGGATAATATGGGGAAATCCTATTCGAATCTGGTAAAAAGCCAGGCCAAACGCCGGGAAATTTCTACATGAGGTGTTGCATAAAAACCGATTAAAGAGGATTAAATTTAATCCAAAAATCGGTAACAAATAAGATTACGATTATTTCGGATTATAACCGATTAATACGAAATCCGAGACTTGTATTACATGTATTAAAACGGATTAGTTTAGAAATAAACAGTATTAATTTTAATTAGATCTAATATGGTATTTTCAGCAGGGTTCTTTAATAAGCCTATGTTCATTGTTCACGTTGCATAATCAAGGAGAAGAAAGAGTACAATATTGAAATTCCTAAACTGAAAAAATTAAATTTCTTAACTAATTTTCTTTTTGAAAATGTAAAAATCGCTAGTATATTTAAAACCTTGCATTTTATCCGATGTTTATAAAAATAATGTATTATTATTTACATATATTTTGAATATAATGTAAGTGAGTGTCTAGAGAAAAAGAAAAGCTTTCGTTGTAACCACAAAAAAAAGGAACAAACGTTAGAGGGATACTCAAATAGTACGGAAGCTTTACATGAGGTCTCAAAAAATGAGAGTCTGTTAGTGCAAAGTTAAAGTAGCGGGAGTCGCTAAAATAGTCGAGCTAGAGTAAGGGTCGTCTTTCGAGCTAAGACAATGGATCATTAAAGCCGTAGCGCGCGGATTTCTAGACAGGAAATTACAGGGATCACGCGAAGATTGACAGAAAAACGGCTCCACCGCGCGCACGTTTGCCCTTCTCTGTGCTGCCCCTCCCCCTCTCTATCTCACTCTTTCTCTCTCTATCTCTCTCTCTCTCTCTCTCTCTCTCTCTCTCTCTCTCTGTCTCTCTCTTTCTCTCTCTCTATCTTTCTCTCTCTCTGTCTCTCTCTTGACGTGTAGGTATACGTATAAGTATACAAGATACTCGATGCACCCCCGGCGCTTGTTGCGGAACCTTCTCCTTTATATTACTGCGCACGGTGGAGCGACCGTTCAGACACACGTGAGAACGCCCCCGAGGACATGCGCTGCGCTGCCTATTCCCCGGGAAAGCCCTTTCGCAGAATTATGAATCGCCAGGAATTGCGCGCGCGGGCACAAAAACTCGAGCAATCGAGACTCGAAGATCTGTGTGAAAGGATGCCATTTCGAGCGCTCCTTAACACCGCTAAAAGTCCGAGTCTATCTCTATCAAGCAATGCGATTTCCGCGCTGTTTTGCGACACATGAATCAAGCATCGGAGGCGAAGCGGCGAAATGTTCGCAATGCAATGGGCGCGCTGAGGAGTAATTGCAATGTCATAAAATACGATTTCTCCTAGGATTCGCGTACCAAGGCGCACTCACAGGCTGTGCGAGCCCATGAAGACGTTTCCTATATACGACCATCGCTGGCGGCAGAAAATGGCTTTGCTCGCTGGAACCCGAAGAAAAGTTGTTAATTTCTCTTCATTGAGACGTTTCATTTACCCGCTCGTAATAAAGCATCGAATCGAGTCTCATTAAAGGCTTAGTAATATAAACTCGCGCTGAGCCTCTCCGTCGCTGCAGCATTCGTGCAGAATTCGAAATGTTCTCATATATAGGACTTGACCGGGGCGATCTCTCATTACACCCTCGGAGGGCAGCACCACATCACCTAGGTGGTCGCTGATGTCCCACGCCGAGCCCCGCCTTCCCGTGGCCTCCCAATCCTGCGTACGAGCACACCGGCCATTCAACCGAGCAACGTACCGACAGTCCAGTAAACTCTTTCACTCACAGTCTCTATTGCTAACCTTCAATTTCGTCGCTCTCAAATAGTTTACCAACAAGTGCAAACTATTCAAATGAAGTTCAACATTGTTTTCTAAGTATTCAGTACTTATTTTGCTGACTAGCATATGCAATAAGTGTATTTACTTATAATAGTTATCATTACATAGAACAAAGATTTCTTTCCAGTATGAAACAAGATGCAATTTTCAGAAATTAAAACATACATACGTTGACTAAAAAATTCACATACGCTGTTTTGTATATATTTTATAATTACTTTGCAAAATACACTCGTCGGAATGAAAATCTCATTGAATTTATTCCGCTAACTCATTGGAGAATTTAAAATAAAATCAAACAAATTCGATCATATTTTTGCTCCGATAAGTGTCAATATTTTTTTCATTGGGGATTATTTATTGTGTGTGTGTCCCGGTGTGTGTGCGTGTGCGTGTGTGTATGCGCGAGTGCGAGTGCGTGTGCGTGTGCGTGTGCGTGTGCGTGTGTGTGGGTGAGGGTGAGGGTGTGTGTGTTGTGTGTGTGAGTGTGTGCGCGCGTGCGTACGTGCATTTTAACTCTTCAGGGTTGGGGATTTTTTTTAATATGGATGTTCTATGTATTATGTTTAATATTATTTATTTTGAATATGCAATCTACCGAACAAATTATTGAATTGTATGCAAGCATAATAGTGCTTTCATAGTAGCAAGGGGAATCTAAAATTTTAAATTTAAGTCTGCATGTGCGAGGTTGCGCAAGCAAAGTTCGTAATTTTTGAGAGTGCGCTATAATATATTGCAATAAAAAAATTTGAATTATCTTAGAGCCAATGAAAGTGGCCGCCACAAATTCACGCCCTCGAGTTTAAAATGACAGCAGGCGTTTCTTCAAAACACAGGCAAACTTTTAGTTACACACCGCTATCGAATGTTTATAAATTGTACTTATAAAGATTAACTTGAGCACTACCGTACATCCTCATGAAGCTTTAACCTCGCATGTATACTCGTGTAGAAATGTCACCTTGTCGTCCCCGGATATAAGCTGGATTCTGATCAGATTTCCATATTTAGGGAAAACTTATGGGATTCTGACCAGATTTCTCTATGTGAACCTCAAGTAATTAAGTGAGTTAATGAGTGAGTGAGTGAGTGAGTGAGTGAGTGAGAGTGAGTGAGTAAGTAAGTAAGAAAATAAATAAATAAATAAATAAATGAATGAATAATGGATGAATGAATGAATGAATGAATGAATGGATGGATGGATGGATGGATGGATGGATGGATGGATGGATGGATGAATGGATGGATGGATGGATGGATGGATGGATGGATGGATGGATGGATGGATGGATGGATGGATGGATGGATGGATGGATGGATGGATGGATGGATGGATGGATGGATGGATGGATGGATGGATGGATGGATGGATGGATGGATGGATGGATGGATGGATGGATGGATGGATGGATGGATGGATGGATGGATGGATGGATGGATGGATGGATGGATGGATGGATGGATGGATGGATGGATGGATGGATGGATGGATGGATGGATGGATGGATGGATGGATGGATGGATGGATGGATGGATGAATGAATGAATGAATGAATGAATAAATAAATAATAATAAATAAGTTAATAAATAGAAATAAATAAATAAAATTATTAATTAACTAATTCAGTGATGTATTAACAATTTTATCATTGTTTTACAACATTTAACATTACATTATTTACATTATATATATTAAATCCAATTACTTAAGGGGAGATTGGAGTCCTATACCTTGTACCCATTACTTATATTATCGATTTTTCGTTTTACGCAGTCAACTTTTCCTTTAATGCAATTTTACGAACTACGCATTTTTAAGTGATAAATAGATTGTGCATACGTTCGCGATATTTTAAAATCTCATATATTCACTGAATAAAACGAAAAACTATAATGTCGGTATCCGGCGTCCCCTTAAAGCGATGTAAAATACAGACTCGTTTCCTACCTTATCGGCTTTTCATTTTTATAACTTCTATTTTGGATACAAATAAATCTTTCGGAAAAAATTAATATCTTATGCCCTCTAAATTCGAAACAGGAATCTCCAATTCATTTTTTAAGATATTTTTTTATTAACCATCTGATAAATAAATAGGTTGAAACATATTCTGTATTTAATAGTTTCCAAACTATTTTTCTCCAATTAATAATATTAAATATCTTGAAAATTTTTCTGAAGTTTTCTACTATTAATTCGGAGGGCATATCACTAACGTCTTTTCCGAAAAATTTATACCGAGAAAAATTATCATAGTGAAAAGACGGTATGGTAGGAATTAGTAAAAAATAATACAATTTATAAGAATCATATTGCATAAATAATACTGTTAAAAAATGTAACTATTTATAAATAATAAATAAATGCACAAATACGTATTAAATAAATAAATGTAAATAAATAAATAAATATAAACTTTGATGTAACATTTATATATGTTTAGTTTTGAGATACGTAAAGGCGACCGTGGTCGAGAGGTTAAGGCATCAGCATTTCACGCAGAGAATCTGAGTTAAAATCCCGCATCATTCGAAAATTTTTAATTTAATAATTATTTATATTTCTATATCTATTTCTATTTCAGTTAATATAAATTATATTAATTTGTCGAAAAAAACGTTAATAAATATTAGGGAATGCGAGAGAAAGCGAATAATATTTTTTTTCTTTGATGGGGAGTAACATCGGGAATCCTTGTCAGAATCGGACCAGAAATCCTTATCAGAATCGTTGTAAACAGTGGGACATTTTCCGGTCGGGATCCTATGAGATCTCCTTACCAGATTCTGGTCAAACTTAGGGAAACTTTACTGGATTCTAGTAAGATTCTTGGCGAAATTTCTTCACGGGATAATTAGCAACAGTTTTGGAAACGAATGGGAAATATTTGAGTTTCATTCAATTGTGAATGTAAATAAGGTGCATGCAGCATATTGCGAGCTCATGGCCCGGAAGTACGCGTAGAAATATTTTCACACTGATTGATTGCTATATCTATATATACGAGAACTAAGAGAAATAAGTTATTATTTTTCGTATGTATAGATATACTAATCAATGTTATTTTTATGTCTATATCCCTATTCTTTTTATAGCACACTAACCTCAAAATGCCAACTTTATTGTCGATTTTGAGGTTGTTGTGCTATAAAATATCGTATGAGACTGTTGTGGGAGGTGTTTTTCTACCTTGCTCGATTTTCTCACTCGCTTCGCTCGTGCGAAAACCCTCGAGCAAGGTAGAAAACCATCTCCCACAACAGTGTCATAATATACTATAGCGTGCAAAAGCCCTTAGGCGCGTAAGTACTCGCGTTATCGCTGCGAGCTCGACTTAACGCCCGAGTAGAGACCGTAGATGTTAGATGTCGCTGCGCGCACTTATTGCTGTTCTTGCGCACGCGTGATACTAGGTGTTGCCACGAGTAGTTAGGGCTGTCCGAGCGCCCTAGGGTTTGGGGTAGGGACCTAGGGTAACCATAGGGGGACCCGAGGGGAAACTGGAGGTACTAAGTGCCGCCGCGTACGCTTGGCACTGCCTGAGCGCCACAGGGAAACCCGAGGGTAGACTGCAGATACTCAGCGCCGCCGCGTGCGCTTATTACTATCTTACTTCCCAAGCTTCGGTTTCGTATACTCGAGTTCCCACACCCCGGTAGAAACGTTGACGAGTTCTTAGCGATAGCATAGCGATTTTTGTTCAAATTCGCTAATTTATCCTTAAGGAATTAGCTAGTTTAACCGATATCTGGTGACGTTTTCTATCGAACGATTGACTCGTTAATTTAAAAAATTCTATTTCAATTAAATTTAATAACCTCAATAAGTTTTAATCAATATCTACATTAATTTAATTAGAAACAATAAATATTTTGAGTCATTGAATTAATATTTTATGAAACAAGAGATTAATTTTGCTCTATTCAAGTCGTTTATTTATGAGGTTATATTTTAGTATACTCTCGATTTAAAATTTTATGTTTACAAACGTATAGTATGCATATCATTTTCTTCTAGATGATGTAATATATGTATACACATTTTTATTTTTTATTAAAAGATTTACAAGTATAAGTACTATGAAAAGTTTTCCTTTACACTACAACTCAGACAAGGTGTTGCAAATACAGGTATATTTATCATATCAATATAAAAGTATTGATGTGATACCCAATCCTTTTTCTCAGTGTACGCATTAATTCTCCCATGTGAATTATCGGAATGTTTCTTTTATTAACTCGCAAATTTTCCGCTTCAGATTGTATATTTTTCTTCTTTATATTAGTTTAGTGGAATTAGCTGAAAAAAGGGTTGAATTCAACATCAGTTGGTACCCGGACTTCTTTTTTTGCAGGAACTTGTGCATAGAAAACATCTCTAACAATATATTCCGTATACGTGCACTCCTATTTTTTTGACTGGAGTCCGTGATAGTGGACCAAAACAGGTTTTTGGCCTCTAGCAGCGAACACGAAGATTGAATCGAAGAAAGTTCCATATGAAACTTGTACGCATTGAAAATACCTACAAAATGAGCCATGTCACGTTAATTTTTTTAAATTGTTGATTAACAAAAGCTTAAAAAACGTGAAAAACGCCTTTTTTTAATTATATTTCATTCAGAGAAACACAATCATTGGGCTTTGAAATTTTGGTATAATAAAGTCTTTATAATGCTTAATATAAATACATTTCTTTCAGCCCAAAATATTCTATTGTTATTGCAAAATTCATTTTGCAACTAAAAAGACGTCTTCGTAGAATCGAATTCTACAAAGTTCGGGTCACCCTGATCAGTGTTTGAGTCCTCATGTTTTCCCTAAAAACTTATTCTATAAAATCTACTTTGAATTTGAGCGATTTTGCAACTTAAAACTTTAACAAAATGACGCCCAAAAAGTGTCGTATTAACTATTGCCATACCTTTTGCTATTAACTTCGCTGCGTATTGGCTTATAGATAATCAAATAGCAGGTATTTTTCTACGAATTTAAAAATAAATTTTTTGGCTCCTTGACCTTCCACGAGCGAGATATCTTTTGTTACCTTAAGAGAGAAAGCTTTGTGATGGTAAAAAGAAGTTTGACTAGAAACATGTTTTGAGATACTGGGAATCTAAATACACTATTTTTAGAAAATGTTTGTATGGATTGTGTGTGTGTGTATGTGTGTGCGTGTGTGTGTGTATGTATGGATGTGTTTCAACATTAGTCTAAATATACACAAATTAATGTTTCGAGGCTCAAAAATCGATATTTATTCAGCTGCGAATACTGGAGTAAATCGGCAGCATTTGATGTGAAACTTTACAAAACGGTAGCTCTTTACTATCTCTTGAACAAGTTCTTTGCCCAGATCACAACGACCTTTATATTTCGAGATATTTGAGGTTATGAATTTAAATTTTTTTTTTTAATCGATTATATCTCGAGAATGGCACGGTCATCTTTTACCAAATAGGGCTCATTTTTTTCGTTGTTTAGTGAAGATTCGAAATTTAAAATAAATTAAAAGATTGATCGAGTCGCTTTTTCTAAACCTAGTTTTTATTTTACGATTTTCTGAAATCGATAAGGTAAATTATTTTTATAGTACTGTGTGGCCTAAATCCGCACTTAAGTCACACCTATCCGTGACTTAAGGCGTCTATTATTACACCATCCTTATCGCAATATTGGACTGCTTAAGGCACGGCTGGGCGTGGCAGCGGATTTAGGCAATCAGTGCTATAAAATAATATACCATACTCGTGTCAAAAAAAGTCTTTTATAGCACGGCGTTTAGCACCTTCGCTACGCTCGGACGCTAATACACGCCGAGCTGTAAAGGAGTATTTAGGTCGCACGTATCGTAATGAACTATTGTATGTTATGCAGCCTCTTGGCGTAGCAAGTGTCTCTGTAATACTACATTACGATACGTGTGACCTAAGTAGTCCTGGACAGCACGGCGTGTATTAACACCCGAGCGTAGCGAGGGTGCTAAACGCCGAGCTATGAAGGACGACTTTTGACACAAGTATCGTATATTATTTATAGCTCTGCTTGCCTAAATCCCCTGTCACGCCTAGCCGTGCCTTAAGCAGTTCAGTAGTGCACCGTGAGGTTAGCGCCCGAGCGTAGCGAGGGCGATAAGGACGGTGCAATAATGGACTACTTAAGTCACGGATAGGTGTGACTTAAGTGCGGATTTAGGCCACTTAGTGCTATAAAGATTATTACCTTTAGTTTTGTAATTTTAGTAAAAAAATATTTTTGGACAAACCATCAATGATAAGAAAAGCAAACTTTTTTTGAGATATTAATTAGAAAGAAAGTAATTTAAAATTAAATTATTAGATCAAAGAATTCCATATTGGAACAATTTATAAATTTTGAGGAAGCTAAGTGCGAATTAATTGGCAGCGGTTTCTTTTTTTGTTTAAATTATTATGTCCGCAATTTGCAGTAATAATTGCTGAAGAAATACGCGATATATAAAGGGAGTTGAAGTATAGATATACAAAAATTCAGGTATAATTACCGATGAAATGTTGTATACAAAAATCAGTGAAAGAGAAGGATGTACGCGCGACGTGCCGGTCGCGCGCGAAATATTGGATTCATGACTTCAAATTACATTGATATCATTAGCTCGGCTCCAGAATGACGTTAAGGCTTCATTTCTTTTTAATTTAGGGTAGCTCTATGAGATGTTTACAAATATGGCATCAGTTTTTCGAATTTAAGTTTCCTAAGTGTTCAAATCGTTAACAATTTACTTGTTTATGCGTTTTGTTTTAATTAAGTTCATAGTAATTATTCTGCACGTATATACACTTTAACCTGTTAGATTAGAAAATTAAAAATATATGTGAGACCTGTTTTACACAAATCAAGCTACTCAAATTGTTAGGCCCTCATAAATACTTGGTATCATTCGGACGGTACACCATGTTTAGGGGGGCCTAAACACATTTTGGCTAAAATTTTGTCTGGTTTGCTTAACGAGCTAAATAGCTCTTAAGCTTAAACTCTGTTTTGCGCTCGCTTTTTTTCCGATCGGAAAACGGTCACTTTAGGCCCGCTTTATAGGTAAACAAAACGCGTAAATCGCGTGTGTGTATGTGTGTGTGACAAAATAGTATATTATGCATCTAGGGAGGTAAAGAATTGGTGAATCCATAGCACGTGTAAAATGCTACCCCAGCCGAAGGCGATGGTGGCAAACACGTGCTATGTGGTTGCCATGTTACCTCCCATGGTACGTGTACCATCACGGACCCATTTCCTGATCAGTACCCAGTTCCTGATTATTTGGTTACATTTATTACTATTTTGACTTTAATGTATACAAAATTTGTTTTAAAAAAATAATTAGTAATAGTAAACTATTTCGTAGTCATATAAAAGAACTTTAAAAGTTACTAGTAAAATACATTTTTAAGATAAAAATGTTAAAGTTGGACGTTGTTGGCAACGTCATGATATTGACACCATCTTACTGCAGTTGACTATAAGTGAGCATGCAAAGAAATTTACATCATTTCTTTAAAACTTTGTAATAGATCGTAGAAAAAGTTATGTAATTAAGTTATTCAACAGTTTATTCGTATAAATCATTTAAAACATTTATATAAAATATTATTGATATTTGTAAAAACGTGTGATTAGAAATAGAGTCCAATTTTTTATCGTTTACCCAATTCCTGATCAGTATTAATAACATGTTTTATGTGTGTTTAAAAATCTTAAAATACACAAATATTTGTAATAACATAATTCTATAAGTAATTTTAATCCATGCGTAAATAATTTATCATGCACAAGTCGCAGAAAACGTGACAATAAATCACAACACTATGTGCATTTTATAGGTTATAATATATGCTCGCACGTGAGTCTATATCGTGCAGTAGACAGATTACGAATAACCGAACACTTCTACCTCGCCTAAGTTTCACATTTATAATCACACATCCAAATAATGTTATATTTTAGTATATCTACTGTATTAGTATTGCTTAATAAGTTTTTGTTTATCATATAAAATACTTATGCGTCAATAATATTTGTGATCAGGAATTGGGTCTTGATATGATCAGAAACTACTCCCATACAAACCTCAAGTGATCAGGAATTGCTCCCACAGCTTTTCTTCTTTGAGGCTTTATATTTAACTTAATTTTGATTATTTATGTATTTTTTCAATTTTATATTAAAGATTAACAGTTACATTTGTTATTAGAAATTTCATTTTCCATGAATACCTCATATTTACGCTTTGACACAACAAATAACGTGACGACGTGCCTTAACTGATCAGGAACTGGGTCCTTGACGGTACTATTTTTCCTCATACCAACACCGAAAATACACATTTCTCTCCAGGCGGCCGGGAGGAAAAGTGGTAATTTTGGTGCAGGATTTAATTTTAATTTTTCAAGACATATTTCTCGTTTTACATATATCTACACATCGATCGTTGAACAATGATAACATACTTTATGCATAACGCAGAACCGCTAATTGTTTATAAAAATTAGTGAGAAAACCGGTTTAGAGAGCCAATGTGATCGAATTGACGCTTTTAAGGTTTTATAATGTTCAAAAAACATGTAATTATGATATAATTTTTCGATTTTTAAAAATGTTATTATGAAATATGGCTTAAATAGACTATAACTTTGGTCAATGAGTTTTATATTCAAATTCCCACACTCATATCATAACTATATGTATTTTGAACATAATAAAACTTTGAAAGCGTCAATATGATCACATTGACTCTCTAAATCTTGCGGTAGCCCAAGAAATATAGAGCTTTTCATTATAGCCAATCAAAGGGACCTAACGATCTTCCAAAAATAAGAAATATATGATGTGTGGCTTAGTTTTACCTTAAAATATATTATCAATTAATTTAAAATTTAAATGGGTATCTGTCCCCTAGTATATGATAAAACAGATTCAATCCATTCAATTATATTGAAAGATAAGTTATTTTGGTTTCTTAATAATTGCCTAAGCATTAAGATTGAGACTTAGACCGATTGTATAAATAAAGAGCATAAATATAACCAAAAAATGTTGTTTTAGCATGCATATAGAGCTATTCTATCGAGATTTGAAAAAGAACAGCTAGAAGGACTTAAATAAAGATGTACCAATATGGTATTATAACCGGTGGAACCATCTGGATCGACATTAAAAAAATTGAGATAACAGTAATAAAGTGTTATTTTCTGTTGTTTGTCTACTGTTACATCTGAATAGGTGTAATATGTATATTAATCTCATGTACAAAAAGACACAAGCAAATTGTTGGATATTTATGAAATCGCTTTCTTTTCAATGTATTTATACTCTAATTACTGATAAAAATCAAATGTATGTGTATTAATGGGCTAAATATAATAAAATATCATAAGGTAAATGAGAAAAGCAATATACTGTATTAATTTAATCAATATTTAGGCGTTTTGTACATGTATATAAAGTCGTCTATGCTAGTCTTACAAGGAGACCATCAACTCTGCGGGTCTCGGATTTTGATAAGGCTTGAGGAGGTGTTTTCTGATACCTAAGAATGAAGCCTGGCACCTGTAGTTTATTCTAATGGACCCTCATATTCAAGATATTAGCTATTTATTTCGAATATACGTTATATTAATAAAAAAGGTACCTCTTCTAGAAAAATTGTCCCAATTTATTTAAAAGATAATAAAGGTAGGCTAAAAGAGCTTTAATTTGAGACCTGAAATGTTAGAAAAAAATAATAATCTGAGCCAAAGTTATTATTAATATGGTTAATTAGCTCAAAAATAGGAGTACACAAACAATATCCAAAAGAAAGAAATGTTCTGTCGTTACGTCATTTTCGTGAATAATTGCAAATTTTAAGGAGAATCCCTACCATTTTTTCTAAAATTCCCCCTGGCTTATGAATGTATTAAAATTTTCACATACGTTTATATAACCAAAAATGAAAGTTTTTTGAAAAATTTGTGCGTACTTTACCATATATATATTGATATACAGAGAAAAATTCCTAATTTTTTTAGTCAAAATAAGGTAGATTGCCAACGTTCCTGGTGTACACAGAATTTTTCATACAGTCTAGAAAAATTCCTAATTAATTTTATACCATTTTAAAAAAATTTGTGTGCATCTCATGAAAATTGAATACAAGTAACCATAATTAAAAATGAGATCATTTCATTTAAATAAAAAACAGTGTTTTTACGTAATTTATAGCTTTTTTCATAAATAATTATTTTTCATATGATCTAGATCAATATACAGCACCTTGGCGATGCACAAATCTTTTTATAATGCTAAATAGAATATGTCAAATTAATAGAGTACTATCGGTTTCGAATTAGTGTTCAGAAAAATCTGAAATTTTGTATACTAGTACATTTTGACCTCAAACTTACTCATATAAAATTTTAGAAAGCTATACCAACCCAGAAAAAAGATATTAAGTATTATATATTTACGTTTTTACGCTTTTAACACGTAGCCTTATAAGAATTCACGTTCCCGACAGTTGCAGTCATGAAATTCATTAAAACTGTTCTGATTTTGACGAAACTTTGAGAAATATATAAGTATATAATATCCCATAAATATAATCCAAAAATCGAAATGTTGTTTTACCAATTAGGTGAGCTAATATAAGCAAACGAATAAAAATTTTCACGCTCTTTGGCCTACCACGGAAGTCAAAAACGATCAAACATGTATTTGACTCTCGGAGTACCGATAGCGATAGCGGAGTACCGATAACAATTTCGAAAAGTTTCGACAAAAGTTAATGCACCTGGAATGTTTTAAATGAAGATCAACAAAAACTGCAAAAAAAAGCTGTTTTTGTTGAACAAAATATATTTACCTTAATGTATAATCGTACGTTGAAAGGTCATTTTCAAACTGAAAATTTCATGAAAATAATAAATGCGATGCTTTTCTGTGTTAAAACAGGTTTGAAGAATCCATAAAAGAAATAAAAACAAAATCGATTTTTTGGTAAAAAAATGGTAGAGATCCTCCTTAACTTATCTAATGTATACATTGACAATATTTTTTTATAAATCTTTTTTAAAAAATTCCTACTTAACTTTTACTCATGTATGGTATATTGTTGTTGTTGTTAATGTTGTTGTTGTTGTTGACGTTGTTGTTGTTGATGTTGTTGTTATTGTTGTTGTTATTGTTGTTATTGTTATTATTATTAGTATTATTATTATTCTCCACAGAAGCGAATTGCCCAACAGCCTTCTGACTCAGATTATATTTGAGACGAAGGCTGATATGCTACTAATCAGTGAACAGTACGGTAACTGGGAGGTACCTACGTTGTACTTATACACACTTGCCACATCAGCAATCTATGTGGACCCACCAAACATCAGAGTAAATGAACACGTTGAGTAATTCACGCGGATTCTGGACGAGCTAGAAGACACGATTCGCGAGATGAAAGGCGAAATCGTAGTCGCCGTCGACTTCAATGCACAAGCATCGGAATAGGGCATGCCAGAGCCGGACAGCAAAGGTATAGTCATCATGGAGATGGTATTTGGGCTCGGCTTGATAGTTCTCAATGTTGGGAGTATGCTGACGTTCAGGAGACCAGGATCTGACGATTCCGGCCTTGTTTTTCGTATCCGAAAATCTAGCGCACAGAGCGTTGAATTGGAGGGTACTGGAGGATTACAACGGATGCGACCACCAATATATCACATTTCAGCTGCGCTATAAATCCTAATTGCAGAAAGGAGTCGCGCGAAAGCCACCTCGATGGAATCTGGCCAAGCTGAACACCGACAAACTAGTTGAGGTACTACTTGAAGAGCAGCGGAATATACCAGCGATGAATGCCACCGAGAGCAGGGACGGAGTGGAGGCTCTCGTGAGGAACTGTGAGCGAAAGCGAACAGCCTCAGAAGAAGAGCACAAAGAACGCGAGACAAACAGGAAGCAGCACTGATGTCGGCGCAGCATAAAGCAGCGCACCGACGGCTTCGGTACGACATTAACTGGAGCAAGGGACAGGGTTGGAGAGACTTGAGCGAGGAAGTGAATCGGGACGTGTGGGGCTTGGGCTACAAGATCGTGACCAAGAAACTCTGCGCGCTCCCGAATCATCCGTTTATCAAGAACACCAAGGCTCGAATCGTGGACATTCTTTTCGCAACACATCCACCAAGGTAAGACCAGGAGGAAACCGCTGAAGTAGGAGAGATCCCCCTATTCTCGACCGAGGAGCTTCGGATCGGCGCCAAAATGATGCGGAGCATAAAAGCGCCTGGGCTCGACGAAATACCAGCTGAGATATTGAAGATTATCGCGGTGTAAGCACTGTCTCTGTTGCTGAACATGTACAACGTGTACCTCAAGGCGGGTGTCTCTGGCACCCCTGGAAAGTTGTGCGTCTCGTGCTGATCAGCAAAGGAAAGAAAGGTGATCTCCGGCTTCCATCTTCTAACATACCACTGTGTATGTTGCACAAAAACACAATATCTGCTTAACCAGGCGATGCGCAGGATCTCGCGCTGGAGGGGGGAACACGGACTCGACTCGGCAGCCGCTAAGACAGAGATTGTGCCCTTTACTGGCAAACGGATATAGACCGTCTTTCACATGTATGTGGGAGAGATGGAGGTTTCGTCAAGACACGAGGCTATGTATCTGGGACTCAAACTAGATACTAAGCTTACTTCCTTTCGTCATCTAGCGTATGCAGCGGATAAAGCGGTAAAAAGACGGCACAGTTGAGTCGTCTCATGGCGAACACGAGTGGGCCTAAAGCGAGCAAGCGTCGACTCCTCATGTCAGTTATTACATCCATCTTATTGTACGGTTCTGGAATATGGGCTGATGCAATGGAGAAAGAATCATACCGGATTCAAATTACTTCCATTTAGCGTAGAGGAGCTCTCAGAGTCACCAGCGCCTATCGCACGGTCTCGGGACCCGCAATGCTCGCGATTGCGGGAATCATCCCGTTCGACCTACACGTGACGGAGCGCAATCGAATCTACAAACGGAAGAAAACAGGAGAGGATAGATCAACAGTCCACAGAGAGGAACGGGAACGCACCATGGAAACGTGGCAGGGATCCTGGGTAACTACAACCAAGGATAAATGAACAGCAAGGCTGATAGACGAGCTGACCCTTTTGGGTTAACAGAGATCATGAGGAGGTACACTGCTACCTAATCCAATTCTTAAGTGATCATGGATACCTCTGCTCCTACCTCAAACGTATGGGGAAGGTTCGGAGCCCGAGATGCATCTTCTGCTTCGCTGATTGCGATGATGCGTTTCATACGTTTTTCATCTGCGAAACGTGGAGCGAAACAGCAGCTCTTCTCGACTCGGTCGGACAATTTATGCCTGAGACCATCGTGGGCGAAATGCTGTCTGCCGAGAATAAGTGGACCGCCACGTGAAAATTCGCCAAGTCGGTCCTACGACCAAAGAAGCGATACCTAGATAGGGCAATCGATGAAGGTATGAATGAAGCACTGGGAGACGCTCCAACATTCTCATCATAACTCAGGGACGGCAGACGACCCCATTGAAATAGACGTGGTGGAAGACGATGGGACGTTTCCTTATACGAGAGACGTACCTTTTTGTCTCATTTTATAAATGTCGCGGGGAGGGACATGGAAACTTCTTCTTTCCGTTCGGAGATGAAATGCGCCAGTTCAAATACGCATATAAATGCGACGGGTTAAATCTGACGGCCCTTCGGGGGATTTAAAACTATAACTTTAATTTGTTTCAGGTCAAGGTAGCAGCGATTGTCTAGACGACACAAGAATGACACCATCCTTAGGTAAGGTGATAAGTGGTTCCACGGTAGGTTCCGTCAGAAGAGAAAGGGAGGTAGGTTTTAGTGGGTCGGTTGGCGATTCAACGGTAGTTTTCTCGCGTTTTTGTTTATTTTATTTTTTGTCCTATATTATACACACAGCAGATGCATCCCCAACCAACCCGCCCTCGAAAAAGAAATATTATAGAGACCAAATAGTAATAATAAGCAGTAGCAGTGCCTACAGGGCCACAGCTATTACATAGTCCATTACATTTCAATTACATAGTCTTTATGTCGGCTGTAGACGTGCTTGCATCATCACCATAGCTATCATAACTACTTGCTGGGACTATCTATCCGAAGTTGTATAGTCCATAGCATTGTTCACACAGTCATGCCATCTTTCTCTATTGTTAGTGAGTTACATACAATCCTCCTCATAACATCCTATTTCTCGTACATCAGTTTTGATATTATCCTCCCAACTTCATCTGGGTCTACCTGGGTGTCTTACGCCTGTCGGCTTCCCTACAAGCAATCTAAGTGCTGCTGTTTCATTTCCCGTCCCAGCTACATGCCCAGCCCACCCTGGTATTCAAGATTTAATCTCTCTGGTTGTTACTAACAGAAGTAATGTTAATCATTGTAAAACAATATTGGCGGCGAATATAATGATGTTAAATTGATAATAAATACATATGTAATGTTATACTGCTGAAACGCTATAGCTACAGCATTATGAAAGAAAGAGATCCGAATCAAATCCGCTACGCGTAAGGGTTGAGCATATGTATTTGTTTCAAGTGCATTATCCCTAAAGAAGGGCGTAATAAAAGGGCCAACGTTGTCGCTCTCGACAACAACAAGGCAATGAAGCTTTAACTCTCGATAGGTTCAGACAATATATCGGCTAGGCATTTGAATAAATATAATATTGGAAGTTTCTCCTCTGGTGAATGCTGCTTTGTGCCGGAATACTGGTAATGTTTGGCTTCGCGTATAACCCGTGTATTTTTTGATTAAGTAGAATTCTCCATTCTCTAGTAATCTCATATATTCTGCCCCCAAATATCTTTCTAAGGATTCTATTCTCAAACACTTTAAGGGGTTATATCCCCCAAATTTTTTTGTTTTTTCCATTTTTTTTATTGGCTTAAATCTTGCCAAAACAATCCTAGAATCAAAATCTTCAACGCCCAAGTACCGATTTAAACTCAAAATTTTTTTAAATCAATTTTTTCCAAACAGCTTTGATGCTCCAAAATCACAATTTTCGCTTATTTTAGCGATGCTCGCTTTTTTGAATTTCCCGGCTTTGGAAATTAGTAGAAGTTACCTATGATCGATATCGTGTTTTAAATTTGAATTATAGAGGTCGCTACATGACATTACGACGGTTACAGCGTCTTTACAGCACGCGTTTACTCAGACTTGCCCTGTGTTTAGTCGATCAGCCGTTCTCGTTGTTTACGTTGTTATTTTGAGTTTTGCTTTACTTTTTAACTGTGAATTATATTTACAAGTACTTAATTATGAGTAAAAAGGTGTACAGTGGCCGCAAAGGCAGTAAAACAAGAAGTACAAGTACAAATGGAGTAAAATTAGTAATCGACGCCCGCCTAACCGCCATTCGTTCGAAGTCTATTCGGAGCACGTTAGTACCTCCGCTAATAAATTGAAAACTACTGATTTAGACCGTGACCGCGATGTTGATAATAATTTCGGCTACTGTTTCATCAATTTTTTCGCTGTATTTACTGCTCTTTCTGAATTAGTAGTATGCAAAAAATGTAATGGTGACGTGCGGTTTTTAGAGTCGAATAAGCGTGGACTAGGCTTCAAAATTATTGTGTTTTGTTCGAACTGTGGTGATGCTGATATTAACAACTGTCCTGTAATAAATGGTCGTGCTTATGAGATCAACTGCCGTATTATTTTAGCTATGCGCATCATAGGCATAGGCATCAACGGTATAAAAAAGTTCTGCTCTATGATGGATCTTGCAAAGCCTGTTTTTCAAACAACTTACAGTAAGATCATATCTAATATCGCCATTGCTACTTCATCTGTTCGAATTATATCTATGAAAAAATCAGCGATTAAAGAAAAAGAAATTTGTATCGAACGAGGTGAAAAAGAAGGTCTCACGGTGTCAGGCGACGGATCTTGGCGAAAGAGAGGGTTTACGTCTTTGTTCGGATTGGTGACTTTGATTGGTTGGTACACTGGCAAGGTATTGGATGTGTGTGTAAAATCTAAGTACTGTAAAGTGTGTGAATATTGGCAAAAAAAAGTAGGTACTGCTGAATACGAAGAGGTATACCCGTCACACAAACAGAACTGTTATGCCAACCATGAAGGTAGTGCCGGGAAAATGGAGATCGACGCAGTTATAGAAATGTTTAAACGCTCAGAAAAACTTCATAATATCAAATATTTGAAATATATCAGCGACGGCGATTCAAAAACATGTAAAGGTATAGTCGACTCAAAACCTTATAAAGATTTCATCGTCGAAAAAAAAGAATGTGTCGGACACGTTCAGAAGCGCATGGGAACGCGTCTGCGCAATTTGAAAAAAACAACGAAAGGTCTTGGCGGCCGAGGAAAGTTGACCGGAAAGTTAATTGATGAACTTTCTATTTATTACGGACTTCTTATTAGGAGAAACTACGATTCAGTCGAAAAAATGCGGAATGAAATTTGGGCAACGTTACTTCATAAAATGTCGACGAAGGAGAATACACAGCACGAGAAGTGTCCCGTCGGAGTAAACTCTTGATGTTCTTGGCAGCGCAGTACAGCGCTTGGTACACTTGCAACGTACGAGCACAAGAGTCCAATGCATGAGGATGTTTTTAACGCAATAAAACCCATTTATAATGAACTCAGCTCCGACAATCTTCTGTCACGCTGCTTGGGTGCGTATACTCAGAACAATAACGAGTCGTTTAATGCTGTAGTGTGGTCAATTGCTCCAAAGACGGTATCAAGACTATAGTTGACATTGCGACTGACGTAGCCGTTATTATCTTCAATGACGGCTTCTCGGGTCTGTTTGCCGTTTACGATGCTCTTGGGTTGACTGTTGGACCAAACATGTACGAGTTTTGCGTGGAAACGGACGCCAATCGCGTCAAAACCGCTGAGCATCGTATGTCCGATATCGCGAAAGAGGCCAGGCGCAGCATTACATCCGGCAAAAAAAAGAAGAAGAGGAAATGAAGGCCCTGGAAGGACAATTATATGGTGCAGGAATAGCAGACTGAAGGTAAAAAAATTATTATGGACTATATTTTTGCGATTCTTAAGATTTATAGCATTATGAAACTTCAAACGCGTTTTTCTCGAAACCATGTTTTCAAAATCGGCAAGCAGTAGAACTCAAAAAGTTTACATCCGATTAACTTAAAATTTTAACAGTAGCTTCATTGTTTGATTATCTAGTGAAGTACACACGATTTTAGCGATTAATTAACAAGAAAAAAGTTATAAACAATTTAAGTCGATTTTTTTCATCGAATACACGATTTTTTGTTAAAACAATCGCCATTTCGCGTAAAAAAATTCTAAAAATATAATCATGTGTACTTTACTAGCAAAACTCATGTAGATAATAGAAAATTTTTTTTTTGTTATAAGTGGAGTTGGACGAGACTTGTACTGCTCGCCGCGGAAGACCTTTTTGAAAAAGCGGTTCACGGTAATCACTGCACAGCCGTCATTTTGTAAAAAAAATATCAATATAAATTTTTTTTCTCTTCTTCAAGAGTTGTTTAATCCAATGTTATATTATTTGTATACCTTTAATCTCAAATGTCATTTAAAAAAAATAATTAACAAAGCCTTGTTTTTTAGAGCATAAGGGGGATATAACCCCTTAAATCTATTTATACCACTTTAACCTCGTGGTATAAAATACGGTTCGAAACTAGTGCGTAAGTAGATTATTTACCTCATGTGACTATTCTAAATTAAGCTACTTCCGCACTCGTGTCGAAATGTACTATTTCTTCCCGTTTGGTTAACGTCCATGTTTCGCATCCGTATAGAAGTACTAACATTATGCAGTCTCTTCTTGATTTCTTAATGAGTTTCATTTTTGTGGTCTATTATCGTGCCAAGGTATTTAAACTCCTCTACTTTTTTTGCCCGAGGCTTTCAAGTTGGTATCAGCAATCTCAGGTCCTGTTCTGCTAGTGACCATGTACTGGGTTTTCTCTTCACTTATTTTTAGGCCTATTTCTTTAATTGTTTTTATTAGTATTTCTACGTTTTCTATTACAGTGTTTCTGTTTTTTCCTATTATGTCTATGTCTTCTGCGTTTACTAACAACTGTGTTAGGGAGCCATTTATTACAATTCAAAAATACACGGTGTTCTGCACAAATTAAGTTATAGAGGTTGGGTACTCCCCCATGAAACGTAAATGCAGGAATTCGCTGTATCTATAACTTACGTCGTAACACATCAATTACACCATACTGGGTTCAATTAAACTGGCTTCGAGTTAATAACCGTAGGAAATTTTTTCTCGGCTGTCTAATTTTTAAGATCCTTACTACAAAACGTCCTGCTTATCTTGCAAATTGGCTCTTAACTATGTTTTAAACTCTCTGAAGATCGGTACGCCTCGAAAGAGCCTCAATACTAATTGCTAATAGTAGGACATAATCTTATCAGACTTCTTTTTTATTGTCGCGGCCGATTTCTGGGCGTGCCTTCCAGCTGCACTCAGAGACGATGTTTCTTCCCAAGCACTAGCATCCTTTTGTACTGCGCTCTACAATTACATTCAACAATGCGAATTATAAGCAGAATTGTCATAATTTATTATCGACCGCTTAGACGCTATTATGTATACATTGCTCAAATCCTTAAGGGGTAACACCACTCTAGGATTTTAAAAAATCGCTTTTCAGGCTTATACAATACTTTAGGGTCATAAAAACAATATCCAATTGATCCTATGGTAAAAAAAATTGTAACAGCTTCAATTTTCAATTTTGCCGCAGTGCCTCGAAGTGTGCGTTTAGAACATATGCGGTACCGCTCCGACTTTTTGCTTTTACCTGTTGGAATATTAAATACTTGCCTTACTTACAAGGTAAAAGATCATTGGGTTACCATGGTCACCAGGGTGCGCTGATACTATAATATACATAAACATATATTATATGTACACTATAATATACGTGTATGTGTGAGTTAGCACAGCTGCAAAGTGACGCCGAGTCAGACGCTCCAATTTGTTTTTGCCGTTGATCTTTTTATTTTTTATATAAATAATCATCAAAATAAAGTTGTTTTATAGTGAATTATCAATAATAATCGCACACTAAACAAAACGAGTGATAAAAAATTTCAATACAGTGGAAAGAAGTCCAAACGAGAAGGTCCTCCAATGCTAAAAAACGGAGCATTTCAAACCGCGTTCCGCCACTGAAGGCAAAAGCTACTGGAGATTTATCAAACTACACGCACAAAGCACCGCTATCTCAAGAAGTTTATGATGCGATTTCTCCTGTTTATGAAGAGTTGAGCAGTGACGATCTTCTTCCACGTTGCCTTTGCGGATTCACTCAAAATACGAATGAAAGCTTTAACGCAACCATGTGGTCTATGGCACCTAAATCTTCCTCCAGTGGCAAACATGTACTTGATACAGCAGTATACATTGCTGTAGGTATCTACAATGATGGTCTGTCAAGAATCATGCGTCTGATGCAAAATTTGGGGATGAAAATAGGGCCAAACTGCTACAACTTCTGCGTGGAAGCTGATGAGCGATCAGGATGATGAGGATCAGGAAGGAGAAAGAAGAAGAGAATAACAATTTAGATGGCAGAATGTATGGTGCAGGCACCACAGATTAAAGGTAAAACGAAATTTTTTAAGAGTTAAGTACTTGTAAAAAACAAAATTAAAATAAATATATATGTTAAAAAGTGTACAATACTTAAAACTAAATATAAATAAATGTAAGTATGAGTTGCATATTTTTATTTATAAATGAATTAAATAAAACATAAATTTGAATATATAAAAAAGCTTAATTAGCAAAACAAAAAAACGCGCCAATCTATTTACCTCCCGGGTGGTGTGGAAAAATAGAAAACCTTCATAGAAACAAAATTTCATGATGCTTTGGGGGTTGGCGAGCGGAGCGAGCAGGGGGGTACCCCCTAGTATATATATATATATATCTTCCTATATTATATAGTTGTTTGTAAATCTTATAAGATTTACGCCCTCCTCGCCCCTCCTCGCCCCTCATTTTGCCCTCCTCATAGCCCTCCTCCCAGCTCTCCTCATTTCCTCAGAAAAACTGTGAAAATTGTGACAAATGTGTGAAAAAGTGTATAAAACCATGCAATTTCCTTATTTTATTGTACAGTGAACATCGAACATTGCTCCCTCGAACACTAATTTACCTCGAACAATGCACCAGCAAAATTTCGAACACGGCTCGATTAATATTTAAGAACTTATATACCTCGACTTTTTCAATGCAAAATTTTATGACATACGACAATCTTAATAATTTACATTATAATTTATAGCTATATAGAACTTCGATTTATTAACGTAATTAGCTGGCAGGAAAGTTAATTAATTTGAGCAGTTTTCGAGGTTATTTGTGAAATTAGGCACATAACTGTGAAATTAGGCTTACATTTGGAACAGGATTTTAAAAAATATTATAGAATATTTTTAAAAAATTGTCGTAGTCTCTACATATAATTTATCACAATATTTCACAATTTTTTAAATTTTATAACAATTTCTCATAGTTGTAAATTTTATAACAATTTCTCATAGTTGTAAATTTTATAACAATTTCTCATAGTTGTAAATTTTATAACAATTTCTCATAGTTGTAAATTTTCTTATTTATTAGAGAATGTGAAAAGGAAATATGAGAAAATGTGAAAAAATGTGAAAAACTGAAAAATTATGAAAAAATGTGAAAAATTGTAAATATTGTGTAAGCATTTGAAAAATTGTGTAAACTGAAAAAGTGTGTATATTTCTTTGTAATATGTGTTTTAATGTATTTTTTTTCACATTTTTTCACACGATCTCACATATTTTCAATTCTTCAGTTTTTTAGAGTTGTAATTTCTACTAGGGTACCTTTGTTTATTTATATTTACTTCATTCTTTTGTAGCTGAGGTGAAAATAACAAAATATTTTCATTGTAAATATTACACTGGATCCTAACTCTATCGTTATTGTTTAATATAAACTTCATAATTTTGAATTCTGTATTGGTTTCTCGATTTGTAAAAGTCATTTCACTCACATTTTCTTCAATATATCCAACAACAGATCTAAAAATTAGAATAAATAAGACATATATATCTGTTGCGAACCGGAAAAACGATTTAAGTCCACTTTTTTTGAAAATTGAGTTTTGCACGATTTTAACATCTTTACATAGCATATTTTAAGATAAAACTGCAAAAACCCAAGAAAGTATACAAATAATTGACTATATCAACTATTAATTAATTTTTTAACATTGGTTTAAATAGAAATTAAAAACTTCAAACTTTTATATCTTAAAAGAATGACAAATGGACTTGGGACGGTTTCCAGAGAAACCACATATATATAATATAATATCTTTTTTTGTTTATAATAAATTATTTGAAGGAAGTTTTCAGAGATACGAGTTCCGAAATTTCCTAACATTTGTAGGATTTTTCACGGTACCCTAGTGGAAATGAAAATTAATTAAAATATGTTGAAAAATACAATACTTAAAACTAAATATAAATAAATGTAAGTCTGAGTTACATATATTTATTTATAAATGAATTATATAAAACATAAATTTGAATATATAAAAAAGCTTAATTAGCAAAACAAAAAAACGCGCCAATCTATTTACCTCCCGGGTGGTATGGAAAAATAGAAAACCTTTATAAAAACAAAAAATGTTATGATGCTTTGGGCGTTGGCGAGCGAAGCGAGCAAGGGGGTACCCCCCTAGTTTATATATATTGGTTTTCTCTTGTTCTTTCAAGATCTATAATTTTACCGTAAAATTTAATAAAAACATGAAATTTATTCAAAATACAGCTAAAATTCGAATTTTTAGTATATTTAATACTTATATTATATGGTAACACGCTCAACGAACATGGCTCAAAATAGATATGTGTACTTAATATGATGAGACAAGTAAGCTCTTTAAGTTTCAGTCGGTTTGACCGTGATTTGCTGAGTTAATCGAGGAACTTGATTTTTCTTGAATCTCTCTCTCTCTCTCTCTCTCTCTCTCTCTCTCTGACAATTTAGTTTTCTGACGAAATACCTACCCCTTTTGAAAGCATGATGCTTCTGTATAATGTTTGTCGTACATTAAGCTCGACCTTTTTCTTTAGAAACTTAATATTATAAACTGAAAGGTTGAGACTAATATACATATATATATATATATATATATATATATATATATATATATATATATATATATATATATATATATATATATATATATATATATATATATATATATATATATATATATATATATATATATATATATATATATATATAAAATGATTATTGATATCATTGTGTGAAAAGAGCGAAAAAGGCGAGGTTGATCGAGAGGATGTTATGCCTAGCCTGTTGAGAGAACTCCATAGACGATTTGAGCGTTGTGCTCTGGCTATTTCATTAGCATAATAAGTGTTTTTTGAATTTCGAAGCATTTGTAGGACCCTTGCACGCAGAGCTCGATATTCAGTAAGTTGCTGTCCCCTGTCACGTGCTCTCTTATAAGCTCTATCGCGTTCTTTCATGGCGGAGCGGATGTCAGATGAGACCCATGGTTTTCGGCGATTACATATATTAACGGAACGAAAAGGTGCAAATTTATTAAGGGAGCAAGTGAATATTGTTCGAACCTGTACATACTATTGTTAAACACTATTATTGCGAGCGTACCGATCACGTTACATATTATATTATTATATTACTACATATTGTATATTCCTAATGTACATATTGTTCCTTATGCCCTATGGGACAATTTCAGTCCCAGGGTGGAAATAAACAAATAAATCTAAATCTAAATCCCTCTCTCTCTCTCTCTCTCTCTCTCTCTGACAATTTAGTTTTCTGATGAAATACCTACCCCTTTTGAAATATGTATATTAGTCTAATATACAATATAAATATGTATATGAGACTAATATACATATTTCAAAAGGGGTAGGTATTTCATCAGAAAACTAAATTGTCAGAGAGAGAGAGAGAGAGAGAGAGAGAGAGAGAGAGAGAGAGAGAAAGAGAGAGAGAGAGAGAGAGAGAGAGAGAGGGATTTAGATTTAGATTTATTTGTTTATTTCCACCCTGGGACTGAAATTGTCCCATAGGGCATAAGGAACAATATGTACATTAGGAATATACAATATGTAGTAATATAATAATATAATATGTAACGTGATCGGTACGCTCGCAATAATAGTGTTTAACAATAGTATGTACAGGTTCGAACAATATTCGCTGTAAAAAATAAAATATAAATAAAAAATATAAATATAATAAGACATAAAGTAATCTGATCTGAACGGCTCTTTGGCCGCAAAATATGACGCAATAACAATATAAAAATATATAAAGATATGTAAGTAAAATTAAGGCTAAAATTAAAATTAAAATTAAAGCAGTAATATGTACGTAGCATTAAAGCTACTAGGAACCTTTTGTATTTAGAATTTTTGAGTTTACTTGTGTGCGAGATCAGACTGAACATCACAACTGTTGAGGTAACTTAGTAATAAGGATTTGATGGTTTGGAGAGAGGTAGTTTTGGGAGGCAGGGAGGTAATGTGTTCTGGTAGGCTGTTCCAAAAATATGAGGCGGCTATTACGAAGGAATTGGCATATAAGGAAGTTTTGAAGTTACGGATGAGGAGGGGTTCAGTGCGGAGTCGAGCTGATCTACGCACATCACTATCTGCCGTGAGTATGAAGTTAGACTTCAAATAATCTGGACAACCAGTCTTAAGTACAGTAAACGTCAGCGCACCCATGAAGTACTCTCTTCGGGCCTTCACCGTGAGCCACCCTAGCCGTTTGCGATAGGGGGTAACATGAGCCATCCAGGGAATGGTACCAAAAACAAAGTGGGTGCATGCATTCTGCGCCCGCTGAAGCATCAGGTTCTGTTCACCAGTTAGGTCATGGTAGACAAGGCAGGCATAATCAAAGTGAGGGAGGATAAGTGAGTGCACAAGTGATTTACGGTCACCAAATGAAAGAGCACGTTGATGAGGGCGTAGCTGTCTGAGGGTGCGAAACACTTGCTGACAGATGTGTGACACTTGCCTTCCCCAATTAAGATCAGGAGTCAACCAGACACCCAAATTTTTTACTTCATTGACAAAAGAGATGGGACTGCCATTGACTGTAACCTTAGGTAAGAGTTCTAAATCGATCAATGAGATGTTTAATGTGCTACCAAAGAGCATTGCTTTGGTTTTGGACAGATTTAGAGTGAGTCCATTGGAAGAGGCCCATTTGGCAATCGCAGCACAATCCTCAGATACCTTGTTAATGGTGTCAATGAGATCATGGCGTTTGCAGCTTCTGTAAATTTGAGTGTCATCAGCGTAGATCATATGTCTGGTGAATTTCAGTACCATGGGGAGATCATTGATGAAGATGGCGAACAATAGTGGGCCTAGGACGGAGCCCTGGGGAACGCCAGCCCAAGTATCAATCCAGTCCGATATGCGGCCACCTTCATCAATAACAGCCTGACATCTATCAGCAAGGTAAGAAATGAACCACTGTATGGAGTGATCACTGATTCTAAATGATCGAAGTTTATGAATTAATATGTGATGGGGAATCGTATCAAACGCCTTGGAAAAATCAAATAGACTAAGATTGTGAAACCAGAGCTATCCATTTCGAATCTTATGTCATCAAGAACGCCGAGCAGAGCAGTTTGAGTACTGTGACCTGCTCTAAAGCCAGCTTGCCGTGGGATGAAAAGGTTGTGTTTCTCAATGTGACACAGAAGTTGCTTTGATAGAATCTTCTCTAACAACTTAGAGCACTCAGACAACCTAGCAATGGGTCGTAGCTCAGATATGTCGGATGGAGCTGGTACTTTGGGAATAGGAGTAATAAGAGTCTGTTTCCAAAGCGCTGGATAAGATGCATTGGTGACTGATAAATTGAAAATTGTGGTGAGTGTTTCGAGAATGGTGGGACATGATAGTGAAAGGTGTTTAATAGTGATTGCATCAAGCCCGTAAGTCTTGGACTTGGCTGAGGCAAGTGCTTCAGAGATATCACTGGGGGTGATGTTAGAGAAAGTTAGTAAATGTATATGAGACGGAGCTGAGGGAAGGGGTGGTAGTGGAAGTGCAGGAGATGATCTAGATGCGTTGGCGACGGATGCAAAATGATTATTGATATCATTGTGTGAAAAGAGCGAAAAAGGCGAGGTTGATCGAGAGGATGTTATGCCTAGCCTGTTGAGAGAACTCCATAGACGATTTGAGCGTTGTGCTCTGGCTATTTCATTAGCATAATAAGTGTTTTTTGAATTTCGAAGCATTTGTAGGACCCTTGCACGCAGAGCTCGATATTCAGTAAGTTGCTGTCCCCTGTCACGTGCTCTCTTATAAGCTCTATCGCGTTCTTTCATGGCGGAGCGGATGTCAGATGAGACCCATGGTTTTCGGCGATTACATATATTAACGGAACGAAAAGGTGCAAATTTATTAAGGGAGCAAGTGACAGCATTGTTAAATCGAGTGATTAATTGATTAATATTATTGTGTTGTGTTTACCATCATTCAAATTATTGGATAAATCAGCGAGATACTGAGCTCTGTTGAGACCACGGAGATCACGAGTTTTAATTTGACGAGAAATATTGCGCATAATACTAAAAGGTATAGTCAATTCTATACTGTCGTGCCCATAGGTAAATGGAGCATCTGATTTGCTATATCTTATAACCGCTGAAGGCGAATGTACAATAAATAGGTCGAGCCATGTGTGAGATTGAAGACGTAGTGCGTTGATCGTATGGTGAGTTGGCCCAGAAGGAACAAGGTACAGAGCATTCGATCGAATGATGTCATACATGTATTTGGCTTCGTATGACGCAGTAGATAACATGTTCACATTGAAATCACCCGTGATAACTATACTGTCGTAACGTTTGAAAAAAGCTGAGAGTTTGTGAAAAAATTCGTGCGGCATTGCTGTTTTTGGTGGCCTATAAACTACTGAAAATAAGAGTGATTTGCAATCATGGGTGATTTCCATCATAATATACTTAGGGACGCTGACATCACGGACATCGGACGTCGCAAGAGTCTTAAACTTAAAGTTATTGTTAATGTATATAGCGATTCCTCCACCTGTACGTCTTACGCGGTCGTGCCGAATCAGGGCATACACGTGAATGGCCACAGATAAGTCTTTGTCCTCACTAGGCAGTTTTGATTCTGTGATGCCTACTATATGTTTGGGATGAAGGTCAAGATATGCTTCTGAGAGAGAGAGAGAGAGAGAGAGAGAGAGAGAGAGAGAGAGAGAGAGAGAGAGAGAGAGAGAGAGAGAGAGAGAGAGAGAGAGAGAGAGAGAGAGAGAGAGAGAGACAGATAGATAGATAGATAGATAGATAGATAGTTATTTTGTCATTACATTAAGTCTTTGATCACTATCACAGTTCGTCAGTGTATAAATATAAAAAATTGTTGCACAAATTTGTCATTATCTAATATCATAGTTTGTTTATATCACAGTTCCATAACAATTTCTGAAAGTCTACTCATTCTTGCATATACGTACATCCGTCACAATTTAAAAACAATTACAATTCAGCCGATACATACACTCATCACACACGCAGATATATTTACTCTTTATTAAAATGTACTCTTTATATTTTGTACATTACAACATTTTTCACGACTAAGAATACAAAACACGGGAGAACGGATAAATTAAAATAAAAAAAATAAAAAGATACAATTAATAAATAAATAAATAAATAAATAAATAAATAAATAAATAAATAAATAAATAAATAAATAAATAAATAAATAAATAAATAAATAAATAAATAAATAAATAAATAAATAAATAAATAAATAAATAAATAAATAAATAAATAAATAAATAAATAAATAAATAAATAAATAAATAAATAAATAAATAAATAAATAAATAAATAAATAAATAAATAAATAAATAAATAAATAAATAAATAAATAAATAAATAAATAAATAAATAAATAAATAAATAAATAAATAAATAAATAAATAAATAAATAAATAAATAAATAAATAAATAAATAAATAAATAAATAAATAAATAAATAAATAAATAAATAAATAAATAAATAAATAAATAAATAAATAAATAAATAAATAAATAAATAAATAAATAAATAAATAAATAAATAAATAAATAAATAAATAAATAAATAAATAAATAAATAAATAAATAAATAAATAAATAAATAAATAAATAAATAAATAAATAAATAAATAAATAAATAAATAAATAAATAAATAAATAAATAAATAAATAAATAAATAAATAAATAAATAAATAAATAAATAAATAAATAAATAAATAAATAAATAAATAAATAAATAAATAAATAAATAAATTAGGTCTGAATTTTGCAGGAATGGTATACGCGGTGGCCTCTAAATTAGAGCAACGAATACGGGGGAAGGTCGCCCTGTTGTACACTACACATAATATATTCACAAATGTTCGGCGTACCATCCTGGGTGGTACGTGAGCGGCTTAGTATGATTGCCTTAAAACTATTGTGTACATACAGGACTAACCCACCCCCAAATTTATTCCTATCTAATCTTAAAATTGAATAGCCCTTGATCTGAATGCGATTGTCGTCAATGTTTTGAGCAAGGTGCGTCTCAGCAATTCCAAAAAAGTGGTAGGAGGGACTAGATAGAAGGTGTTGACGGAGTGTACCAATATGACAATCTAGAGAGGTCACATTGATAAATTCTGCTCTCAGTCCCCTACAGTGTACCCCCCCCCCCCCCCCCAGCAGTGTCCGACGATAGTCATTCATTTGCGACAGCCTCCGTTTGATTATTTGTTTGAATGTCCAAATTATCTATTTCATTTGTATTTGCTTTTCCTGTTTTTTTATGTGAATCTAATGCAATTTGTGGAGTTTCATATGAGGCTGAAATTACTTGGAGGTCTGCCGCTGTTAAAAATTCGTGGGAGACATCGCCATCCCGCATCTTGACCAGGAAACTGCCCCCCCCCCCCCCCTATGCCAGATATATTTAAATTTGAGCCTCATCGCAAGGGCTTTAAGGCTTCTAAAATTATTAAATGTTTCCCTTGTTAGATGTTCATTTATAAAAATTTTACTATTCAATATTGCATCACTAGTCTCCTGGTCAAGTGCCGATATGTCGACATCTTTAGTGTGAAAGCCTGTTATAAACTTTTTTTGTCGCATGATTTTATCTCCTAATTCACTGCTGGAGAGGGTAACAACCCACGGTGATCGTCTGCGCTCGCTAGTTACATCGGCTGATGTCACCGAAAGCGACTCATCTGACCGTAGCAGGCGGGTATTTACTATATCCGTTTTCTGTATCGATGGGAGGACACGACGCAGAATAGCATGAAGTACATCAACACGCTTAGTGCTGTTACCGTCAAAAATATTTGAAATTATTAAGTCATTATTGCATATTGTATTATTATTATTTTTTATTGTCCTCCCACCTACCATTTTAACCCGCGTGCTTCGTGCAGATGACGTCGACGCCATATCTTGCAGTGTATCGTTGCTTTCATTATTCAAATTATTATCAATGTTATATATATTATTATTATTTACATTATTACTAAGTACACTATTTATCTTATCATTAATATTTGTATTTCTAATACTGTGCGGCGAAAAAGTTGTATTTGCCTTACTGGTAGGCAGAGAGAGAGAGAGAGATTTTTTGTTTGCAACAAAGAAAAGTACATGGTATTAAATCACAAAGTTAAAAGATATCACGTATTATTATTGTTCGTCTTCGCCTATATAATATATATATAAATATATATATATATATAAATATATATATATATAAATATATATATATATATATATATATATATATATATATATATATATATATATATATATAATTGATGTGATTATTTATTTGTATATATATTATATCACTACATTCAAACTAAGTGTAATTAGTAGGAGGAAAGGTATAAATGTACAAAGATACGTTCCGGGAACTATATATCCACCCTCCGAGGGGAAGAAAGTAGTTGAATGTGAGCATTTATGTGAGTTCGAAGATTAAGGGGGTGTCAAAGTCGATTTAGGAATTCAAATTTCGCGCCTTAAATGTTACCGACCGAACAATGAACAATTTGATATAACTCGATATATAAAGATTATTATGTAAAACGAAGAGTTCATTGCCCTCCGTCATACTGCTATCTACCACTGTGTAAAGTTTCAAACAAAAACTTCAAAACTTCTACCATTGGGATTGGAATAGTATTTGAAAGGTTTGAGTCTTGGCTAATATAAATTTTGTTCCAATGCCATTCGTAGAGGTTTTGAAGTTTCTGTTTGAAACTTTACACAGTGTTAGATTACGATATATAAATATAATATATATATAAATATAATATAATATAATAGTATTACGCAAGGCAATGACCTCTTCAATTTGCATAATAATCTTTATATATCAAATTATATCAAATTATTCATTGTTCGGTCGGTAACATTTAAGGTGGGAAATTTTAATTCCTAAATCGACTTTGACTTGACACCTTCTTAAATATGATTCATATAGTTCTAAGTTTTTGAGTGCATAATGTTTTAAACTATTAATACTTAAATCTGGTATTTCGTTATATCTACACTGAGAAATCAAAATTATAACGATAAATATAAAATTCAATGTTTGTAAAAAGTCAAATTCAATGCGTAATGCAAACTTAAATCAAATTAAAAAAGAAATTCGGTCGATATCGTACTACTGTGATACAGTTTTCTCAATTTAAACTATCCCATTTGTTAAAAAGAATTAAATAAAAAGTTAAAAACCCCGGCGAAGACTGATACAGAACGTAACCAGGTCTACTGCGCTCGGAAAAAATGGCTTGCCGATATTGCGAGCCTTAGTCAATCAAATGCATCTTATACGAATATACTGAATTTTAATCAGTCAAGTGTACATCATTTGCATCTTCTTATCGACCTATTATTTTTAGTTACACTTTTATATATATTGCAAATATGACTCTTATTCACAAATGTCCAATTTAAAATATTTATTCTAGAAATAAATGAGTGTTTGTCAAAAATGTGAACAATTCTTGTCCCTCCTGTTTTACAAGATTATAGGGCATTATATGAATCTCAAGAAAATAGTACTACATAATCGGATTATCATAAGCAACAATCTGCAAAATTTTCAGAATATCAAGTATTTTCTTTTCTGAGTAAAAAATAAAAAACCATGCAAAATGTTTTGTCTATCCCATGTCGCAAGCCTTAATTTCATCTGAATATACCAAGAAATTTAGTAATACACTAAATTTTAACCAAAAAGAATTACGCAGTGGGTCTATGTAAAGCTTAGTTAATTCAAAAATGGTGCTCGACCTTTTAATGTATGTATTCTGTTTATGTATGGTTGTTTCGAAATGTGTCCCCTAGTTTTGATGTCTTGTCCATCCCAAGGGCATTATTCAAAGAAAGTTGTATTAAAATATTCACAAATTAAAATGCAACCGATTCCTACTTGTAACTCTTATATATATTTTGTAAAAAAGTTCCCATATACGTATTTATTAGTAGTGTTTTCTACAAATAATTAGTTAATTTTGCACTTCTACTACCGTACTTTTATTATATGTCTTGTCCGTCCAGCGAAATATTCTTTAAAGGAGCTGTTCCCGACACACTCCGGAGGTAAGATTAGCGTTCATTCTCTGTAGTTAGTCGTTTCAACGTAGCAGTTATAAAAACTGCTACGTAGGCTGCGCGCACAGCGATCGACAGGATCGTTTTGGGGCCGCTTTTCCTCTCCACCAGTCGAGCGGACTAATAAAAGGAGAGGCGCTGGGCGAAAGGCCGACGAGGTTTTTTCGTGTCCAGATAGCCGAGGAACGGACTAGCTCAGAGAGTGGCCGCCTGAGAGAAGTGCAGGCACATTGAAAGCTAGTCAGGCCGATGTGATAGTTTAATTTTGTATGCGTTAGTTTAGGCGGTCGGCGACGTCACGCGACGCGTAATTTAATCAAATAATTTATTACTTAAAATGTGCAGTAAATGTGCAAACATTCTTGGCGTGGGTTTTCTCACAAGAGTTTTCTCCGCGCCACAGGCGACGGTCTGGGCGAATGCAAGAATAGACGCGCATTTGTTAGGAAACCCGTATTTTTGAAAACGTCACTTCAGATGTGCTGCTCGAGTGCAGGCAGAACTCAAGAATGTACGTTTGTTAGGGATTAGAGAGACTTGTTATTCTGCGCTTTTACGATCCTGCGCTTTGGAAGAGTCAAGTGAGCAGGCGATGTTGGGCGAGCGAGCGGACACGAGCGCAGGGTCGGATCGGCGTGGTCCCCCTTTTTTAATACTAGGCGCGGAATAGCGTCGAGTCAAGTGTCTCGGCGAGGCGCTGGGACTCATTTTTCGAGCGTTTGGGCGAGCGGAAAAGCGGGCCTGTGCTCAAGAGCAAAGTGCGGGACCGGCACGGCCCCCTTTATTACCGCGCGCGGATTAGCGCCAAGTCTGGTGTCTCTGCGAGAAACGGAGAGTAAACCCGAGTGATTCTGCATGTTTTGAATGTATGAGTGTGCCGGGCTTGAACAGAGCTGAGTGCGTGCGTCGTGTATTTTGACGTTTGGAAAAGTACGTGAGAAAAAAATACAGTTTCAATTTAGACACGAAGCTGTGAACTTCGTTGAACTCTCCGAGTAGATTAAATTATTAAATACGCGCATAAACTAATTTCCCTCGACATCAACGGCAGTGCAGGATTGCGCGCCATTCTTATCAGCAGCAACGGAAACGCGAGCACGCGTGCCGCCTTCCTCATCGTCAATGGCAGCGCAGGAGCGTGCGCTGTTTCTTCCGACAGCATTGGCAGCACGAGGGCAATGGCGCCCACAATCGTGTTCAACGTCTTCCTCATCGGCAACGGAACTGCGGCGTTCGCGTACGCCCTCACCGACACCGGAGCAACAACGTATGTGGACGTCGACAGAATCGCAAGATCATCGAGCATCGTCTTCAAAGCGTCCTGGTAGCGTTCCAAGGTATGCGTCACCGACCAAATGTGTGCGAATTTCGGAAAATAATTATGACAACGAGAGTTCATTTGAGTCTGATACGACAGACGCGTATGTAATGCCAGGCATCGAAAGTGATAACAACTCGAGCCGACCAATTACGAGGCCGCGATGTTATGATTATAAGAGAAGCAATTCGCGAGTAGAAGAATGATTAACACGCGCGATCGAAAACTCGATAGCTGCTGCAAGCCGCTTGAAATCAAATACGGAAAATATACATCTAGTTAATCGGATGACGTCGGTTAAATCGCTGCAATCATTTTCAGGTCACCCTCTTGATTTTACATTTTACATTTTAAACATTCATTCGAAGAATCGACGCGCATTGGTAAATATTCAAACGAGGAAAACGTTATGAGATTGTATGACGCGTTAAAGGGCAAGGCACGAGCAGCAGCTCAAGCCTTATTTATTGCCGGTAACAGCGCGGCAGATATAATAAGGCATTTAGAAATACGATTTGGTAAGTCGAAACTTGTTTTGGAGAAAATATTACGCTTAGTATAATTCGCCACGCGATTACGAGGCGCAGTTTTAGCAATAAAATCGTTAAACAACAATTTAGGTTATTTACACATTCCGAAATTGATTGACGGTATAATTAAAAAATTGCCACCGGCGATGGCTGATTTATCAGATCCGCCGCCAATGAGGGAAAAAACCAACCGGATTTGGAAAAAATAGCGGAATTCGTATTCAGAGAAGCCGAAATGAATATAATAGCGAGTGTCATCACTTTCAAAACAAGCGAGATATTGAGACATGCGAAAAATGTATATCCCCAAGCAAGAAATAGGGAAAGAGGTGTGCATGCGACTCAGTATTTAAGCGATGGTTATGATAATGTACAATATAGAGTAGTTGATAAAGTAGGTCAATTTTGTAAACGTACGAACCATAATACTGCAGATTGCAGAGTTTTCGCAAGGTTAGCAATAAATGACCGTTGGAAAGTGGTAAGAACAAATCGTTGATTTTTTGTTTGTTTAGAGAAAGGGCACTTGCGAGAAAACTGCATACACGATCTGTGTAAAAAATGTAAACGCGCTCATCATACGATTTTACATTTCAAAAGAAAATAATTCGTTTGAATTAAAAAATAAGCATTCGGATTGCGAATTGAATAATACTTCGCAGATAAGTGCTAAAACTGCAGCACAATCGAATCAGTGACTATAATATCGGTCGTATTGACAGTTGATTCCAGTAACGGTTTTGAGATCGCGCGCGTCCAAAAGAGTTTATGCCTTAAGGTGATGTTAAACCGTGTTACTGGTAAATACGGGGAACCACTTTTTTCATTCATTTTTCAATTTTAAGAAAATATCTTTATGCAAAGTTGTTCTTTTTGATTGGAACAACAACTTTCCATAGAGATAATTATTCAAAATTGAAAATGAAATAAGAAAAGTGGATCCTCGTATTTGTCGGTGACAGGTGGCTTTAGCATCACCTTAATAGATGGTGGCTCAATCGTTACATTAATAAATTCAAAAATAGTAGATGAAATTGGAGCACGCAGAACGCGAGTAGATATTATTTTGAAGGATGTAGGCGAGGAAGGCGCGTTTACATCATGTTGTGATAAAGTTAATTTAGAAATAGAGATCGACACAACGAATTTTATGTTTAAATAATACATTAGTTGTTAAAAATCTCGAGCTTCCATTCCAGAGTGTGAGTCAGAAAATTGTTGAATTTTGTGAGAAAGAAAGAGGCATTAAAACTCAGGTTTATATTGCAACGGCTGATATAATTATAGGTCAAGATAATAGCGAATTAATATTAACGCGAGAGTTTATGAAGATAAAGAAAAGCGGCTTGATTGTATCGCAAAATTTACTGGAATGGGCTATTCATGGGAGTTTTCAAAAAAATTATTTAAGTTGCGGAGCGGAGCTGTAATAAAAACGCGTAAAATAAAATGTTTAACGGAATCTTCGTATGATATATAATTAGATGAATTGATTAAAAATTATTTCGATTTGACGGTTTAGTTATAAACACCCGCGTTAAAGCAAATCGCAAACAACAATGCGCGTTAGATATTTCAGATAGAATCAGCTTTCATAATGGCAGGGAATGGGAAGTTGGATTACTGTGGAAATCAGATGAAACTGAGTTTTCGGACGGCCGAACTACTGCCTTCCGACGATTAATATCATGGGAAAAAAAGCTTGATCGTGACTCTTCGTACGCGACATTATTTTATAAAGAAATGGATCGTTTTTTTTTTAAAAGGGTACGTGCAGAAAGCCGATAAAAATCCGACAAGTTCAAGGGTACGTTATTTGCCATTCTTTGGCGTTTCTAACATAAATAAGCCGGGAAAAGTTCGACTAGTATATGATGCTGCAGCTAAAGAGGACAATAAAAGTTTTAACGATCTTTTATTAGCAGGTCCAGATTTGGCGAAGCCATCTCCGTGCACCGCGATATATATAAAAAATAAAAATGCTTCGCAGTATATGTCAAATTTCCCCGCAACCGCGAATAGTTAGATTAAGAATTGTTACATGGATGATTTTTTAGATAGTCGCGAAACGATTGAAGAAGCCTCTGAACAGGTTCAGCAAGCTATAGCCATAGACGAGTCGGCTAATTGGGAATTGCACGGATGGGCAAGTAATTCAGCTGAGGTTTTAAGGTTTCAAGATTTAAATTCATATAATGATTCAAATCAGTTGATTAATATAAATGCAAATAAAGGTACTGATGAAAAAGTGTTAGGTTTAAAGTGGGAAAATTCTGCAGATAAATTAAAATTTAATATTAATAGTGGTAAAAAAAGCCGACAAAACGAGAGTTTTTAGGAATAATAATGTCGGTTTTCGATTCTCTTGGCTTTCTTACGCCGTTCACGATTCAATCAAAAATTTTAATGCAAGAAATTTGGTCTAGTGGTATAGATTGGGATGAGACTTTACTGATGCGGAATTTTTTCATTGGCAACAGTAGTTACGTGATTTAGAAAAAGTAAAAATGTGTAGTATTCCGCGGTGCTATCAAAGTTTTAATACGCTGTAGTGGCCTATTGGCGTTTTAAGTTAGCTAATAATTCGTTTCATGTTTCTATTATCATGGCGAAAAGTCGCGTTGCACCATTAAAGGTTATGTCGTTTCCGCGACTAGAATTACAAGCAGCTCTTCTAGCGACCAGATTAGCTAACACGATAGCTAGTGAACATGACTTCAAAATTACGTGTAGAGTTTTTTGGTCGGATTAAAAAACGGTTTTGTATTGGATTAAGGCAGGTTTGCGGTGGATTTTTTTGGAAAAATAATTTTTTTTTTATTTCATTATTCGATAGCAATACTATCTAGAAATATTTTAAAACTCATACAATTAGTTCCTACGACCGGGAACAGGCAGAAAAGAGGCAGCACCTACCGCGTTTGAGAGCGCGCGCTCGGCTGCTCCTGCAGCGGCCGGGGTTGCGCTGCCGCTACCCCCCTCTCCATCTTTAATCCTAGTCCTGCTCCTATCCCCCTTCGTAAATAGCAGTTTTGGCGGCCATTTACCTAATTCAGTGCCCGCTCAGTCATCCCAAGCGTCGCGTCGTTGTGAAATTGAACCGTTGTTAAAAAGTAGTATTTTTACTATGTGTGATCGAAAATAAGCCAGGCCGATCAAGAAAACGCTCGTTTCACGGGAATCGGCATACTTCTGATGCTGATTCAAGTTTAACTAGTACTTCTGCAAAAAAAATTCATAATGGTGATCCTGATTTTCAAGTTGCAGTCGATCCAACTATGCTATACTGTATAGTCTCTTATAGTGTATTCTTGGCCTTACAGAACATTGTGATTTGTAAAACATGCAAAAGTGAAGTGCGTTTTTCGAAATTGAATCAGAAAGGTTTAGGCTTTGATTTAAATGTGGCGTGTAAATGTGAAAATGACGTTCGCATTCCATCGAGTCCAAAAATTAGCTCTGGTTACGAAATAAACAGAAGATTTGCTTTCGTAATGAGGCTTCTTGGCATAGGTATTCAGGGTCTGAATCATTTTTGTGGATTGATGGATTTGTGTACTGGATTTAGTGAAAATGGATATTATGATATTGTTAATCACATTCACATAGCAGCCAAATCAGTAGCATTGTTAGCTTTTAAAAAAGCTGTAAATGAGGAGAAAAAAGCAAATGCGGCAGCTGTCAAGATTGAAAATCGGCTCACAGTCTCCGGAGATGGTTCATGGCCAAAAAGAGGTTTTTCGTCGTTACTTGGCTTAGTCAGTTTGATAGGCAAATATACAAATAAAGTTTTAGATCTCGAAGTAAAGTCAAAGTTTTGCAGAGCGTGTGAAACCTACGATGGTGGCCATAATACTCCTGAATTTGAAGCTTGGTTTGAAGATCATGAACAAGATTGCACAACTAATCATGAAGGTAGTTCTGGAATGATCGAATCGAATGGAATTCTGGACATGTTCAAAAGATCCATTGAACTTTATAAAGCTATTTATGAATATTATATAGGTGACAGTGACACCAAAACCTTCAAAAATGTAATCGATGAAAAACCTTATGGAGACGAAGTAATTGTAAAGAAGAAAGAATGCGTTTTACACGTGAAAAAAAGGATGTTTCGGAGAGCCAAAGAGGCTAAGAAGCAGTTAACTCAGTTAAAAAAAGCTAAAAAAGCTATAGAAGAAGCTGCCTTGAAAAAATCAGGCGCGAAAAAATCAGGCGCGAAAAAATCGACATCCAAAAAAAAAGCCGATACTCCGAAAACTTTGGCTTTAACTGGTAAAGTTATGTCCGAATTATCCGCTTTTTATGGCATTGCTGTTCTGAATCATCCTGACTCACCCGAAGAAATGAAAAAAGCTATTTGGGCCACATTCTACCATAGAAGCTCGACCGACGACAATCCACAGCACCAATACTGCTCAGACGATTCTTGGTGTAAGTATCGTTTAACAGCAGCACACAATAAACTGAGTACTTTTAAGCATCCCCCCGCTTTTGACAACGATACTCAAGCAGTACTTGAACCAATTTATGAAGACCTCACTATTGAAGATTTATTAGAAAGATGCACTGGCGGAAACACTCAGAACAATAATGAAAGTTTTAATTCTTGTGTTTGGGCCATGGCTCCAAAACACACTTTTTGTGGGAAAAAAATCGTTGAAATAGCAGCTTATACAGCAGCATGCACTTTTAATGAAGGCTTCAGTACAGTATTAAAAATAATGAGTGTTATGGGCGTAACAATAGGCAGTGAGGCTCAAAAATACGCTGAGAAAGTCAATGCAATGCGCATGCGGAAAGCCGAACGGGTTGCTTCTCAGGCTTCAAAAGAAAGCAGGGTGGCCCGCAGAAACGCTAGAATATGAGAAAATAATGCTTACGAGGAAGCTGAAGGAGTTATATATGGAGCTGACATCGCTGATTGAGTGTAAGACCCTTTTTTTCTCAAATTTTCATAAAAAAAAACTTTGAACGCGTTTTTCTCGAAACAACGCTTTTCAACTCTATCAACACGATTTAAAAAAAAATACTGCACCGATTCAGTTGAAATTTGAACAGCTTACTCCTGACATATGTTTTTTTTTGTATGATCTAGGATTATAACGATCAATAAATTTTTCAAAAAGTTATAAACAATTTATGTTGCAAAAAAAGAGCCAAAAAATTCAAAAGTCCGCCATTTTGTTTTTTTCCGGTAAAAATGAAATATCCTACACTATGCAATAGCCAAAACTATAAGTTTTAAGAATCTTTTTAGTTTTTTGATTTCAGATGATCCGTTGGTGAGATATCGTGTCGACAGTCAAACAAAAAAACAATTTTGAGGCGGCCATTTTGTCAAGAAAAATCCGTAAAAAAAAAAAATTTTATATCTTCAAAATGTGTATTTTAATATGTAAAAAGTTTGAACAATAAAGATTATTTTTTGTATGAATAAAAATTATTGAATAAATAGGGCAAATCCACCGCAAACCTGCCTTAAGAAGGATCCACGTGAATTTAAAATGTTTGTAGCTAATCGTTTGGATGAGCTTCGCGAGAATTCGGAAGTAAACGAGTGGCAATGGGTGACATCGAAAGATAACCCCGCAGATGACGGTACCAGGCTTGCGCCTGACGCTTTAGACAAAGATAGTAGATGGTTAACCGGGCCACCTTATTTACGTGAAATCGAATTTTTTTGGCCAACGAACAATGTTAAATTAAATTGCAATCAGGAGGATTTAGAATATTTAAAAACCGTTCAGCCAGTGATAAGTATAGCAGAGAAATAATCTCCTTTTATAGATTTCTTGCGATTTTCATCATTAGTTCGACTAATTGCAACAGTGTCTCAAGTATTAGAAGTAGCTGATGTTTTGTTAAAAAGAACACGAACTCCATTAGAACAAAAAGTTAAAGCCGAAATTTTCTCATGTATGTATCCTGTCAGGCAAGTGGCTAAGATGATTGACTCTCAAATCAGAGGACCAGGTTCGATTCCCCATCGAAGCAGTTTTTCATTACATTTTTAATTTCTTACTAATTTTAATACAGAATGATATAATAATATACTAAATTAATTAATATTTAATACCCGTAAATAGTTAGTAAATATGTGCAATATATTTAAATGCTTTAATTGTTCAATTTTTTTAACAATGAAATTTCAATTTTTTGACAGTGAAATTTCACTAATTCTTATAGGGAATCTTTTTCACTGCTTCAACTAGTGAATATTCACTATTTTGCAGTGATATACTTTTCCCTGTTTTAATAAATGATTATTCAATATGAATTAGTGAATTTTCAGTGGTTCAAATTTAGAGAGTATAAGAAATTAAAAATGTAGTGAAAATCTGCTTCGATGGGGAATCGAATCCTTGTCCTCTGATTTGACAGTCGATCATCTTAGTCACTTGCGTAACGGGATACCAACATGAGAAAATTCTGAAACTTGTATTTAAGCTGCTTTCGATTTTTCCCTTACTAGTTTCTCTCAACCTGATAAATGAATAATTGAATATAGTTGTAATTGTTACTTAAACAATTTTAAATGTTAAGAGGAGGCCGTATCTACTGTCCTTAACTAATTACATTTTTGTTATTTATTTATATAGTAGTTTGTTAATTGAAAAACTAAGAGTCGTCAGTGAAATATGTACTGATTAACAAAATTAGTGAAATTTTTACTATTTAAAATTTAGAGAGTAATTACCGTGGTCATTAAGATTATTGTAAGTTACAAATGAAAAACAATTTTTGTGCGGTATTCTGGAGTAATAACGTACGTATATATACATAATATGCGGAAAAATATTTTTGTTACACTAAAATAAAACTACATGCATTTTTGTAGCAAAAAGTAATTATCGTGTCCGTAATTACCGTGGCCGATCTGGTACAATCCGCATAAGAAATACATGTAAAAACATGTTGGCCCCTGTAGCTGTTTCCAATGAAAGTTTGTCTCATTTTATCATACATAACAATTTAAACCCTAAATTAATACTAAGAAAGAGATTTTTAGTTTGGTCCAAAAATTAGGTGAAAAACTACCAATTTCTTATTAATAACTATTAATTTAGGTAAAAGAAAAATTGATTTTTAAGTAGTGTGCCCACCTCATAGCATTCACGCTCTGTTCTACTTGCACATATATATATATATATATATATATATATATATACGTGTAGCGAAATAATATTTCGTATTACAAATTTTTCAATATTATAGTAAAGCCTTTCGAAATAAATTTCTTGACGTATTATACTAAAATAATATCGCGCTCTACTTTTCTGAAAATTGAATTACTTAAAAACAAAGTCGTTAAAATTATAGTAAAATCACGCAATTCAATTTCCAGAAAAGCGGAGAGAACGCGACTTTTCTCACCGAGCGGGTTATCTTAATTGCGCGATAAGCAAGTCACGCATACGCAGCCTCCGTCGAAAATTCCCCATCGATGACTAGGGATTATAAAAACCGGGCAGCAGCCCATGCGACTAGACTCAGATTTACTCTCAATCGTTTACTGCGCGGAAGCTCTCTCAGTTTTTTATTATAATAAGTTATAACTATTGTATGCCATCGTGGGCACAACGTATACAATTCACAAAATAAATTCTTGTAAAAAGTGTAATCTGAAACATTATTTTCTTGTGTGATAAAATCATTCTATTCTATAAAATTATTCATATAGTATAATAATTATTATAAACAGTTTCGTTGCTGCTCTCCAACAAACAAGAACTATTACACTAAAAGTTTAATATTATTCTTGTTTTTCCGCTAGAGCACAGCTCTAGCAGTCCCTATCCTCGCACCCTACTCGTTTTAGTCGCCACGCTGTAAAATAATAAAAGCCTGCCCGTGCAACCGCTTGGCACGAGACAGGCAAGCCGTGATTTTCATAATAATGTATTAATTTATAACTAAATAAATACAGATCGTCACAACCGCTTAGCTGTAAATTTGACTCTAGTTTCGCTTAGACATCGAATATCTGTATGTTACTTGGAAAACTACGTAATAGGTATTGATTTAGTCAATATAAAAGTAATGTTTTGTAACTCTGTACGAGAAGCCCGGTTTCTCATGCGTGCATAGCGTGCGCAAAGTGCCCGATTTACGCATTTTCGCCGAAGTGATCCCGACCCGATTTTCGGACCAACGGAAGCCAGTCCCGATTCAGCCCCGGTCTCCCTGTATTTTTCTCGTATTGAGTGGGACTCACGGATATCCTGCCTGAATCCTGTCTGATATTCTGAGGTCCGCGTTGTTGTATTTTGAAGTTATGATTCTTGCGTAAAACAAAGGATTTCCCTTACCTGAATCTCGTCCGAACTCCTAATTTTTAGTAAGCAAGGAAAAGTGGGGCATTACACGTCGGAATCTAACTAGTATTTCCTATCATTTACTAAGTAATATTGACGTAACCTGTCGGCAAGATAGATCTCTATATTGAAATTATCACTTATTTTTATTAACATTAAAATATTCTTTTTATTAATGTTTTCATGTTCATATACTTTTATTATTGTTTTGAAAATAATACAACAATAAAGCAAGTGAACCAATTACTGTGCCCTTCGATATATGCATTAAAAAAATATTAAATCATAAAGGTATTCGATGAAATAATCGATATAGAACACAATAATTGGCTCAAATATCCTAGTTATAACAATTAATATGATAAATGGTACTATTATTTTTATTAATTTAGTCATTATTATTGTGATTATTATTATTGTTCTCATTACTACAATTTTAATTATAATGTTATATTTATTTATTATAGAGATAAATTTATACGCGTGAATAGTCGGTAAGGTAGGTATCCCGTGGATAATTCACATCTCCTTATTTATTCTACAACTATAAATAAATCATTCATACTCGTAAGGTTTTTAAATACCAACACATTTATACTGTGATTAATTAAAATTATTAAGTGACCGTTGGATATTGATGTTCTTGTTTAAGCAAGTTTTCGATATTCGAAATAAGAAAGATTTCACCAAAAGTTATCTATATTCTAAAATAAGTAATTGTTTTTGTATTTCCTTAAAAAAATATATAGGTACCTTTTTGGGACTTATAATATTTATTAATATTTATTGTTCTCAAGCGAAAAGGGAAATGTTTAGTTTTATATTAATCAACTCATTATTATTTAAATAAAGAAATAAATTAATAAATATCAAAACCGCCAAATTGGTTCCGCTATCATAGCGTCGAACGCGAAAGAACCTCCGGATAAGTCTGATCGTAAATATTATAAGTGTCGATTTTAGTATAACTACGGATAAAGGAACGTGTATTGATAACATTTTTATCTAAACAGACTTCCTTATCACTAAATCACTAACACTTATGATGCTCATAACTGATCATTATCCATTATTTTTAGAAATAAAAAATGGTAGACCTAACTCAAATAAAGAGACAAGAATTGACTGATATTATAATTACAAAAAATTATTCAATAATGCTATGAAAATAAATTGGTCAGAATTTAAAAATACAAAAGATCCAAATGAAACTATTAAGGAAATAATAAATGAAATTAAAATTTGCATTGAAAAATCAAAATACAAAAAACCAAATTTGCGCAACTCCAAGAAAACCCCCAGGAAAGACTGGATAACAAGAGCAATATTAAACTCTTGTAATACAAAAGAAATACTATACAAACGACTAAAACATAATCCAGATAATGATGAACTCAAAGACAATTACAAAAAATTTGTTAAAACTCTAGATAAGGTAATTAAAGCAGTAAAAATAGAATATGATAAAAAACAATAGAGATTAATAGAAATGAGCCAAGAAAACTCTCGGCTTGTATAAATAATAAAATTGGGAAAAATAAAATCAGAAACGATGCTACTATTACTCAGTTGAAAACTGAAGATAATAGAATAATTAAAAGTAGGAAAGAAATTGCGAACAAAATGAATAAGTACTATTGCAAACTTGGAGAAACACTGAGTAAGAAAATAAAGATACCAAATGATAAAAAATTAGAACTACTAAAAGTAATCCAAAAACAATCTTTATAAAACCTACAAACGAATTTGAAATTACAAAGATAATAAACAATTTAAAATCGAAAAAAGGCGATGTAGATAATATTAATGCAAAGGCATTGAAAACTATAGCTACAACTATAGCAGACACTTTGGCTTATGTAATTAATCGCTGTATCGAAACATCAATTTGGATTTATTAAAAATATTGGCATTAAAGATGTATTAAGCCTTATATCTAAAACAATTTATGAAAATTTAGATCAAAGTAAACCCATAGCTATTACATTCCTAGATTTGGCAAAAGCTTTTGATACATTAAATCATAAAATACTGTTAGATAAGCTTTACTCATATGGTATAAGAGGAAAGGCGCATAAGCTAATTACAAGTTATTTAACCAAAATAGAAAACAAAAAGTAAGAATAGGTTTACATGTAAGTGAATTTGAATACGTTACTACTGGTGTCCCTCAAGGGACTATACTTGGGCCTCTACTTTTTATACTTTATGTGAATGACTTGCTAACAAACATGCCAGACAATTCCATCCTGTCCTATGCAGATGACACTGCTGTAATAGCAAATGGAAAAACTTAGTCTGAAGTTGAAAACAAAATGAACAAATACTTAGTAGATGTCTCAACATGGCTTAGACTAAATAAATTAACATTAAATATACAAAAAACTGTTTATATAACTTTTGGAAACTATTGCGACAGTGTTCCACAGAAAATTGAAATCAAAATCAATAATGAAAAACTAAAGAGAGTGAATGAAGTAAAATATTTGTGTATAATTTTCGATGAGAATATGAGATGGACCAAACATATTGAATATCTTATAAATTAGACAAGATACCTAATTTTCATCTTTAGTAAAATTTCTAAATTCATGGAAACTAATACTTTAAAAATTATGTACTATGCTTTCTTCCACAGCCTTATTAGTTATGGCATAATTGCGTGGGATGGTGCGTATCAAAACAAACTACACTTATTGCAAACAGTTCAAACAAAAATTTTAAAAATTATAAATAAAAATACTTTTCAAAAAATAATTCCACTTAACCTACAGCAATTATTTGCAAATGAGAGTCTTCGGTCTAACTATGAAAATTTTAAAGATCAGTATATCAACTCGACGAGTAAAACAAGAAATAAACTATTAATTTTACCAAAATATTACAAAACTGTTAGTACTAAAAATAGTTGTATTAAAGCAATCAGTATCTTTAATAAATTGCCAAATTAACTAAAAATGTTGGATGTACAAAAAAAAACAAATATAAAAAAGATTCAGGATTGGTTGAGAAATAATGAATGAAATAAACACTGCAACGACAATAGATTGTCAACAATTTAAATTATGGCTCTTATCGCTGTGCAAACGAGATAAATGTGTATACCAGTGCCAAATATCCTCTAAATTATAGTTTTTACTGCAGCAGAGAAAAGCAGCTCTCATTGAAAACAAACTTGACGTTAGTATATATGGATCCAGAGAAGACTCAGTATTGGCTAATAGTATAATGCTTGATATTAGAACATACATTTGTGCTAAGGGCAAATGTAAATAATCGCAAACATCGGCATATCACCAACAACAATTACAATAAAATGATAAACTCATATACAAAAATCAGCAATAGTTTATATAATATAACAAACGAAATAATAAATATATGGTCACACAAAACAGAAAATGGAAAAGCGAATATCAAATACATAAAATTTGTTAAAGGAGCAAATAATGATTTAGATGTTAATAAAGATCCAAATATAGAAAAATATAAACCAGTAGAAACGGTCTTCACCAAGATTGATGAAATGGCTGAAAAGAACAACAAGAAAGCTAGAAAATTGGAAGCAACGGCTGCACCTGGACAGAAGATTAACAAATCAGCAAGTCACAGAATGACATACGGAGATATCAACTACCTAGGATCGAACAAGGCGATTTTTTACTTTGACAGAGGAATAAGAGGAAATCCAAATTTTCACTAACACAAAGTATCCACTTTAACAACAATCATCTTATAATGATATTGTAGTTATTGACGATATAGTCTTTACATCAAACTGCAAATGTGATTCAGCTAACCAACACAAAGAGATGTTTCCACATTACAGAGTTACCTGTGCTGTTGGACTTACTTGCCCGGCTAGGCTCAACACCATAGAAAGAATATTATATGCAAAAGATAAACACGCGACAACAGAAAAATTTAGGACGGCAAGATCCATGTTAGTCAGGTATTGGTAATATTATAGTGCTAGGTCACAATGATTAAATTATAAGAATAAAAATATTTATAATATCGAATAGAAATGTACAAAAATATAGAATCTTAAGCATGTGCAATGTAATCTTAATTAACGCGAATTAATATAATGTAGTCGTCACATTATTACTAACTATATAAAAATATAGAATCTTTAACACAATTTATAATGATAATATTAATTAATAAGGATTTATATGGAAATGTTAAAGAGAGATTATATATCACTGTTAAATTTTTAATAAATTATTAATAATGTTATATAGAGTTGGGATGAAGAGTCAGAAGACCTTCATAACCTAACCAAAGTATGTATGAATGAATGGTGAAGGATGGAATGATCAATGTCTGGAAGTCCGACGTGGATATATTCTATCCTTATGAATGAATGGTACTTGTATTGTACGGTTTAGTACCCTAGTAGAAAATTAATCTAGAACTACGTAGATCTATCTAGTTTGCCAAGGAAATAATCGAGGGCCTCGATAAAACTAGATAATTTTCTACCAGGGTAAGGCTGGAGGTATTTGCTGTAATGAATACGGTAAAACTAACCAGCATTTTTTATTTTTATTTTTGTTGTTAATTCGTACCTGCGAACAGGGAATACCAATTTCCTCTGCAGGATTTGCGGCGTTATAGTCTGTTATTGTGTAAATAATTTCTACTCTGTATCGAATTTAGCAAATGTTATATGTAACTCTGGAATAAATAAATAAATAAATAAAACCATATCAGGCGTTCGGTAAACAAAAGTATTTCTTTCTAATTTACCATAATTCGAACATTATTTACGAAATTTTAATCTGTTATAGTTCAATCTGTTAATTTAAAATGTCATTTTGCATAATCACAAATGTACTTTATTTTTGGTTTTATTAACTCAAATTCAATTATCCAATTTCGAAGTAACCCAAATTTATTTATCAAAATTAAAATTATACCAAATTCCGTGTCCATTTTTCAATTTATTGATTTTTATCATTGTTTCTTTTTCGATTTATCATTTGATTTTTTGGCAGGGGAAGTCCCCCCCCCCCCCCCCGCCCCGTTACCCCGCCACAGGAGTCTTCGCAGCCTGGGCCCCCATCAGCGCCCCGTTCCTACGTCCCGCCATACTCATACAACTTTATTTTATTCTTCTTTTGTATAGCTATATTTATTAAGAACGTAGCCCTGATCTGGAACCTCGTTGAAGAAAAAAAAGTATAGCATTATTTGACCTAATGATACTCCAATTAACCTGCCTCTTGTACTCGATCTTCTCACTCGTTTCAAGAAATAGTATGTGCAACGCGTGCAGTATAGCGATTTGCACCTCGTGTAAACAAACTTCCCACTCGATCGAAAATCACCCGTTTCGCGCACTAGTTGCACAATGTACTATTTTGGAAGCCGAGAAAGTAGAATGTCTCCTTAGGTGGCAGCGCGCAGCCGCGCCGATAACTAGCATGCGTGATCCAAAATAAGTGAGCGAGAGCTAGAAAGGTGCTGCACGCCCTCTCGACCATTGTCCAGAAAGTTAAGCATTAATTTCGATGATTGCTTCTAACAGCAAATTGTAGACGAGATTTTTAGAGTGTCCCATACACTCTTTAACAAAAAATCTACTATATTTATTAGAACAACAGAAACAACTACTCTGCGGGCAAATACCCCTCCCAGCATTAAATTAAACTGTTAGTTCATAAAATATGTAAATGTAACTAGTATTAAAAATTCAAACATTTTTCGTATTTATCCTGTAAGTTTCTCGTAAACTTGTTAAACGAATAAAACATGTTACGTATTTAGAGTGTTTCATATACTCTTTAATAAAATACCTACTATATTCATTTGAACAACAGAAACAACTACTCTGCGGGCAAATACCCCTCCCAGCATTGAATTAAACTGTTAATTCATAAAATATGTAGATATATATTGCTATAAAAAAAGAAAAAAAAACTTCAATTTGCAGGATAAATACAAAAAATGTTTGGGTTTTTAATGTTAAAATAAATCTACATGATGATCTTTACGCACTATTTGTAACTGAAAAGCACAACTGTTTAAGAGGTTAACATTATGTTTGTTTACTGCTCCTCTATGCTCCGAAACAATGCGTCGACAAGACTGCTGTGGCGGTGTGAGTGTACACTATAGTACAGTTGATGATAAGCGGGCGATAAAATTTTCACAATAATTTCTTCTTTACTCGTAATTTAAACTTAAAAGAAATTTCCAAACAAGCAATTTTTGTATCATTTCATACGGTAAACTTATTTTCGTAGTTAATTTTTAAAATTTCTTGATATCTGATTAGTTATAGCACCTGACACACAGGACATCAATTAAGGTATGCAAGACAAAATGCAGTTATAATTCGACTTTACTTAAAAAATATACACTGAAACCTTTTAAAATCATCAATAAATGAAAAAGAATAGTTAATTTAACAAATATAACTTGCGTTGATAATTAATTTACACATCTTTATATATTTAAAATTAATTTTAAAGAACGAGACATACCTGACGCCAAAATCGAGGGACAGATTTTAAGTCATTTTTAAATACTCACAGCATGACAATTAAGATATTAACACACTTAATCTATTTGATAGATGAAAATAATTTTAAGCAATTTGTGCCACTTTTCTCTTGAAACATCATCTTGTAATAGAATTTTAAAATAATACCAGGGAAAGTTGGTTGGGGACACGGGACACACATGACATTTCATGATGTTTTTCATTTTTTTTAATTCGAAATCAAATCACTCAATAATATTGAAACTTTGCAGTAATGTTCTACATGTTATATCTAATATATGTTTTTAAATTAGGTCAATATATCGTTTGAATTTTGTGTAAAATAATGGGGACATGACTTGGTCGATTCTTTTACTTTTACCCTTAAATGAGTAAATTATTGTAATTTAAGAATGTATATCGATTACGCATTCTTATAAAATAAAAATAATTATTTATTACCGCTATAAAAATAATTATTAAATTAATTACTCGATCACTGCTCTGCTTTACCGATTGCAAGCTTGTTCACTTTCTTTTTAAGGTTTTATAATACTTCTAAAGTATATTTTAAGATCTCATTTATATTTACCAATAAATAAAAACCATCATAATAAGTGTAAATATCCGGAATTCTTAATATGAAAATAGTTTTGTAAAACCATGCAACTGTCTATTTTGTCCAGCAGGGGGCATTAGTATAACAAAATTGTAGTAAATTTATCTGTTTTGTGGGTGATACTATTAATTTGCAAGCAAAAATGAGCACTTACTTACTACGTATAACTATATGTAAAACAAATAAGATAAATAAGGTAAAGCCAAATGGGCGCTTATTTGGGCGCAAATCATAGTTACTTTATTTTTTATTCTATTCTGTTTTATCTAGAACAGATTTTAACTTTACCAGTACATACCTTATACTTATATGCGTTATTAGAAAAAATTGAATTTTCAACGAAGCATACTTTTTTAAATAATGAAAATGCTAGTTTTGCCCCGTGATTATTCTGTCCTTCTCTCTTAATTTGAAATAGTGAACTTTTCACTATTTTAGCTAGTGAAAATAATTCCACTGGCGAAACAGTGAAAATTTCACTGTTTTATCAGTGAGAACTGTATCTACTAGAACAATAGTGATTTTTCACTAGTTTGGTAGTTAATACATAAGTAGAAAAACCGGTAAAGTAGGGATTCAGTTGGTATTTCATAACCAAATTTCAGTTGACATTATTTTTACCATGTAGTAACAAAATAATTAATTAATGAACGAATAAAAATGGTGCAAATAATATCTTAATTATGATTCTAATCCATATTTCCTTTGTAAGAATTTGATAAATGCCTAAAACTATTCATTTTTCATAATAAAATTATAATTAAATTCAACATTAATTTTTGTTGTAATGTGCAACTGAAGAATTTATTGAAGTATCAGAAGTACCTTCTTATCAATATATTTATATCAGTTAAATTCGTAGCACATTATAAGAGGTATACAATTTACTCTATGCAGGCAACCTACGTATGCAAGTGGTGAAGACGTTGGACTGTAAACCTTGTGGACAAGAGTTCGATCCCCATCGCAGAAGTTTTTATCACATTTTTAATTTATTTCTTATTTTAATATATATAATTGTTCAAATGAAAATTTAATACATAATCAATATCTAATACATCTCATATATAATTATATACGCGTTTAATAATAATAACAAATTTATTTTTTTAATTTACTGAATGTTAAAATTTCACTATTTCGACAGTGAAATTTCACTGATTCAAATACTTAGTGAAAATTTATTTCACTATTTCAAATAGTGAATATTCACTGTTTTTAGTTGCTGAGTTATCACTATTTCATAATAAGAGAGTTCTCTCTCGTAATTGCAAATTCGATTCTACGTTACACCTATGTCTTTTAGTAATTTGTATATTAAAATGAAATTGTTTGACTAAAAATCATATCCACTGATTGTAAATTATAAAGAAATATTATGTATGGATTTTTCATAAAACTAATATTTATTACCTTAACCCTTTCGGTCACGACTTTTTTATACGCAGAATTATGTATAGGTTTTTCAGTAAGTTTAAAAATTAAATGTTAAAACTACAAGAGGATGTTTAAACTACAAGAGGATGTTTAAACTACAAGAGAATGTTTAAACTACAAGAGGATCGGATACATATAATTCTGTTTATACGTATTAAAACTGATTAGAATAATTTCGATAAAAACCGATTATTTTGAAGTAGATTTAATAATGTATTAAAATTACTTAATGTTTTAAGGAGGTTAGATAGATCTCACGCGCGGGGCAATGAATGCAGAGTGCCCCCGCACCGCGCACCGGCTTCCCTATTACCGCGTACCTCCTCGCGCAGCCAGCAAGCTTGTGTTTTTGTTTACGTTTCCTTAGTACTCGGAATCAGTGTCTCATTCGTTAGATTAATAATTAATATTTAATGATTAATAATGTTTAAAAAAGCTGTAAAGATTATTACCTATAATTTTGTAATTTGAGTACAAAAATATCTCTAAACAAACCATCAATTATAACAACAGCAGATCTCTTTTGAGATATTAATTGGAAAGAGATATAGTAATTTAAATTTATGTATTATACCAAAGAATTTCATATTGGAACAATTTATTTTTTTAAGGACGGCGACTCAAATAAAATTTTGTTTCGATGTAATTTTGTTTTTTAGCGGTTTTTCGATTTTCGACTTTTAGTTTTTGGGTTTTTTGATACTTTAGAAATAATATCATCAATAGAGTGATATTTCATTTGAAAGAGCATAAAACTATCTATCTTCTTCGTCCCGAAAATTTGAATTTTCTGTTTCCCTTGTTTTGCTATACAGGAAATCGTTATTTTTTTTCAAACTGTTATATCTGTGAAATATAAGAAGGATAAATTTTGAAAAAAATTGAGATGGTTAGGAATATGGAGAAGAATATTCTGTAATTTATTTTAGTCGTTTTATTATTTTGAGGCTTTATCTTTTTCTTTTGAAGGGAAGAAAATCTTTTTATAAATAGAATCGATTTTAGTCGGCTGCGAATACTGGAGTAAATCGACAGAATTTTATCTGAAACTTTACAAAAAGGTAGCTTTTTACTATCACATGACCTATATGGTTTTTCAGATCATCACATCTTTTATTTTCTGAAATATTGAGGTTAAGTGATTTTTTAATTTATTTGATCGCTTATATTTCCAGAACGATGTGGTCATTTTTTATCAAATAGGGCTCATCATTTTCGTTTTTAAATGAAGATTTTAAATTAGAAATAAACTTCAAGATTCATCGACTTGTTCTTGTTTTATATTAATTTTTTGATCTTTTGATTTTTGAGTTTTAGGTATTAGGGTTTTTCGGTATGTTAAAAGTATTATGACCAATTTAGTGTAAATGCATTAAAAAGAACATAAAATTACCTATCTTCTGCAACCACAAATTTTGGATAGGCTCTTTTCCGTCTTTTGTTATAAACGGAAAATGTCCTATTTAGTTTAAATGGTTATATCTCGGAAATGTCTGATGAGAAATTGTTCAAAAATTTTTAATGATTATAGGAATTCAGTGAATCTACGTACTAACATCTAATTACATATAATTTAAATATTTAAATAATTTAAATAAATTAAGGGGGCAGGCCTGGGTTAAACCCAAAAAGAAAATTGTTTTTTACTAGTCTATGAAACTTTTTATGTTTAAAAGCAATCATTCTGAAAATATTTGTGCTATATATACTTAGTAATATCTTATATCTTACCATTGTAAAGCCTCAAAACCTTGATCCTACACAGCACAATAAATAACTATTTTTAATACCATATTTATTAAAGTTACTGTGTTCCTCACGCGATTGGATTGCAGGTGACATGATGAACAAACTTTTTTTTCGACGATTATTCGACTCCTTTTGACGTGTAGTATAAAAAGAGCGAAGCACTTGTTCATTAAAATTCGTTTTATTATTTTTTTTGGAGGAAGAAGTCGAATAACCATCCAAAAAAATATTTTCATTCATCATATCCCCTGCAATCGTATGAAGAACACAGCAACTTTAATAAATATTGTATTGAAAATAGTGATTTATTGTGGCGTGCAAGATCAAGATTTTGAGGTTTTATTATTGCTTTTAAACGTAAAACGTCTCTTGGATTAGTAAAAAAAGTTGCTTTTTTGGATTTAACCCAGTCCTGTCCCCTTGAGTACAGAAAAAATTGCTGTGATAAGGATGATTACCTATCGTTGTGTAATTTTAGTAAAAAATTATCTTTTGACAAACCATCTATGATAAGAGAGCTAGAAAGAGATATAAGAATATAAAATTAATTTATTAGAACAAAGAATTATATTGGAACCATTAATTTAGTTTGAGGAATCTACCCAATAAACAAAAAGAAAGTTTTGTTAATACTTAAAGAATACTTTACGAACTCTTTTTTCAGATAAGTGTTTGAAAATAATTCTTTAAGATTACTTTAAAGAGTCACGAATGTCTGGTCTATTTAATTTTTAAACCGCTTTTAAAGAATTATTTTTATTAATCAATTTATGGATAAAACGGCGCGATTTATCATAATTCAGTATATAGTTTGAAACTGATCAGCTTACTTATTTAGACACCAAAGCGCTGTTGAACACTGAACTTATTCAGGTAAATATTACTAAAAAAAATGAAATTGTACTAGGAATCGAACTCTCGACCTCTAGATTATCACTCATCTCTGTTATCAGTCTTTCAAGGAGGGTCTTTCGCTAGATATAGGGCATAAAACAACAAATTATATGAGAGTTTATAAAGGTCCGATAATAAAACTAATTAAAATTACTTAATAATAGGACGTACCTACATGAAAATAAAATTGTTCAAAAAATCGTGACGTCACAAGTGTAAGTATTGTCAATTTAAAAAATATTTAGTTGAATCCCAAATTTTTATTATTTTTCCTTAAACATTTCTCTACAATTGATTTAACGTTTCAAGTATATAAGGAAAAGTACGTAAATAAAAGGTTATAAGTGTCAGACAATATATACATATTAATGTTGTATCTGACTTCAAATGATGTTTTCTTCGATACTGTATGGTCAAATAGATCGTCAAAAAATCACTTTTTATTAATGGTTTAACGTTAATGTATACTTAATGTGCAAGTATTTGAATATTTGCATTAAATTACTTTTCCTTATACTTAAAACAAGAAGGGTAATATACTTTTGCGCATCAGTGGTCAAAATTCGCGCCATCACTCGGTATAACACATTTTATCTATTTATTTCTTAAATAAGATTGTATAATTAAAAAACGCAGTTTTACAATTAGAATTAGCATTTATACAATTTTTTAACGCTTAGTACAGTTAGAAAAATGCATTATTTAACGAGATATCAACATTTGACGCTGCAAAAAGATGCATATTCAAAATTTATTTTTTATTGAAATACTAAGGGGGTACAATTAAAAGTAAGAAATTGGTCGACTAGTATTTTTTTTTATAAAAAAGTACCCAAGTTCGCAGGCTGGTGTGGGACAGGTAATGGTAACTCAGTTGCGGTAGAGAACAAGCCTACAAACCGCCTGTTAGAATACCGGCCAATATTTTTTATTTATTGTTTTTGTTTCATAATCATTTCGCTTTTTCCTAGTTCGGTAAAAGTTAAGTATCGTCTCATTGCTAAAATTCAGTCTAAACTTTTGCCGAACAAAATTTATGCCAAACTTTTCCCAAACGTAATTCTTTTAAGTGGGACTGTTTTCTACTTGAAACTCTTATATATATATATATATATATATATATATATATATATATATATATATTTTGTACAAAAAGATTATATATCTACTATAAAGATTATAAATATATATATATATATATTTGTACAAAAAGATTGCATATATGCTTATTTATTAGTATTGTTTTCTAAAAATAATTAATTAATGTTGCACTTCTACAATTTATTACCGTGCCTTTATAACATGTCTTGTCGGTCGAAAAATTCTCAAAAGGAGCATTCAGGTTGAAAGATAAATATCAGAATCGAAGTTCTCGTTTAAAAATATAGAGGAATTACTTTTATTTAAATTTTTCACGTACCTGGTGCATTTAAATAAATAAACTACTAAACAAATATGTACGGCACGCAGGTACGGCACGATTACGTTAAATGTACTAAAACAATTGCAGGAGCTAGTTTAGAATACAACAAATAAGAAAATAAACAACATTTTAACCAATTTAAGCTTAAAGCATAATCGCTTATATTCTGTAATAATAAGCGTTGCAATTTTTAATTTGTGCTAGAGAATAGGAACTACATGTAAGGTAATACATTTTAAACAATATCAAATAAAAGTTACAACCTATTATTTCGTAATTTAAAAAATTGGTTATAAGAAGTTTTAAACATTCTAATATTATTTTAACTACATAAAAGTGTTTTATGATCTAGCAGATTTTAATTTTTTTTATTTATATGGTTAATATTATTATATCATATTTTCTATTTTCGGTTTTAAAGGCTTAATTTTTTTTAAAATTATATACCATTGAACAGAGCAAACTTTCTAACAATCATCCAAATACATACAACAAATTTGAATCAACAATTATAGTGTTGCAAACTTTATTATTGTCAATTGAAAAGAATATTACTTGATATGCAAAAACTTTGAAGTTTTTATACAATTTTAATATTTCTCATAATCTATGATATACTTTAGCATAGGTTTAAATGGCAATTTATACATTAAAAAATGGATTTGTTATTTTTGCTTTTCACCCGAGACTTACATATAGAACAAACAATTATATATTGAAACAATTAATAAGATTTAAGGAAGCTAAGTGCCAATTCATCGGCAGCGGTTTTTGAATTTTGAAGATGGTCAGTTCTCTTTGAATGATCATAATACAAACTATTAAAGATCTTCATTTACGCAAGGTTTTGAGAGTCAAACTGATCAGATGTGAGATTTGAAGATTTTATTGTGCTAAAATGCAAAAAAAACTACCACCGCAGCTAGCGGGGCGTTGCTGTTCTTCAGCAGGAAACAGCAAGAAACATGGCCGCCGCGGGGGCAGTTTCTCGTAAGATTTACATGGTGAGAATATTTATAAATTGATTTGCGAGTTTTATACGTGACAAAAAAAAACTATTTACTTCATTGTATATACTATATGAAGGTATAGTATAACGGATGGTAGCAACAAGTTTTTCATCACATATTATACCTGATGTTATTATTAAACAATTTTCCCGTGTAAATCTTATAGAGAATCTGCCTCCACGGCGGCCATGTTTATTAGTTCGCTAGTGTCGCATTGCAAATTTAAACTCCCAATAATACATATAATTGGGATATGGGGCCGTGTATAAATTACGTAAGGGCTATTTTCCGTACGTTTGACCCCCCCCCCCCCCTCTCGTAAGGACTAGGAGCCGTAAGATTTGGACGACCCCAGCCTCTCTTACGTAAGATTTTCTTATTCAAAATAAGCAACACACCATACCAAAATAATTTAATTTTTCCGTAACAAAGTATTTCTTATTTGTATTGGTTTATGATTATTCATAAATAACTGAATAAACCATTAATAATTAATTTACAAAGGGGTAAGTAAATTGAAACTTTTTGGTTAACTATTTTTATTTAAAGATGTTTATAAATTTAATTATAAATATTTATTTAACATTAACGCTACAGTTTTTGACTATTAAAATAAATTTCATCACTAAATAATAGTATTGTATTGTATTTTATTGTATTGTATCAACTTCCTCTATTTCCTTATGGGGTTCGGTACAGGCTTTACGACTTTTTACGGGGGACATCTACTACCTCCGTGTGGATGCCCTGTTTATCGATTTTTTAATAACCCCAGTTATGCGATGCTTTCGAGCGAAACCCATTTTCTCTGCTTAATAACGTCTCAGGCACTTTCGACAGTGGGTGCATACGTCTACTTCAAGCGCAACCCGACAGTAGAGTTTATTTTCGGATGCACCCATGCCACAGCTCATGGACATCCGAACGATCGCTCCCTGCCTTCCCGTTGTCAGTTTTCGATGAAAATATTTATCGACCCTTTTCGAGGATGGTATTTGAGAATTTTTGGCCATTTCTGGCATTTTATCATTTTTTGACGGTTTACTGGGTATGAATTCCGTAAAAAACTTAAGTTTAAAAAAATTCGAGTTCTCACTGGACTCTTCTAAATAATAGTATTTAATATAATGTTTTTCCTTTCGTATTTTAGTTGTTTTTTAAATAATTTAGAAATAACTAGAAGGGTTATTTAAGGGACTTATATCCCTTATTTGGAAGCTAATTATGAACACTTACTATTCACTTTTAGTTCTTGTAGCTAAAGTTTTCCTTATAGAGCACTTATTGGATCGAGTCGATGTTGATGACTTGGCAATTAAAATCGAACCTTTCATGAATTTGCTCTTAGCAAAAATTCAAACGTGCATAGAAGTGCGGGTTTTACTCACGCTACACATGCGCAGGTCACACCACTATACTCAGCGCACAGCTATTTAAAAATTTAGTACAACAATTTTTCAAAGACATTGTTTAGAAAAGGATATCAAAATAAATTGCCTTACGTACGAATTTGTTCAGACCCCCCCCCCCCCTGCACATAAGTATTCGTAACAACCCCCCCATCAATCCTTACGTAATTTGTACACGGACCCTATGAGTGTGATAATACGAGTACAAAAAGGAAACTTATTGATGAAAGTTATAGCCTATATTTTAAGCCTGAATTCTTCAATTTTTAAATAAGTTTATCAGATATTATGGCTTACATAGGCTATAACTCTGGTCAATAATATTGCTTTTCAAATTCCTACACTCATATGCTAATTGTATGTATTTTGAACACAATAAAACTGCAAAAACTCCAATCCGATCAGTCTGACTATTTAAACCTTACAGTAGATCAAGAAATAGGGCACTCCGCCCAATTACTGTGCCATGAAGCCAACTCGTCTAAGTATTCTTTAGCCATGAAATTACATTACCTTATTTTCTATACTATAAACTGATATCAGTTCTTTAGTCGTTTCTATACCTAAAATAAATAAATCAATATTATTTTGACCAAGAAGGTAATATTATATCAATTTTTTTTGAAAATTAAGAAAATACATTTTGTACGTATTACTGTGATCTATCAATGCCTATCGTCATATTACTGAGCCCCCGATTATTGAGCCTTGTTTACAATTCTGCACTTCGATTTCTGTATCTGATTCAAAACTAACCTTTTGAACACTTTATTTTTATAAGTTTTTATCAGTTTATTTATTATACTGGAGATAATTAGTAAAATAAAAGAGTAATATTTAAGCATAAACGTTTACATTTGCAGACTATTTAGTAGTAGTAACAACAATATGCTGCGGCGAAAACGTGGTTAGGATGGCGAAAATGTCCATGTGATAGAGTACAGTAATATGCACAAGTTTGAAAATCTTGCGGTATTGCGAAATTTACTGTTAATAAATAAAATATACCTCATATATGATTTTCTTTATATTTTTTAATTAAGTTTAATCGTTTTATGATATGTAGGTACGCTTTTCATGATGTAGAAAGCCTTGATTGTAATACAATAACTTTATAAACTAAGCAACAGGAATAACCTTTCCACTAAGCAAATTGACAAAATCACTCGAAATCGTAATATGCAACTTTGAAAAAATCATTATTATTGTAAAATAATTTAAATACATATTATTTCTTGTGCATTGTAAACATTAAGAAATAAACTTAAATTTAAAATATATTATATTTCTTCGTAGTTAAATAGTTTTCTTTCTAATCTATTACAAAATAAAAGCACAGTAATCGGGTCAAGTACCCTACATATGACAAAATCTAAAAAAAATACACTTTTTTGGGTTCAGAAATAGCAAAAAAAACTTGTAATGCTGAGGTTCCAAACCCTTTCTATCTAGTTTTAGGAGCCAAATTATGAAGAAAAACACGTTTGAACAATGAAAATTGGCCATGTTACTATGTATTTTTCGCTAATTAGGTATTTTTTTTATATAGCAAAAACAAGGGTGGAAATTTTTTTTCCAAAAAGCATATAAATGTAGAAGAAATCACCTTTAAGTAATTTGAGTTATTGTTCGTTGGCAATGGATGCCCCAGTGCACAGTTTTCACCAATTGAGAATAGAGTAATAATTCGTTAAAAATAGGGTATAAACGAACGGGTTTTTCGATTTTTTACAGAATCTGACATTTTCGGCGAATTATTACCCTATTTTCAATTGGCCATAAGTTTGCACCGGAGCATCCATTTTAAACGAACAACAATTCAAATTAAAGGTCAAATTAAAGAATTTTCCAGCTATGGGTGCACAGTTATTAGCTGCGCAGTAAAACCCTTTATTTTGCTGCATATAATAAACCGCCGGCAATTCATTGACACTTAACTTCCTCAAACTAAATAAATTGTTCCAATATGAATTTCATTATTCTAATACAATTTTTTTAAATTGCTCTACTTCTTTCTTATTTATATCTCAAAAAAGGTGTGTTTATTTATCATTGATGACCAATCATTATAAAACTAAAACGAGTCGACGTATTTCTTCCTCTAAAATAGTACTAAGGTAATATATATATATATATATATATATATATATATATATATATATATATATATATATATATATAAATTACCTTGTTACTATTATAGAGGAAGAAATACGATTAAATGCTGAATACGTATTTTTCTAAAATCGTTCATTTTAGAAAATTTATAAATAATTTTTTAATCTATTCTAGTACACGTCATTTCCTTTCAATTAATATATCTTGTAATTATTTTAATTTTTTTTTATTATTTAAAAAATAATTAAATCGAAATTTTTAATAAACTTATGCTTTTGAAATTAATGAACTTTCAGCATTCAGACATGTTGAACATTATTTCAAGTTGTAATATATTTTTTAGAATGGCAATATTTTAACGCTTATGTTTAATAAGTTAATTTTAGCATTATTTAATTTATAGCGGATTTCAATTAGAAAATTTTTAAAGTCGACTTTTCAGAACCTCTCTTTGAGAAAACATTCTGCTAAAGCAGTTAGAAACGATTTTTTAATTGTTCAACAATGTAATGGTTGCGGTTTTTAGATTTCGTCATATTGGGGGAACCTGGTAAAGTGAACATAGTAACTCTTAAAGTTAATCAAAATGAGGCGTTGAATTTCAAAACCTGCTAAGTCATTATACGAGAAGAAAAAATTTTACCTTTAAAAAATAGTAATAAATTTACGTTGTAAATCAAAATTCAGCATAGTTCAAACATGGTTTTTCAAAATCTGTGAAGTCCTAACTTTTTAAAATAAGTATAAAAATAATAAATATTTTATCTTAAAAATATTGATAAATTTAAAAATAATTATTATTTAAAAAAAATTAATTATTCAATGTATTATATCTACTATCTCCTATATTATATTAATATGTAACATAATATATTGTATGCCCATCTCAATGAAAATGGCCATTTTTTGCCCTGAAAAATGAGACCAAGTTACACATTTTGCCCGCAGAAAAATTAGCGGGAAAAAGGTGACTTCACTAGAAACTAGTCCAAATTCCTTTATTTCATCAAGTTCTACCAAAAACCCTTATTTTCGATTGTCTTTTAACAATATTGCCTTTTAACAGTCCGTTAGTCCCGCTTTCCAAGTCAAAAAGTGGTCACAGTTGCGATGGGCATGAAGTACTATATGTATGTCGAGAAAAAAGTCGACTTTTCCCTCGGGTGATACTGCTCTCGCTTGTAAACAATTACAAAGGCACGGCATCAACCTGGCATGCAAATTAAGTATTACATTTGTATTTGAAATATTCATTTTTTATTCAACATGTGATTTATAGGTAGGATATGAAAAAAATAACTATGAGACAGTTACTATGCCAAAAGACTGCAGAACATACAAAAATAATTTACCTTACCGATTTCAGAAAATCGTAAAATAGAAAAGTCGTTTAATAAAAGAAGACAATGAATCTTTAAATTTCTTTTTAATTTCAAAACTTCATTATAAAAAATGACCGTGACATTCTCGAGATAGCAATCAAATAAACGAATTAAAAAAATACATAACCTCAAATATCTCGAAATATAAAGGTCATTGTGATCTGGGCAAATAACTCATTCAAGAGATAGTAATAAGCTATCATTTTGGAAAGTTTCAGATCAAATGCTGCCGATTTACTCCAGTTATCATGGTTGACTAAAAATTGATTTTTTTACAAAAAGATTTGTTTCCCTTCAAAAGAAAAAGATGAAGCCTCAAAATAATAAAATGACTAAAAAAATTACAGAATATTCTTTCTTATTCTCCATATTTCTAATTATCTCAATTGTTTTCAAAAATTTTTCTTCTTATATTTCACAAATATAACCGTTTGAAGAAAAATGACAATTTCGTGTATAACAAAACAAGGGAAATAGTTTATTCAAGACTACGGGTCGGAAACGATAGGTAATTTTATGCTATTTGAAATGTATTATCACTTTTATTTCTAAGGTATCAAAAAACCCGAAAAACTATAACTTAAAAATCGAAAAACCGCTAAAAATAAATTCAGAGTAACACTAAAACTTTAAAAAATCATAACTTTTACGTATTGTCTTTAGGAAAAAAAAGTGATACAAGCTTTTTTGCTTATAATAACCTAAATTGTTAGGGAAAAATAGTCCCGATCCGAAGAAACGATTTTTAGATATTTCTATACAAAAAATTGCGTTTTTAACCAATCTTACGACTTTTCACTATAATTGACCTCCGGATTCGAATTCAACGGGTCAAAATATATAAGAAAAACCTTCGTTTGTCTTCCTCAGTTCATACGGGAAGGTGCCCAGCTCCTGGACTAATCCGCATGATACATCCAAAATTGGGCACTAGAGCTATCTGCAGTCCAGTTTTTCAAGCCTGAATACAAAAACTCAAATCGGAAATATATCTAAGTCATATATGAAGCGTTCAGAATCATAACTATAAACGAGTCCATTTTCGAAATATAGTAAACGTCCATAGAAATTTTGAATTATTTTATAAAGCCTGTCATTATTTATCTAATTTAAACGATGCAATTGATAAATAGTATATACAATTATGAACCGCAGTGATAAAATTTATTGAATATCACTCTCTTATATCACTTTGAAATGTTTACAACAGTTTGAAAAATTTCTAAATGGACTTATTTCGTTATGGTTCTGAAAACCCCATATATCCACATATGATAATATATGATCATATATGGCCATATAGAGAGAAAATTATGTGACGTCCCATATATGGGGTGTCATATATGGCCAATAATGGAACATTTTTTTCCGGGTTAGTTTTCTTAGCGAAATTAATTAAAATATAGAAATATAAATAAATATTTAATTGAATGTATATTTTTCTTAGATATAATAATAAACAATCATAAATCATAAATAAATTGTTTAACAAGTTAATATGATCGAACATATTAAACATATGTAAAACTAACCTTGTTTATTAATTCTATGATATATCCATATTTCAAGTGCTGGTATGTACGTACCCTGTTAAAAAAGACGAATTAAAATGAATTAAATTCGATTGAATTTTAATCGAATTTAATAGTTTTGAATCGATGCTGTTGATTTGCTGAAAGTGATCGATTAAAAATTAATCGAGATGGATCGATTTTAATCGTAATCGTTGTTAATGCTCACTTTTTACATTAAAATTAATTGATTGCAATACAATTGAATCGCACAGCTTTATGAATAAGATTTAAATGTGTTTTCGCGATTCTTTTTAATCGGTTTGAATAAATATTTATAGTTGCAATAGTGAATCGATCCCAATTAATATTTTTCGCATACACGTTTGATCCATTCGAATTGGATTCAATAAACACAATCATCAATCTTTTTGAATGCCTAAAGATAGAATCGACTTCAGTACAATATAATCGCGCAATTTTATAAATAAGATTTTTAAATGTGTTTTTTGCTATTCTTTTCAATTGGTTTTAATAAATACCTATAGCCAGAAAACTGAATCCATCCCAATTTATAAGTTTTGCATTAACTTTTTATCTATTTGAATTGAGTTCAATGAACACGGTCACCAATCATTTTGAATGCGTAAACTCAGCGTAACCTAGTAATATCTTTTGATTGACTTTAATTGATGTAATAGTTTATTGGTTTTAATAAATAAAATATGCAATGACACATAATAAACTTATAAGTTATAACTTAAGTCATGGAAACGAAAGTTAGTCAATTAGACTACTGTAATTGAAACATGTTGTTTGTGATTTCAATCATATTCATCGATTTGAATGCACCAACTTTTGTGCAGTAAATAGTCGTTCGAATTGCTGAACTTATAGTGCGCTTGTTAGTAGTATATCTTTATATTGATTAGTAAGAATAATAGGGATTTATACGTAATAGTCTTAACCATTTTTAGAACAAATATTTTATTTATTATTTAAAAGCAACAGGCTGAAACCCGTTTGCATACAGTCTCATCATATACGAGTATACATGATGTATTCGTATAAGAAAGATGATGTACGAAAATTTTTCACACTTTGGAAAATATGGTCTTTCGGAAGAATTTAATTGTACAGGCTAATAATATAGGTACATAAATATTTCATAAAATATGTAGGAATATAATTATAGGTCTGCAGTTCACATCATTTACTGAATTAGAAACTATACTTAATAATATATATTATACGCGGTCACAAAGCTGTTTAATATTTTTTCACAATAAATAACAATAAATATTAAATAAACCTTGTAAATTAGTTTTTTTCACTTAACACTTGTTACAAAATGGTAAATTTGCGGTAAAAAAGACAAATAAATTCTAACAATCACGCTGAAGGTTCTCTGACTTTAGTATCTTGACATATATACGCAATATTATAAACACGTAATATAGTTTTAAGTACATCATTAGGGTATTAATCAAATACACAAGCTATAGAAAATAACGAAACTTAGTATTTGAAGAAACTAGTAACTATTAGATTTCACGCAAAAGCGATATTGTCAAAGAATACTATTACAAACTTAAAAATTTATCATGCAGTTGAATGAAAATGCTCTTTTTACTGTATGTTTAATACAATTATAAGTTTACAATACAGTATTCTTTCAATATATCGCTTCTATGTGAAATCCAATAGTTACTATAGTTACTAGTTTCTTAAAACAGAGAGTTTTCCGTCATTTTTTCGTGTGTTTAATTGCCGTAATGATTCACTTTAAGTGGATCATTTTTTTGAAATTCTTTTTTTAAGTAGGATATTGAATTACCAGTCGACACTGAAAGTAATAATAGTTACAATAAAGCCTTTTTTGTTTACAATTATTGAGTAGAGATACCCTGATATTATGACAAGTCAATTCATAAATAAAATAATCTCAATACAATATCACCAGATAATAATTGTTTTAACCGATTGAAACTGATTGAGATGGATTAGATAATTAATCGATTCCAATCCATCTAAATTGAGTTTAAACTGCTCAGTCGTTTGTAATCTGGTGACTTTAGATTTTGATCGACTATTGAAGCAAATTAGTCATTCAATCGCTTTTAAATGCTGATTCTTAGCAGAATATTTACATGAACAAATATTTTTATTGTATTTCTATGTTGTTTGGTAATATAGATAAATAACGGGCGTATTTTAGGGACGACCGCGACACGGAAGTGCCTTATATTTTCGTTAGTGAAAAATGTGTGCGATAGGATATCTCACGCAATTTTTGACCAATCGGGCTGAAATTTTAGGAGAGATCTTCTTCAGCACAATATGAAATTCTATTTTTTCTTTATCCCGATCCTGTACGTATGTTTTAAATAGCGAGCAGTTTTTGCTTATTTTTACGTGTTTTTTTTAAATTAATGTTACACGATTATCTCTGGGAAATCTTAGCGGATCAGGCTCAAAAATTTTTTGGAAACTCTCCTAAGTATAACAGCTTGATGGTCCTATTTTGAGATTAATCCTGCTAATATACGCGGAATGCGACGACTATAAAAAATTGCTAAAAACAGTTTTTGGGCTATAAGATTTTTAAATTTATAACTTGAAAACTAAGCATTCTACGAAAAAAGTTAAATAGAAAACTTGTAGATCTTTAAAAAATACAACTTTTTTCCATTGACATCTATTTATGAAAATACTTTTAACTCGAGTTAACAGGCCAAAAACGAATTTTAACATCGAAAAAACAGCTTTTTACCATATAACTTTACATCTATGCATTTTACATGAAAAAATTAAATGGAAAAGTTGTAGATCTTTGAAAAATACAATTTTCGTTTCTGTACACCAAGACGCGAAAATGCTTTTAAATCAAGTTAATAGTCAAAAAACGATTTTTGACATCGAAAATGCAGTTTTTTTACTATAAAACTTTGCAAGTATGCATTTTACGTCAAAAAATTTAATGAAAAAGTTGTAGATCTGAAAAAAACAACTTTTTATGGTACCAAATATTAAAAAAAAATGCTCTTACACAAGAAACAGCCTAAAAAACAATTTGTCGTACACATCATTTAATAACAATTGCGGTGCAGCACGTCCAATCGATCTTCAAATTATTTAAAGATGTTCCCTTTAAAAAAAAAGCAATATTTTTTTACTGATTTCTGTAAAAATAAACAGATAATAGTGTCAACGTTAAATGTAAGCTTTAGTTTGGTGCTTCGCGCGAGCTGAGTTCGGTCGTGCCTCTAATGCAAAACGCTGCGATGCAAGGCGCGGAGGAGCTTAAGAGCGAGCGCGAAGCACTCGCTCTAAAGCTCCGGAGCAGACAAGTCACATGCGGCCGAAGGCCGCGTGTGGCGCGCTAGTTACATTTATAATTAAAACTTTACACTGTACATTATCTATTGGTACCGTAAGGGTATTTTTGTATCTTCAGAGTGTACTTTTTTAATGTGTCGCACATTCAAAAGGGTCATCAGGAAAAATATCAAACAATTTCATGCATTTTGTGGTACAAAGTAAAATAACAACAAAGTGTATTTAAACAAATTTATTTAAAGAATAAAAAGTTATATCCAAAGGTATTTGAATTCTAATTTTATTTATAAATGTTATTAAATGTCATAAAAATTAACGCGCTGAAATAGACTGTCATTAAAAGCGATTAATTTTTATAATAGATCGGAATTAAATATGATGCTTGAATTCTACTATAATTTACTATAACAATGTATTGGTTCAAGCAATATTGAAGAATACTATAAAAATTCATTAAAAATAATTATCTGCAAATGACCACATTAAATTCGATAAAAACCGATGAAGAGAAATTGCAAAAATGACATTGAAGTCGATACATAAAAGTTGTATCGATTTTAAATGTCTCTGTTAATGCTCACTATAGCATTTAAAACCAATTAAAAGCGTCATTTTACTGAAATCGATTCGATTCGATTAAAATCAATTCAATGAATCGTAAAATTGACATTGAAGTCGGCACATAAAGGTTGCATCGATTTTAAATGTCTATGTTAATGCTCACTGTAGCATTTAAAACCAATTAAAAGCGTCATTTTTTTTAAATCGATTCGATTCGATTAATCATCAATCCAATGAATCGCAAAATCTGCATTTTTAATGTCTATGTTAATGCTCACTGTAGCATTTAAATCTTAAATGTCTATGTTAATGCTCACTATAGCATTTAAAACCAATTAAAAGCGTAATTTTATTGAAATCGATTCGATTCGATTAATCATCAATCCAATGAATCGCAAAATCTGCATTCAAGTCGATAGAAGAAAGTTCAATCGATTCTGAGTATGAATCTTAATACCAATTATTGGAACGGAATATGATTAAAATACAATTAAAAACGTAATGTTATACAAATCGATTGAATGCGATAAAATTAATATGAAAAATGGATATTTAAGTCGATTCATACTGATTTGATTCTCAATCGACTGTAATTCTTTTTCGCTAATCGTTTTGAATCGACTTTTCAATTTAACATTAATATATTTGATTTGGAAGTGTATTCAATAGCGATTATAGGTATTAAGATTCACCCTCAGAATCGATTGAACTTTTTTCTATCGACTTCAATGAGTCTTTTTTAGCAGGGTACAGTCAACGAACGAACCATCTGATTCAAACGATTTGAATTTTATGGAAATCCTCTAATGAGGTTAGGAGCCATACACAAATTACGACACACTGTTTTTGAGTATTTCTGAAATTCTGACCCCCTCTACCTTCCTCTAAGTAACGCATTTTCACTGATTTTACTATATCGTTAGTAGGTACACACCGTCAGATAGATGGCGACGCTGGAAGACGCAACACACATTTTTCATACAGCTTACATTATTTTTTTATTTTTACCCATTTCTTTAATTCTTTTCATCATTAGTCGATTAAAATTAATACATTAATTCTTCCTGTTTGGTAAGAGCATCTAAACATTTTTCTTCTTTATATCTTTATCATTTTCTTCACCTCATTTTACAATTTTTATATTTCCTAACCTATAAACTAAATTCTGTAGTCAAGAAAGGCAGCCTCTCGAGGCTTGTCTTCTCTTCCCAAAATGTCAGAAAATAGTCTGAGTCATAGAACTGAGGATGGTCACGATTATAAATTTGATCAGAATTACTTTCCACCCCAATCTTCACTCCACAACCGTCCATATCAAACTCCCAAACAATTATTAGATCAACAACAAATTCAATTCCCTCAGCACTTTCCTAACAACCAAAATGGTCTTTACAGAGCATCCAAGAAATTAAAAGAAGCCTAAAGACACTAAACTCTAACAGGAAAAAATTGAGGTTCTCTGAATTTCCTGAATTAAATGACACAACAAGAGAAATCAATAACAATGACGGTGATTTCGAAATCCACTTCTCTTCTTCCCCACGAAATCTACGCAAAAAACTATTTTCTCAATTTAGCAAAACTCCCCATCTAAGAAAAAAATCAAATTAACCAACTCAAGACTGGTTAAAGTCCAACCAATCTATCACTGAAAAAGACCTTTCTATAACTAATTCAAATTCAAACCAGAACGCTAAATATACTAAACTAAATAATCAAGTAATAAGTAGCCAAACTTAAGATATTTTTACTCAATCACAAACCCCCGAACTTTATTTTATAAAATCAAATAAACGAAAAAATTGACGAATATCTAGAATCTTTAAAATCGTTTACCACTGTTGAAAATATAAAAAGTCGTCTTAACCAACCAATTAATAAGAACAACATCATCCAATTCTCTCAAAACAAAACTGAAAATGACAGAAGACAAGACAGATGAAGACCTATAAAATCAATCAATTAAGAAAAGAATATAAATAATTAATTAAAAAAAAGATTAAAAATAAAAAAATAAAAATAATAATAATACAAAATAATAATTATAATAATAAAGAACAACAACCTAGCAGTCAAAATAAAGATACTAAAGGAAAAAAAAACTAATAACGAAATAAATTAATTAAGGATCTACAATAATAAGACTCCTTTTTAAAATCACAAATTAACTAAACAAGATTCAACTAACGTATTTAGTACTCTTAATCAACATGGACCTTGATTCGATTAGAATTTTGAAATGGAATTGACACAGCCTTAGTAATAAAATAGGAGACCTTACAAACATTATCAACAATTGTGACATAGTTACCCTCAGCGAAACCTGGCTCACCGATAATCTAACAATAAAAATACCAAACTACCACATAATACATAATAACAGAAAAATGGAGAACATGGTAGAGTAGCTATTATTATTAGAAAGGATATTCTCTTTCAAAAAGAATCTAACATCTACCATCGAGAAAATTTTATCGAAACAGTTGCCATTACAATTCCAATTATCAATAACACAAACTATAAAACTAATAATGACAAACTACTAATTGTATCTCTATACAGAGTCCCGGGTTATGAAACACATTTCAAGAATGGACCAAACTTCTAGATACAGTTAAAAATTATAGATACTGCTATATAGGAGGTGATTTCAATTCTCACCATCTCCTCTGGGGATCTAAAAAAATTTCTACCTCTGGTGACAATCTCGTACACTGAGAGAAGTACATAGTACATCCAACTGAGTTTTAACTAAGTTTAGTGGAAATTTTATACAACTAATTTTTTTGTTAGGCTGACTATTCTACTTAGTAGGGATTATAACTAATAATACAATAATATTGACTAAGCTTACAGTTAGACTTATTGTCCAATTGTTTATCTTTAAAAAAAAAATACATTGAAAGTGCTGCATTTATTGATAATTACGTTCTCAATCTAATCATAAAAGTTAAGATTCTAACCTCATATTTGAGAGTAGTACTCCTGACTATTTTCACTTTGTAGCACGAACTATATTTTAATAAAAGCAACAATAAAAATAATTATAACAACTAAAGGCTTGCTTACAAAGCGACAATAGTCAGTTTTACTACATCATTCTCTCAGTGTAGATGCTGAGTTGAATATAATTTGTCAATCATAAATGATGATACACATACAAACTTCAACTCAACAAATACAAATCTACTCTCTGCATCATCTAACAATATCTCACTTTCTGCATCTCCAATAGACCTTACCATACTATCAACCAACATTTCTACTTCTTCCACCGGGCAATTTTATCCTGACAGAATTTCAAGCGATTATTATCCTATTGAGTGCACAATTATGTTAAAACCCCCCAAAAAAATCCATTATTCTCTACCTACAAAATGATCGCCAGAAAATCCAATTAGGCTATTTATTGGTTTCACCTAGATTACTATTTTACAGAAAATCATGCAAAAATTGATAGTCTTAATACTGATGATAAATACTCATTATTACTAGAGACTATGATTATATCTACTAAACCTAGAAACTAATGCTAAAAATCAACATTTATATAGTCTGTTAGATCCAAATCATACTAACAATCCCCACATTGATCAACCAGAAGTTAATATTAGAGATAAACTTAAAAAAAGATCAAGCAATATCCAGCTTCTTCCCCTTCATGGGATGATGAATGCTCAAAGTTAGTAGAGAACAGAAGAAAAGCCTCGAATTTATTATTGAACAATCTAAATCCTGAACATCTTAAAAACTTAAAAAATATTGAAAACTATACAAAAAGAAAATTCAAAGAAATAAAAAATAAAAAATTCTAGAGTTACACTGAAAAAGATCTCTCTAGAGATTCAGATATACGAACAGTGTGGAATACTGTAAATATATTTAACAAAAAGAATAACAACAATCAATGCACTAATAATGATATATAATTTATCAATAGTGCTAAACTTTTATTACAGAATATTGTCCACCTAAACCCCCTCCCCTGTCTAAATGCCCCAAATTCAACTTTCAAGAAAAAACATTCTCTATTTACAGCGATTTAGATGGCCCATTTACACTTAATAACCTAAATTTTGTAATCAACACCACAAATGGTAACTCCTTTTCTGGCCTAGACCAGATTGATAAACAAATGCTTAAAAATATGTCCTCATATGAAAAATAAAGACATCCCCCAAGGGTGCGTCTTAAGTCCTACACTTTATAATATTTACGTGATAGGTATTATTATCCTAATTAAACAATCAATTAACTTACTCCAATTTGCAGACGACACGTCTATTACTATAAAAACCCAACAAGTCGAAAAGGAATTCACCAATTGGTAAACACTTTAAAAGAAATCAACAACTACTTCAGTGAACTAAAGTTAACAATCTCTTCTGTCAAAACAAAATTAATTATTTTCACTAGAGTAAAATTTTCCAAAATAGGAAACTATGCCCTGGCATTTAACAATACTAATATTTATCCTTCTCGAGCAGTCAAATACTTAGGCTTATATTTAGACTATATCTTATCATGGGATGAACATTACAATCATATTATTGGGAAAGCTACCAAACTGATGAATATATTCAAAGTTTTGAAAAGAACGTGGTTAAGCAGTCACCCACAGATTGTATTCAATGTTTATAAGGCACCCGTAAGAAGTACTATTGAGTATAATTTATTTCTCATCCACTGCAAAACTTATCGTCTTAAAAATAAACTACAAAAGATACAGAACCAAGCTATACGATATACACTGGGATACAAACAATCCACTCCTATTAATGTATTACATGCTGAATCACATACAACTATCATATCTCTTAGATAAAAAACTCTCAAATAGATTTATATTAAGACTTTCTCAGATAAAAATTCATCATTACTTCCAAAACTTAAAATCCTAAAAATCAGACTCAATGAAAAAGATAAATATAATACCTGTAATACCTTTCAACTCTTAAAATCCTACCAAGACTTGTACAGCACCTTTAAACACAAAATCCAATCACATGACCACCCAATAAATTTGATCATAACTATAAAGCCCTAATAGGTAAACTTTCAATTGGCTTATGTTCAGGCAAAGAACTTAAAAGATGGCTCCAAAATGAAAAATCAAAATTTTGCAGTTTTTGTCATCTGCATCTCTTCCATCCAAGAAAGTTATAAATACAAAACTGAAAAGTTTGTGGACCAAGGAAAATCTAGTCTAGCTTGTGCGCTTCGAGTCTTTTGATGTCTACGTAGACATTCTCTTCGAGTAAGGTGTGTACACTACTCGGGGCTATCAGAGAAAGGGTGCAGGTGTTACGCACTACAAAAAATCAAGTTTAGATTATGCGCTCCGAGGCTATCGATGTGTACATGTATATCGTACTCGTGAACAGTACCAAGGGCAGCAGGCGTTCTCGGAGATGAGGTCTAGGTATCGCGCATGAGAGTGAATTATGTGCACCAAGAAAAATCAAGTCTATAAGCTTGTGCGCTTCAAGGCCTTTCATATCTACGTAGATTTTCTCTATGAATACGGCGTATATAGCATCTGGGGCTCTCACAGAAGAGGTCCACGTCACTACGAAAAATTAAGTCTATATTCTGCGCTCCAGGGCTTTTGATGTAATCGTGTGCATTGTCTTCGAGTAAGCTGTGTATACCAGCCTGGTCTCTCGAAAATGCGGTCCAGGTGTCTTCCGGAATGTGAATTTATGGATGTCTGTTCTGATATAGCACCTAATATTTCAGCATACTGAATTGATTAAACCATACATCGGATATACTTTAATTTTCAAAAATTTTATTAGGAAATATTTTGATAATATTTTCAATGATTACTTTTTAATTATATTTAAAAGATTGTTAAAAATTTAGTATCGTTGAAGATACATTTTTAATCAAAAAAATCTAGATATTGATTTATTTCCCATGTTATATATAGATCGTTTATTAATTTTAAATGTTACTCTCAACTAAAATTGGGGACGAGGGATAGAAAAAGTCGCCGTTCTTAAAACCAAATACATTGTAAACCATTCACAAATAAATAAAATACGTTACCATGAATATTGTGAATGCTTATAATGAAACTAAAGTCAGATTTTCGAAATTCAAAGTATTTTATCCGATATAGCGGACAGCTAATTGAAAATTTTGTTCACATTTTTGATATTCAAAAATAGCTGAAAAATAAATAATAAAAAAACGGTTGTAGTATAAATACTATGAACGTACGAAATATTTTAAACAAATTATTTTCCATTTATAGCACAGGCTAAAGAAAAATATCGAAAATTATTCTACAAAAAATATGAATCTAAATGAAATTATATGTAAAGCAGAATTTTAAATATACTATTCAGTACAATTAAATAAAGAAATATAATGTAAAAACGTATAATACATATAGGAGCGCGCGGCAACGCGCATAAAGTTTTCTAGTGAGATAAAAATAAATTTGTTACGAAGAAACACGATTAAAGTTTCAATTTTGTATGTTATCTAATGTAAATTGGTTTAGTTACATGCGTATAACTTTATTAAAACTTTTCAAGTATTGATATCGGATTTTAAAACATTGCCATTTAAAACAGAACAAAAAACATTCCATAGTCCTAACTTAAGGGATTGCAATTTATTACGTATACTTTCTCTTTCTGTTTTCGTATTCAAATTTTAAGATTTTAGAATTAGTAGCTTTAAAATCTCAGCTCATTGGATATAATAATTTATTAAAGTATTTAAGGTTTGATAATTCTTTAAGCTGTTCCAAATTTCGGAACGCTGATGATACTTTTTGTACGTAATCTGTAAGCATATAATAAACATATATTATAAATAATAAATAAACTCTTAAGGAAAAAAAATACAGGTTTTTGGTCAAAAACCGATCTTTTTATATTTTTATACTAATTTCTAACCTTTTTTAATAATGAAAGAGGTTTCACAATAAAATTTGACAGCTTGAAGAAAATGTTTCTTCGAGCTGCTTTAATTTTTTTAAGGAAATTCACCGGATAATCGGTTTATTATATATTTGCTTTAAACTTTGACAGAATGTTATTAAGGTGATGCTAAATCCCTTGTCACCGTCAAATACGGGGAACCACTTATTTCATTCATTTTGAATTTTGAGAAAATATCTCTCTGGAAAATTGTTGATTTTGATTACGAAAATAACGTTTCATAAAGATATTTGGTAAAAATTGAAAATTAAATGAGAAAAGTGGTTCCTCGTATTTGTCGGTGACAGGTGGCTTTAGCATCACCTTAATAGTATTATCTATGCACCCGCAAAACTGTAAGTACCATACCGGTATCAAAATGGAACCAAACTATAGTTAGCCGTCCCCATTCAAAAATATGGCTAAGTAAACATTGTTACCTGTGTTATTAGCATGTCTATATTGTGGTACAGTCTGCAGAAAAGTTTATGCAGCACTTTAGTTTTCTACCTTATTTCAAAATGTTTGAGTTGCTTTTAATATTTTAACATTTTAATATGTGAAGGCATTAAGTTATAAGTAATGTCGTTTAATGATGATTTGAAATATAAATTAACTTTCTAACCTTATTGTCACCGGTGAACTACCTTAATGTATTCGTTTTTATCTAAAATTCAATGTTTTTTAAAGTTGTGTGACAAAGAAAGTTAAATAAATGCGCTCTAAGCAAGGCTGAATGACAGTAAAAGTCAAAACCCTATGTCAGTGGTGGACAAAAAAATGTATCCCATAAAACAATATAGGAATCATAAATAATTACGAATTAACTTTTATTTAATTAATACTACTATTTTACTTTAAAGTCATTTTTCTTAATTCTTTATTTTCATAACTTCTCCGATTTCATGCAGCGAATTATTCGTGGCGAATGCTATGCTAACATATAGTGAAAACGGACCATTAGTTTGTGTTGAGACCTTTTGATAAAAGTTTAAATACAAATTTTGTCTCGGCATTATTAATAATAACTTTTGTTAGAAGCAATAAATATAATATTGCAAGAGTTTTAAGTTTTACTTAAAGGAATACATACATTCAAACTGATTAATACCTGTTGCGCAAAACGATAATCAAAGTAATGTCCTTTTTTGAAGGTTTTTTGCCTGCGCCGATATTTTAAGGAAGGTTTAACGGGATTCTAACTAGGGCAAATATGTTCTTTTAACGTATTATTATGTACAAAAAAAGATAAAATATATCTATCAATACTTAACCGATTTTACTTTTGTTTGTAGCTTCTTCCCTTAACTAGTGAAAAATTAATTGTTAACTTTTGAACTATTACAGTTACACCTCAACTCTGGAATACCGTAACAAAACATGAATTTTTGAATCATATATTATTATTTAAAAGGATTACAACTCGAACAACTGTATTTTACTCGGCAGGTTACGACGTACAGGTACAGAACGGGTACAGAATAACGGAATACACCCTAATTCTATTAGAGAGAAACTTTGACTAAAACTGTGATTTTCACTTTAAGAGTTTAGCGTCCGCGCAATGAGCCTGAATGTTCACATGTATACACGCCAAATAAAGAAAATATAGCTATTTAATTATGTATAATATTGTTAATTTTACATTCTCTCTCTCTCTCTCTCTCCCTCTCCCTCTCTCTCTCTCTCTCTCCCTCTCCCTCTCTCTCTCTCTCTCTCTCTCTCTCTCTCTCTCGGCGGTATAACCCTCAACTGGCGCGCCGGTGAAATGTCAAGAAAGTGCGCCAAGGTGTGTAGCGAAGTAAGCTTTTCTGAGGCTCCATTATTTCTAGCCCCCTTATTCCATGACGGCTGTGGCTCTCGGGAATTTGGACTGTTCAGAAGGTGCATTCCCACCTAGCTGTTAGCCTTCGCCTGCTGTTCCTCCCTGTTCTGCTTCGAAGAAGCCTCACGGTGCTAAACGATAACGAGCCACTGCGCTGCTTCTTTTTCCCTTACAGCTATATACTCTGACTTGTATAGCTACTTTCCGCGTTTGGGACTGATTTCCAAGTCTTTCCCACCACTCCGAGAGCTCAAATGCTAAGTTTGAAAATTTGCGCTCTACCAGCTATCACTATTACGTTTTAAAGCTTTTCGAACGCTCTTCGACTTATGTTAGTTTATGGTGCAACAATTTTAAACCGCCGCGTGCTTCATTCTTATTTACGAAGATTGAGGGTAAAAGCAAACTTACCAGCCGCCTTAAATATAATTATACTGTCTGTTTTGACGTAACTGCCTCGAACTATGCCTTTTTTCAATAACCTTGTGAATATTCTAAACTAGATCATTACTTTTGCTGCTGAGAAATGAGTTGAAAATAGGCGCAGCACTAGATCATTTTATAACATTTATTTAAACAATTAAATTATTGTACATAGTCTTTTACTCCTTCTCTTTTACTAATTCTTTTTTTCAACTATTATTAATTTTATAATATCTTACTTGTAAAAAGTTTATTCATATACTTCAGTTTTGATTCAAAATAAAAAGGCGAAATAATCAGAATGAGCTCAAAAAATTATATTACCCTGGTAGAAAATTGAGCATATTAGATGGTCGGTTCACGATCTATTGGGCAGATCCGTTTCCTAATAGTTCGCCAGAAATAAACCAGCATCTGACCAGAAATTTATAGAAAATCTAAATAGCTTACATAACCCTAAAAAATTATTGAAAATGTAAATCCCATTATAGTACTTCTGCGTTAAAACAGCATGCAAATTTTTATTCGATTATTTATTTGATTTTTTTATGTCTTATTTAATTATAAAACTCTAACCTTAAAAAAACTTTTAATGAAATAAGTTTTTAGTTTTTATTTCGAATCTATCCCAAATATATCTTAGCATTCTATTAACAATAAGCTATTAAATCCATGACATAGTAATCATTATTAACTTATAAAAATTCGTTAAACGTTATTTTTTATTTATTTATTCATTAACCATAAGTTGGTCAGGTTTCTGACGAGAAAACGTCGACAGGTAGCAGGGTTTCTGGCCAGACTTTTAAGCAGAAATTGGCCATTCCCTATAAAATAGAGTAAAATCTGGCGAACATATGGGGAACGTTTCTACCAGGGTACCGAGGAGAAGATACAATAATGTATGAAACTGTACAAAAGTGCAGATTTCTGATGGAATCGAGACAAAAATTAGGATATTTTCATGTATCAAATCATAATACACTTGTATACATTTTGGTAAATTTTCGTAAGGTTGGCCAGTAGTTTCACCAACCATTCGCCAACGAACCCACTTATTTTGAAACGCTTTTCCGCCCGTCGTTGGCCAACGAATGCTGAAAATTTGAAAACGGCGAAAAGCATTAAATACTGCTTAAGCAAGCTATGTAAAGTGTTATGGTATATTATGCGATCAATAAAAAGTCATTATGTGAGCATAATTATATAGTTTACTTAAAAGATTCACTGATGATTTAGTTTACTACCCTAGTGGAAGAAATCTTGTATGCTAAAGTATGCCTGAGTTATCTAAGTTTGCCGAAATTTGCCAAAGTTTTCCAAAAGTGTGCCAAAATTAGTCATCTGTGAACTTTGTCAAACTGTAGTAAACTTTGGCAAACTTTGGCAAACTTTTGATATTAAAACCATTTCCACTAGGGTAATACATTTTAATTTACTATTATAATTAAGAATTAAGTATAAAATAAAAAATACTTTTTATCAATTCTATAGTATAATATGAAAACATGGGAAGTTGGATAAATAGTAAAAAATTATACCAAAGCCAGTAGTTGCGAGAGATATTTGCATGTTCTGCAACTCAAGACGCACTCTTAGTTTGCGCGAGAAGCGCGGATAGGCACAATATACACATATACACTGAACCATTCGTAACCATAACCCTATTTTAAATAAAAATTTAATTATATTTTACAACTTCATGACAGTATATGCGCTATTATTTTTATCATTCAGTGGTTTATTGTAAAATATACATTTAGTGGCGTACATTTAATGATTCAATTTATAATTTGAAAATAAAATTTTAGAATCTCAAACAGAGCAGTCGTTGGCGAACCGCTGGTCAATTACAGCAGTAAGTATTGGCCAACGTCATTGGTGAACCGTTGACGAACAGGCCATCTCGGTTGGTCTATTTTCTACCAGGGACATCATATATTTTAAAAAAGAAAGTAATTTTTTCTATTTTTCCTTTATTTCGATGAAATTTCCCCCTTAACTGTATTTTATATATATTATATAAGGTAGATGTACCACTGACTGGCCACTGTCCAGTACCTGGCCACTAAAGGCCATTTTATTTTTTAACAAGCTTTATAGATAAAATTAATAATGTATATCTGCTAATTAATGTTATTTAACTATTTAGTTTCTTGTATACAACATTTCGCTACGTAGTTTTGTATTTTAGGCATTAAAAAATTGTCTGACATATCGTAGTTACCTGGACCATGAATCTCAACAGATTTCTTACGCTAAGGCTAAGAAAAGTGGCATACTTGTTAAGACGATATTATGTTAATAAAGGGTAATTCTGCTTAAGTAAATATGATTATAAAATCTAAAAGAATATTTACAATAAATATAAAAAGCAAAATTAGATATTTTTTTTTTTTTTTCAATAAATATTAACTTTTCTATGTACTGGTACATGAAAATAGCTTTTTCCCGATAACAGACCGCCTGGTCAGTTATTAGTCAAATCGACATCTTGCGTGCTTGTTTATCTGTCCTAGTACCTGACCACAGAATATTACATAGAGATGTTGCTATAATCTCTGGCAAATGCTCCGAATTTTGTTACGTGAATTTGCTGTAAGTATACAATCGTAAGTATACTTAATATATAAGTAGTAAAATAGTATATTTATAGCATATTTTATATAACACATGTTTGGATTACGTGCTTTGTTATGAAGCGGAACCAAATATGGCTGTTTTGTGACACGGTGCAAGCATGCTCCTGCTGGATTGCTAATTTAAATTTAACAAGTTTAAATATGTCCAGGCCCTTCTAAATAAATATGTGGTATCATTCGGATCATACAGGAGATGTTGGAGCCCCGCCCCCTCTTTGGCTGTCCAACCTATTTTGTATTTCCAATTATTTGTAAAAATTACAAGTCCAATCGACTAACTTTATTTTGTACAGATCGGTTCATTATAGTAAGCACTACACGGCTCAACTCCGATTGTTACTGTAAAACAACATTATAAAAAGTTATTAGCAAACGTTTGGTATGATTAAAATTTTGAGGTTAGCTTTCAATGCGTAAGCACCCTATCGTATTTCCAGTTAATCAGAAAAATAACTCATCATATAAACTTTATCTTGCATGCAAAAGCTTTATTATAAAGAACACTACGCGGCTGTGCTCTTGATTTTTTCCTGCAATCTATACTTCAAAAGTAATCACTAAAAATAACACGAGTTTAGCTCCGGTAGCCTTTTATCTGGACATTAGAATAGCTTGATTTGTTCAAAATAGGTATTAATTATGTCCATACCCCCTAAACATGTTAGTCCTCCTATACAGGCATAAAAAACGTGATTTCATGCAAGTGTGACAAGAATAAACTGTTAAACTATTTATACAATGAATTATTTATTTAATAATAAATAAGAAAAATAAATAATTTACGTTACAATTACAAACAAATATTCTTCATTTGTTAACCTCTGGAGCCATAAATAACTACTTTACGCAAATTTGTACTATTAAATGTTCCCAAATATTTCGTTCTGTATCGCATATTTAGTAATATTTAATATCTTTGCTATGTAAGATGATTTTCCCTATTGAGATTTTCTTATAACGTTATAAAAGTCATGGCCAGTTACTAGGTCATCAAAAGTTGGACACTGGGACAGGTCGATTTGGGGTAGCCATGTACTGGTACATCGAACACTCTAACGTTTCTATTTATAATTTACTTAATATCGTGAGAAATATTGTTTTTCCACTTTTAACTGAGAGATAATAGTAATATCTTTCAATAAGAAAAAGTTTCTTAGGTCTAAATTTGATTTTAATGCTTTATATTTTAGATAAACTGTCCTCGTGTTACTAAGTGGTCAGTTACATTATATCAAAGTCGTAATATATGAAAATAAATGTAAAATATGCTTTTTTTTACATCTGTTAGATAATGATTCGTCATGTATTGTCGCTGGAAAAATATAATAAATGTGTGTTACTTCTTAACGTGAATTCAGTTTTAAAAACATACTGTTTTTTATTGAAAAAAAGTAATATTAACATGCCTTAAAGCCATCATAAAAGCGTAGTAAATGTTGTCAAAAATGTGTCTTAAAATCATCTAAAATGAAGTGACATCTTAAAATTGTCTTAAAATCGCCTTAAAATATGAATAAACTTTAGTCTCAAATTCTGTTTAAATAAGTCAAATTACATGGTCTCGAACCTATCTCGTACATTTTAAAAATTTACTTAAATCGGTCCAAATACGTGGTATCAAATAAATCTTAAATTCACTTTAATGTTTTCAAAAATTTCATATCATAAAATGTCTTAAAAAGTGCCATTTTAGCCATGTCTCTTTAAGGTCAGTTTAAAATCGTAACCTTCTTTACGCGGGGTATGTTTAAAACATCGAAAAAATGTAAAGTTTATGAAGAAAACCTGAAAATGTAAATGAATCAGTTTAAAAAATGAATAACCCTGGTAGAATCGTTCAGCAGTGGCTCGCCAGTCCATACCCAGTTAAAAATGAACTGGCCAGTGAGTTCAGCAGTGACTCGCCAGTTGACATACGAATTTCGTCAAATTTTGTACTAGCGTCACTGCTGAAGGACTACCGAGCGAAATAAAAAAGAGTAAACAACTATAAATTGACTTATAATTAATTAAACAAACCCATGAAACCAATGAAATGCTTATATTTCCATATATTATATGTATTGATCTGACTTTTATATTTTAAACCTCACAAAAATAAGTATTCCATAGTACAAATATTTGTAGGTTATGTAACTCGATGCATCAAATATATTTTTATTTACTTCCAATTCTTGTTGATGCATTGTTTAAAATCCACCTTTACACGTTTTTATCCTTATTAAATGAAAACATATAAAGAGAACTCGCAAAATAGTATATACGTATGTATGTCTTTTTCGAGGTTAATCTTTTTTGTTTACGTTTCGCATAATTTGGAATCTTAGCAGTGATTAGCCAGCGCTTAAGCAGTCATCATGTTTTGAACTGGGCAGTGGGTACTGGCTAGTGACTAGTCTGATGAGCAGTTTCACTGCTAAAATTTCTACGAGGGAAGTAATTATTAATTATGACATAGATCAGAACTTTCGCTTTTCATAACTATGCATATAAATGCTACATCTATCTTAACATGTTAATAACGCCCTATTTTACAACAAATTTTTTGAATTGCCAGAACAGAAGGAAAATTTTAGTTAAGGGGGGGGGGGGGGTATTGTTAATTATGTTAAAAAAGAGCCTTTTTCAATAATTTTTTTAAAAGATACAGGTAATGTATTTTAAATTAGCTAATTACAGTATTGTACTATATCATTTAAAAAACATTTTGTTAAATTTTCAGTGAAAAATATCGAAAACTAAGCCGTTGGCAGCCAATTTCCGGAGACGTCGAAAAAAAGATATTTGGCGGTGATGGTCATTTCTCGGCACTCGATCATCTGAAATCAAAAAATCAAATTGTTTTTGTTATTTTACGAGTTTCCCCAGGTAACCCTGTCGAGTTTTTTTAAAATTTGTTGTTATTTTTTATTTTACAATAACAATTTGACCGATTTTTTATCGAAAATTGCGTTTTTCGCTTTCTAGTGATACCAAAACTTGAAAAATCAGTAAAAAAAGAAAAAACTCCACAGAGTTACCTGGGGAAACTCATAAAATAACAAAACAGTTTGATTTTTGGATTTCATTAATACCCAAGAATTAAGCAATAAAAAATTAAAGAGAAAATATAACCTCGGTTATCTTGAAAAATAAAAGTTATGATCTGAGCAAAGAACTTAGACGAGAGATAGTAAAAAGCTACCTTTTTGGAATTTTTCAGAAGGAATAATGTCGCTTTACTCAAGTTATCGTTTACCATAGAAAATCGATTCTTTTACCAAATGATTTTTTTCTCAATCATAGAAAAATAAAATGTCTCAATAATTTTACAGAATAATCTTCTATATTGTCCTAATTACCTGAAAAACTAAAAGCCAAAAATCGAAAAACAGCTAACAAGAGTCCGAAAAACTATGAAAATAATTATTGTGCCCCCTTAGTTTAAAAAAAAAGCAAACAAAAGGAGCTCTAAAGCATTAAATGTTACCGTGGATTACTCGAGATATGGATGCATACATACATACACACACACGCGCGCACGACACACGCACGCACGCACGGAGTTATCATTGTAACAATTACTTATAAAATATAAGTAAAATTGCTTTAAGGAGGCTCCTGTGTCTACCATACTAGTCAAATTGAATCGAAAATTTGATGATAACTTTTATGCATATATTTATACTTAAAAATCTTAAATGTATTTATAATGTATATAAATGCATCAAACTTTTAATAATATAAACATTAACAATTCAATAAATATTAATACAGATACTATTTTGGATTCGGCAGTGAATAACATATGCGAGAAGGACAGGTTCGTCTTCCGCGCATGCGCGCCGATGGGTGGTATATAGCTATATCTATATATATTACTATAGCGTCGTGTCGTGCATCGTGCGTGCTGCATGTAAAAAGTTCTAGTTGATAAGTATTATTCTAGTTGATATTATTTAGTGAATTATGTGAAAATGACGGAACCTAAAAAAGTTTGGGATGCTAGAGTTTTACGTGGGCCCATAGTTAAATTTTTATTGTTAATTTATATTTAAAATAATTAAAAAACTAAAAACTATAATTTCCAGAGTATTTTATTTACCCATAGACTTAATTAATTAAAATAAAAAATACAATTATGACGATTTATTCTTTATTGAATGTTTTTGTTTGAAATTGGAATCTTAAATTGCGCGCGCTTCTCCCGAACACCGTAGCCAAGATGGCCGCTCAGCTGACTTCCCTACAGCTGCCAGATATAACCCGAATTTATTCAAGCTTTCGCTAATATCTCTTTTTTTAGTTTGATAACCGATATTTTAAATAATGTCATTTGAAAAGGAGATTTTTTCCTACAAAACTGATATAATGACATTACTGGACAAATCAGATTTCATTCGTAATTAACTGATTCAACTTTGTCTGTCATAAGAGTCCATGTTAAAATTGCCAACTTTGAGCTCAAATTTCTTGAGTTTTTGGCCGATAAGCGGTATAAATAAGGGCACCGTTAGATTGAGCGTATTTTAAACTTTAAAAAATGATATGTCCGAGTTCGAGACATTACGCGCAGGAGCCTCCTTAAAGCATTTTAAAGTTCCACCGTGGCGGAGTGGTTACAGCGCTGGATTCTCACGCAGCAGGTCGCCGGTTCGATTCCCAGTCACATCAGATTTTCTAATTCTCTTATTTTTCAGATATTTTAATCAAATAGTTTTAATAATAAAGTATGTCACGTGTCTGTAATGTATATATTATCTAATAATGTTGAAATAATAATATTAAATTAAATTTACTACAAATCGTACAAGAAATATTTCTAAAAGATTTTATCAATATTTCGTGGAATTTTCATGCAACATTCACATAATCTTTCAGAAACTTTAAAATATTTAAAAAATATTAAATCTGAATAACAAATATTGTATGAAATATTTCAGAAATATTCAGAAATATTCCATGCTGTGTGGGAATCCACTATGAAATGTTTCTGCAACATTTTAAAAAGGCTTGACTAGTAACTTTTTGAGAAACATACCCAAAATGTTTCAAGAAATATTTTTGCAATTACTTGGAACGAACATAACAACATTTCGAAAAGCTTTCATTGAAATATTTCTGAAAGGTTTCAAACTTTGCATGAAACCTTGCTGAAACCTTGCTGTAACATTGTGTGCTGTGTGGGAATTTAGTAATGCCACAATTTTCTTTCTTATTTCTTAACCAATTTTAATGTTTCGGGGCTTATTTTTTTCCTTAAACATTTCTCTACGAAGTTAACGGAATAAATTTATAAAATATTATATCTGTGATTAGAGAAAGCCAATTGTTTATAAAATTGTACGCGTTTACTTATAAATAATTAGCTTTCTCTCATTACAGATATATTATTTTAAAATTTTATTCTTTAACTTTATAGAGAAATGTTTAAGAAAAAATATAAGCCCCAAAACATTAAAATTGGTCAAAAAATAAAAAAGATTTTTTTAACAATTTTTTTTCATGTAGTTATGGACTATTATTAAGTACATTTCTCATACGATTTTTTGTTTTTTCCGTTTTTTTTTGTTTTTGAACTGTTTGGTCGATTAAATATATAGGCTCTTATGGACGTTGAATGAAAAAAAATTATTTTAATTACTGATGCACATCTGAACACTAGCATTATTTTTCCAGAGTTCCGGATAAATATTTTGCCTTGGAAAAAATCATGTGAGTGTTTACAGTTCGCGGGTCGGCCACAAAACAGCGCCATTTATTAGTTCTACTGGTAAGGAATAGTGCCACGGAGAAAGAAAAAGTGTAAAGGAGAATTAATAATTATACACACATGTACGAACGGTATTGTGCAGTTAGGGGAGAAGAAGCGCGCGTATGCGAGGGTCGATGTCGAAGGAGCATTGTGTTATGCGCGCAGATTTGTCACACGATAACCCGGCCAAGGATGAGTCCATGGAGCTGAGTTCCCAAGGCGCTCACGAGCTCGACTCTCTGTGGAGGCAATGATTGAAACGCGACGCAAAGTTGCTCTGTACTGCACACATATCTTTTCTTCGGTCTCGGCCATATTTACACCACGCTCTTTGTTTCGTGCGCATGCACTAGGCAACTTACACAAGATGTGTGAAATGCCCAATGTCGTGTCTAGACATACTGTTTAATTGAAAAGGTGGTTAACTGAGCTGTCCTTTCGCTACATAGTTTTTGCTCCATATGCTGCATAGGGGAATAATCGTGGAACTTCATCGTTGTTAGCTATTCCGGCGCGTCATCGTGGAAGGTGTATTAGGCCAGACTGTAGATCTCAGTATAGTGTAAAAAATCGTCTCGTAGAATTATTATTCTGGTGGTTGGAAAAACAAAGTCATACACTGAGAGAATTTTTGTTGTAGTATTCACAAACACTAGGGGGCAACTGTGACACCCCGGTGGGGCACGTAGAGCACGGCTTTTCATGAGGTATTTTTACATTTATAATTTTGCGTAAATAATCAAATGAAAAATTAATAAAATCAGAAGTACTGTGTATATATTTGATTGTATGATATGATTTGCAATGAAAAATAGCGTAATTCGATCTTACAGCGTTATAAACTTTTAAAGGTTAGGAGGCAAACAGCTGACGCGCTGCGCCACAGATTTATTTCGTGTGCTATTCGTGCCCCACCTAGGTGCCCGTCGTGACCCATTTTCAATGCTTTTTCCGACTGTTAATCCACAATTACTGAGCACTGCAAGATAAAAAATCAAGCAAGGCCTGAAAGTTGGAAGTATAAACTATCAAATAGACTTTGTTTCAAACGGATCCATTCTTTTTTCGCGTTCTACCAGCCAAATGAATAATTAAACCAACCTATTATTTCGGCTTTTAATTTCAAGCTGATTTAATTAATTGGTTGGACTTTCTTTTTCTATATTATGATCAGAGACAAAAACTAGAAGTATTTTTCTTTAGATTTACACAATTATTTGCTTAAAAATATCTATTAACCGTTTCAATATCGAGGTGTCAAACCAACCCGCCTGCCATGCCATGCCCCACCCTCCCCTACGACTGTTATCTCGAAGAAAAATTGTTTTAGCCTGTTAGGACACAACTGATTTTCAATTCTAGCAGTATAATCAATTGCCAAAACATTTTTTAGCATGAGTAATTAAGTTTTAGTTATTTTATTCGCAATTTTACAGAAAAATGACATATGTGCTGTTTAAAAAACCTTAAATTAGAAGTAGATACCTTTAAATGTTAACGTTAAGCACCCAGTTTGCAGGAAGCTTATTTTTTTTTACAAATACCAACGGTTTAGAGGCTTACTTTTTAAATTTGAAAACTTTTAGGAATTTTGAACCACTCTAATATAGGGTATAGGGCAATCCTATAGAATAGTATAGAGTTTTGAAAATAAACAGCTAGTGGGGCACATTGGGATTCATGTATACCTAATATGGCACGTCATTATTTTTCATTTTTCTCAATTTTTTTTTCATTTAAAATACCAAAGTGAATGAATTAATCTATCAGATCATGCCATGAATAAGAGAACAGCATATTTATTAAAAGTATAAACACTGTATTATATTAAGAAAACGTTAGAAATACTCAAAATCGTGCTTAATCTAGATAGTTATTATGCCGACCATGTTAATAAATGAAATTGTCTATAACTATTGATACACTATATTAGGTTTCGTTAATTTTAAATCGCACTTGTATATGCCCTGAGCATGACCGGCGGCGCCATCCAAAAGTGGGAAACTCAAGAGGTATATACATATATATATATATATATATATATATATATATATAGTAATACTTTCAAGACTTCCTTTATTACTTTATTCCGCCACATCATGCGCTGCGATCATTTCTTTTATCCCCTCCAAGCAGATGCTCACAGCGAATACAGCATTATGAAGAGTGTCCAAAACAAAGCAAACCGCATTTGTTTCTTAGCTAGAGTTAATGTTTCTGTAAGTCACACGAGAGTTTAGTAATCGTAAAGTCAAGTTTTCTTATGACCTACGCTTCAACGTTCTAATGCCTCGGCTAGACCTACGCTTGAATAACATCGAGCCTTTTCCTGTAAATAAATATTGTGCAGTCTGTAAAAATACAGAAAATTATTCTCTACCTATTGGACTTTTCCAAATTTATCTAACTGTGCTTGTATTAGTTTTATTGCACTTTCAAAGTTAAATAGAGTCTCTGTTAAAGCATAGGTCTAGCCGAAGCATAAACACTTTAACGTTTAATAATTAATAACATTAATTCTATTTACATGAATGAAATCTGATAGGTGTTTACGGACGAAGAATAATATTCTCTATTTATTGGAACTGTGAATAATGACTTTATTATACACATATAAATGTTATTCAACATTTAAAGTTAAAGCAAGAGGCAGTTAAAGCGAACTTCGAGCAATATGTTGTTGTCCGAAAGGTAAAGAAGGAAAATAGTGTGGAGTATGAATCGAAAACAAAACAAGTAGTTGCAATGCTCAAAGTTAGCGGATTATAATGTATTATACAATACGTTACAAATCTGAATCGAAAATTTTCTTTGAGGAGATTTATTCATTTTCGAATAATTAATGCCATAAAGAAAAAATATTTAAAGCAACTTTGTTAAAGTAAAATTTAAATAATTTAGAGTTCTTTTATTAGAAATAAGAATTTATTTCTTGCTATTTTGGAATGGAATAGCTTGAATCGATATAAACCCAATAGGCACACTTTAAAAAAAAAATTCTTTATGAACTCACGAATATCCGCATATATGAATACTGGAAAATAATCAAAAAGTATTAATAAAGCATTATTTGTAAAACTAATTTGATGAAGGATCTTTATATGTTTTAATAAAAAGAATTCAAGAAGTATTCTATAAATAATCATAAAGAATTAACAGAGTTACCTTTTAGATAATTTTTGTTCAATCCTAATAAACATGAGGAATTAACGAATGTCCTCTCTAAATAGTAAGAGTGGGTTGCAGGTTATGTGGCCACATTAAAGAACTTTCTATTCCTAATAGATATATATCGGGTTTTGGAGCTTCGTAAACTGTTGACACATGTTATTTGAACCTTTAACTTTAATACCTCATGAGTTTTTTGCCAAAAATGTACTCTCTGAATTTTAATTAAATAATTTCTAAGTAGTTAAAAATTTGCCACTTTACCAACACTGTTGGTAAAGTGTCCATCTATCAGTTCTTATGGTAAAGTTGTATAGTAAGTGCTTTAAAAAGTCAAGACTAGTCTAGCAGACACTTCATTTATGTATTATTTAACTACGTGGTGCCGTAGCGCACTCCTTGGTGTCGATATTTCGGGATTAGTAGCCTAGGAATTTTGTAGAAGCAACCGCCGTTTATATCTGTGTCGATTACCTTTTGATAAACGTCAATGCAAGTTGTAATTTCCGCATCGAAATGTACTGCAAAAACTGGCACATGTACCGTATGTTTTTTTTTCCACCCATATCACACTGACAAAAGAGGTTTATTCGCATGCATGCACTGCTAAGAAATCAGAGTTTTGATGCTCTCGCGTGTAAACATGACACTATCTTATAATTAGAGAGCGCTAGCATCGGGGTCAGCGCGCCTCTCAACATCTATTGTCACAATGCACATATTGTAGGAGTTATGCCCCCAGTATATCGCATACAGTGAGATCTCGTGTAGGTGGCCACGTTATCTACATGGCCACATTACCTACATACACATACTTTATAAAAATTATGTTGTATTGCAGCCGCTAAAATAAATATAAAAGTTTTGAAAAAATATCAGTAATCCACATATTCTTAATGCCTTATTCTTTAAAAATAAAGTTTTATTGAAAATCTTTATGCTTTTACAAAAAAAATACTTTTTACCTGAATGATAATAAAAAAGTCATTAATTTAAATATTTATTTGTTCAATTCGATTACTTACTATAAATATATTTTTGTGGCATAGTTAAATACAGTACGGCATATAATTATATTTATATAGGCTCAATTAGGTCTAATATTAGTGTTACATGCAATAATTTCACTTAAACATATAACAAACAAAATCGCTCAGCGGTAAAGTAAAAGACTGATAATCTAGAGATCGAGAGTTCAATTCCTAGTACTTATAATTTTTTTTAGTAATATTTACCTGCATAAGTCCAGTGTTCAAGAACACTTTGTGTGTCTAAATAAGTATAAGCCGACCTTTCAAACTATATATTGAACTGTTACAAAACGTGCCGTTCTATCCATAAATTGATTAATAAAAAGAATAGGGAACTTGTTGCATGAGTCTTTATACCAATGTTTTAACATATATATATTACCTGGCTTTTCGGTAAGTTTCAATATAGTATCAAAATATAACGAATTTTTATTTATAAGGTCGTTAAGTCCCTTTGATTGGTTGTAATGAAAATTTCTATTTCTTGGGTTACCGCAAGGCTTTAAGATCCAACATGATCGAATTGACGTTTCCAAGGCTTTATTATATGTTTAAAATACATGTAGTAATGATATAAATATGGGAATTTGTATATAATAATATATTATGCACCTAGGGAATAAAATAGGCTATTGACGCCCTATTGAACGAAGCAAGGGTAGCAAACTCGCAGGCGTTAATAGCCCCCATTACTCCCGAGTGGAGTATAGGATTTTTTCTCATACCTGGCGGATAGTTGTGTGTGTTTAATCCTTGATTTCAGGGTCGAAAATGTCACATAACCTCACTTCTAGAAACTGCAACGCCTATGCTCGTCTCTACTTTTACTGTCGACTAGTGCCACCTGCATAATGTGCAGCCCGAGCGAAGCGAGGGCATCAACACGCAGGCACAGATAGACGGAAGTAAAAGTAGAGTTGTGTAGAGTGTAGTTGACCATAGTTATAGTCCTTTTAAAGGATATTTCATAATAAGATTTTAAAAAATCGAAGAATTTTTGCTTAAATAGACTTTGATTTTAATGTCCCAGACATCATCGATATTCAACAAGAGTTCGAAGAGAGTGCATAAAAAGAATTCTTAAAGAGTTCATAAATTTTGAATTTTATAAAAATTTATAAAAAGTTCTTAAATATCACACAATTTAGACATTCGAAATGAATTATTTATGAACTTTTATGACTAGTTAATGAATCCTTTACTAAGCTCTAAATGAGCTCTTTTAGAACTTTTATAGCACACTAACCTCAAAATGCCAATTTTATTGTCGATTTTGAGGTTGTTGTGCTATAAAATATCGTATGAGACTGTTGTGGGAGGTGTTTTGCTACCTTGCTCGATTTTCTCACTCGCTTCGCTCGTGCGAAAACCCTCGAGCAAGGTAGAAAACCATCTCCCACAACAGTGTCATAATATACTATTAATATACATACTTTAAGACCAGTTTATTATGACTTATTTTAGGCAGGTATTCATCAATTATTTTAGAACACTGAAGAACATTTCTATGAACTCAAAAGGAATTATTTCTGATAATGTTCTATTTATCATTAAAAAATCTTGACACTTGGTATATTCTTTACGTATTCTTAATGAATTAATATTGAGGAATTCTAATAACTTTTTTAAAACTTATTTTTAACACCAAAATAATTATTTACGAACTCTTTATGAACTCTTCACGGTGTGACATTAGATACTTTTTTTAATTCTTTTATAATTCCTTCAGAATAATTAAAAGAATTCTTTAAAAATTTCGACATTCAAAAAGAATACATTTCGAATTTATTTTAATAATTCGAAATAAATAAGAAATAGTACGAAGTGCAGATTCTCTATTAAGATTAAATAACCAGTTACCTGTTTACTTATTTAATTAAATTGTAGTGATTGAGTTCTTTATCTTAGAAAGAGTCACTTATGAGAATACTATTTTTGAACAGTAACCAAATGCAACATACTACGCATCTTCTAAACTATACCAAGATAGAAGCTAAAAATAGGTGAGTGAGTTATACTCATATAGTAGAAAGAGAATATATATATATATATATATATATATATATATATATATATATATATATATGTTAACTCTAACATACTTATTTCTTTGATCGAAAGAAAATGTTGCTGGATTTTATTTGAATCACTATTAAAATAACTTAGCTAGAGTTTTATTAGTCAAATATTTTTAAGTATTCTTCCTATTAAAATAGAGTAATTTACTAATTTTCAGTTTGTTATATTTATCGTATAATTTTAGTTATTTCAAAGCACTCGGCACTTCATTACTGATACATATACTTTATTAGAGCTTCGTACTACTCAGTTTCAAAGTTTGATATATAAAAAAGTAGATTAAAGTAAACAGTTTTATTAATAATAACTAGCTTAAAAATTAAAGTAGACTATAAGGCATTTTTTATATAAAGTATATGTTTGTTTATGTTCTTAATAAAAAATTTTTTTTTAAAAAATAAAAGTAAATGGAATCCAAATTAAGGTTTACAATTGAGATGAATTTCAATTTGTATAATAATTCAATTAAGGTGATGTTAGACCCCCTGTTACCGGTAAATACCGGAAACGACTTTTCTCGCGTAATATTCAATTTTGAGAAAATATCTCTATGGAGAGTTATTGTTTTTGATTAGGACAACAACGTTCCATAGAGATATTTACTAAAAATTAAAAATATAATGGAAAAAGTGGGTCCTTGGAATTATCAGTGACGGGTGGGTTTAGTATCACCTTAACTTTGGAACTTATAGTAGAATTTAATTTCTTAACCGAGAATTCACACTTTGTAATGTTTCTTATAAGAGTTTTATGTTATTGAAGTTATTCAAAAAGTTATTAGTCGGTCCCTAGATCTAACATCTTACGTATCATATAAATTATACAATGATAGTAACTGAAAATTGGTAAGTAAGTTGAACTCGTATGGTAGAAAGTGAATATACGTCTTTCTTTAACTCTAGCAAACTTATATCTATTATAAAAAGAAATTTTCTTAGAATTTATTTGAATCACTCAAAATAGCTTAGCTAGAGTTTTATTGATAACATATTTAAGTATTCTTCCAATTAAACTAGCGTAATTTAGTAATTTTCAGTATGTTACATGAAACGTGTTAGTTAACAGTGAGTTTCAAAAATATTAACATAACATTTTGTAAGAGCGCAAATTTACAAGGCAAGTTCAACAATTTGAGTTCTTTTAAAGCACTTGGCAATGCATTATTGATATATAAACTATATTAGAGTTTTAAAAAGATTAATTTAAAAGTATAATGTAACAAAAAAAATAGATTAAATTAACTTGCTTTATTAATAATAAATAATTTCAAAATAAATGAAGACAGTATAGCACTTTTAGTTGATCTATCTATCTTTTATGTTTGTTTCCAAATAGTATTTGTGTGAAACTAAAATAAATAGATTCAAAATCAAGGTTGACCATTAAGATGAGTTTAAATTTTGGTCACAACTTTTTAACCTCAATTTTAAGAACTCGAATAATTACACTTAATGAACATTTTTTAATTTCTTTTTAGTTCTAGATTATCATTTCTAAATAAAGTTCAAACAATCAAACCTCAATAATCATATTTTATATACCGTTTATTGTACATCGATAGCTGTCATGTCTGTTTGCTGCCCATTTCATTGTTGTTCAGGCGGCCTGATAAGTACCTGACCATTCCCTGACTATTAGCACAACATGCGAAGGCCCTGATCTGCGCGCCATTACATACCATAAAAGGTCCTGAATAGGCACCTGATCAGGACCTCAGCTGATTTCTCAGGCACCTGATAATGGCCTAATTACTGCCTGAACTGAATTTGTATTCGGGTTGCTAATCATATTCTTGACTTTCGTTAACGTATAAGCAATATATAAGCCGTAATAGAAACAATATATTGTTGTTATATGATATATGAAAAATTGATTTTGATAAGACAACAACAACAAGCAACATTTTTTATTATTTATCATTTAAGGGGATATGAAATACCAACCCGATTTCTACCTTACCGGCTTATTACTATTTTTATCTAATCTTTGTGTTTGAACTTTGTGATTGTAACTTTAAATAGTTGTAATATTCAACAAATAAATATTTCCATTATTGCCATTCAAGAATTATTCTTTATACGTCCTTTAAGCAAATAATTTGTTTATTTGATAAAACTTATTTTTAAAATTTTTTTTAAATATTCTTGATCAAAAAAAATTAACCGAATTTTTTTCAAGCAATTCCATTTATTTAATCGCTACGAGGTTTACGTAAAGATATTAAATACGATTCATTATAATGGGGACCTTAAAGTTCGTAGTGATAAAATTAATAGAAATACTTAAAAATGTTTTGATTCTTATTTATTGATAAAGATACGGGCTTATAGCGTATCGTCTTTTCAATGATAATATTTAAACAATTATTTAGAAAATAGAAACGTATAGTAAGGGTGATGTGAAACCTCCATAGTTACCGACAATTACAGGGACACATTATTTTAATTTAATTTTCAATTTTGAGTAAATATTTTTTTGAAGCGTTGTTGTTTTAATAAAGAAGAATGACGCTACATAGAGATATTTTCTTAAAATCGAAAGTTAAATGAAAATAATGGGTACCTGTAATTGTCGGTAGCAGAGTGCGTTTCACATCACCTTAAGGTGATGAGTAAGGGAATTCCTACGCTACCGACTCTACGTTTTTTATTTTCTAAATAATTGTTTAAATATTATTATTGATAAAACGATACGCCATATGCCCTTTCTTTATAAATAAATAAGAATCAAAATATTTAGTAAGTAATTCTATTCAATTTATCACTACAAACTTTAAGTTCCCCGCTATAAACAACCGTATTTGATATCCGGAATTTAAACCACGTAGCGATTAAATAAATGGAATTGCTGGAAAAGAATTTCGGTTATTCTTCATTGATAAAGAAATTAAAAAAAAATTTTAAAAATTAAAAATCGAGTCGATAACATAGATATTTTCTCTTGCCTTTAAGATCCCCCTAATAAAAGTACTAAAAAATTTTAAGTGCAACTAAGCCATCGAAAAATTAAAAACAAATGGTTATATATTTTTAGGTAAAATAAATTCTACATCATATGTTACTTGTTGTTCTTGTTTTCTTGTTTTTTTCAATACATTTAAATATATTTGATCAAACAAACAAATTTTTTGTTTAAAGGGCGTAAGAAAGGTTCTTGAATGGCAATAATGGAAATATTTGTTTGTTGAACATTACAACTATTTTAAACTTACAATCACAAAGTACGAACACAAAGATTAGATAAAAAAAGTAAAAACCGGTAAGGTAGAAATCGGGTTGGTATTTTATATCCCCTTAATTGATAAATAATAAAAAATATTGCTTGTTATTGTTGTCTTATCAAAATAAATTTTTCAAGAGTCTGATCAGCAAAGTGGTAAAGGATAAGCACCTACTAACTGTAAGATCGCTGGTTCGAGCACCGGTGCTAAAGCATGTGATTGAATGGGTTCTTTTCGGCAAGTGCTTTTTTACATGCTCCTGCACATGATTTGGCCTGTGCTTTTACGATACGTGACTTGACACATGCTTTTGTACATGATTCTGCACATGATTTTGCACGTGCCTCTATACGTGTTCTAGCACGTGCTGATTTCCATCAGGGTAGCCAAAGAAATATAGAGGTTTTTCTCAGACCCTGGCGTAAAGTATTGTGTTTATTCCCCGTTTCTAGTGAATAAAACGCCACATTATCTCACACCTAGAAACTGACAGGTGCACGCGCGTCTATCTAATTTTACTTCTGGCTAGCGCTGCCTGCGTATTGCTGCACTCGCTTCGCTTGGACCGCATATTAGGGCGCATTTATAGTGAGGCGCGGAGTTAACTCTCAGTTATATATATAGATATAGTTTTACGTAACAGCCCTGATAAAAAAGACTCATTGAAGTCGATAGAAGAAAGTTCAATCGATTCTGAGTGTGAATCTTAATACCTATAATCGCTATTGAATACGATTCCAAATCAAATACATTAATGTTAAATTGAAAGGTCGATTCAAAACGATTAGCGAAAAAGAATTACAGTCGATTGAGAATCAAATCAGTATGAATCGACTTAAATATCCATTTTTCATATTAATTTTATCGCATTCAATCGATTTGTATAACATTACGTTTTTAATTGTATTTTAATCGTATTCCGTTCCAATAATTGGTATTAAGATTCACACTCAGAATCGATTGAACATTCTTCTATCGACTTGAGAAAAATGACGCTTTTAATTGGTTCTAAATGCTATAGTAGTGAGCATTAACATAGACATTTAAAATCGATGCAACCTAAAGGTTTATGTATCGACTTCAATGTCATTTTTGCGATTCGTTTCATCCATTTTAATCGAATTTAATGTAGTCATTTGCAGATCATTATTTTTAATAAATTTTTATAGTATTCTTCAATATTGCTTGAAGCAATACATTGTTATAGTAAATTATAGTAGAATTCAAGCATCATATTTAATTGAGATCTACTATAATAATAAATAACTTTTTATTGTTTAAATAAACTTGTTTAAATACACTTTGTTGATATTTTACTTTGTACCACAAAATTCATGAAATTTCATTGTTTGAGATTTTTTCTGATGACCCTTTTGAAGGTGTGCGACACATTAAAAAAGTACACTCTGAAGATACAAAAAATACCCTTACGGTATCAATAGATAATGTACATTGTAAAGTTTTAATTATAAATGTAAAAATCGCCCGTTATTTATCTATATTACCAAACAACATAGAAATACAATACAAATATTTGTTTATGTAAATATTCTGCTAATAATCAGCATTTAAAAGCGATTGAATGACTAATTTGCTTCAATAGTAGATCAAAATCTAAAGTCACCATATTACAAACGATTGAGCAGATTAAACTCAATTTAGATGGATTGGAATCGATTGATTATCTAATCCATCTCAATCAGTTTCAATCGGTTAAAACAATTATTATCTGGTGATATTGGATTGAGATTATTTTATTTATGAATCGATTTGTCATAATGTCAGGGTATCTCTACTCAATAATTGTAAACAAAAAAAGCTTTATTGTAACTATTATTACTTTCAGTGTCGACTGGTAATTCAATATCTAACTTAAAAAAAGAATTTCAAACAAATGATCCACTTATACGACTTCAAACTCACGAAAAAATGACGGAAAACTCTCTGTTTTAAGAAACTAGTAACTATAGTAACTGTTGGATTTCACGTAGAAGCGACATATTGAAAGAATACTATATTATAACTTATAATTTTATTAAACCTACAGTGAAAAGAGCATTTTCATTCAACTGTGTGATAAATTTTTAAGTTTGTAATAGTATTCTTTGACAATATCGCTTTTGCGTGAAATCTAGTAGTTACTAGTTTCTTCAAATACTAAGTTTCGTTATTTTCTATAGCTCGTGTATTTGATTATTGGCATTATGATGTACTTCAAAGTATATTACGTGTTTATAATATTGCGTATATATGTCAAGATACTAACGTCAGAGAACTTTCAGCGTGATTGTTAGAATTTATTTATCTTTTTTACCGCAAACTTACCATTTTGTAACAAATGTTAAATGGCAAAAACTAATGTACAAGGTTTATTTAATATTTATTGTTATTTATTGTGAAAAAATATTAAACAGCTTTGTGGCCGCGTATAATATATATTATTAAGTATAGTTTCTAATTCAGTAAATGATGTGAACTGCAGACCTATAATTATATTCCTGCATATTTATGAAATATTTATGTACCTATATTATTAGCCTGTACAATTAAATTCTTCCGAAAGACCATATTTTCCAAAGTGTGAAAAATTTTCGTACATCATCTTTCTTATACGAATACATCATGTATACTCGTATATGATGAGACTGTATGCAAACGGGTTTCAGCCTATTGCTTTTAAATAATAAATAAAATATTTGTTCTAAAAATGGTTAAGACTATTACGTATAAATCCCTATTATTCTTACTAATCAATATAAAGATATACTACTAACAAGCGCACTATAAGTTCAGCAATTCGAACGACTATTTACTGCACAAAAGTTGGTGTATTCAAATCGATGAACTCAATTCAAATAGATAACAAATTAATGCAAAAATTATAAATTGGGATGGACTCAGTTTTCTGGCTATAGGTATTTATTAAAACTAATTGAAAAGAATTGCAAAAAACACATGTAAATCTTATTCATAAATTTGCGCGATTATATTGTACTGAAGTCGATTCTATCTTTAGACATTCAAAAAGATTGATGATTGTGTTTATTGAATCCAATTCGAATGGATAAAACATGTATGCGAAAAATATTAATTGTCCCTGGTAACAAAAGCATCGCAATTTCGCCGCAATTTTGTTGCAATCGTGCATGCGATCATAAAAATTGCAACAGCCGACGTGCGGTCTGCTTCACAATTCGACTAGGTTTCTGCTGCACGGCGATTGCGGCAGATGAGTGCGGCAGAAACCTAGTCAAAGTGTGAAGCAGACCATGCACTTTCGGCGCAATTGCGAGTGCGTCAAACTGTGTTACCAGGGATAATATACACGGAAAAAAATATCTTGTAATATTTACATGACAGTAATTTGGGTAGACAACATGTTGATTCCAGTTAATCTTACAGGTTCGGTTTGAAGAAATCCTAATCTAAGATGGCACCAAAACAACCTAACCTATTTTCATCACACACGTGTATCTGTTTAAATTTGTTTGAAAGCGAAGAAAACTAACGATAAAATTGACTTTAAAATATGATAAATATATGAAAGCACACAAGTAGATTGTTTTTTAACTAATATATAATTGTATATTACTGAAAAAATTATCGAAATGTGATGTTACGCGGGCGTAAACAGGCGCAAGTCTCCAATTTGCTGGATTGGTAAAATCCCAAGCCACGTCTCAAGAGTATCCAAGATTACGCATGAGGGAGATACAAGCAACACTGTTTGGATAATTAACATGACTCGTCCTGGAGTATCCACGTTATTTCCTGTAGTAATAGCCAGCTATTTCTTTCCGTGTATGATTATACACATTTAAGTGCAGTTATTTAAAGACAAAATTTATATGAAATTAAGTATAATTATTATAATTAAATTATATATTATTATACACGACTATGTATAATTGTGTATAATTATATATATATATATATATATATATATATATATATATATATATATATATATATATATATATATATATATATATATATATATCGTGTATTATCATGTATAATAATATATAATTTAATTATAATAATTATACTTAATTTCATATAAATTTTGTCGGCACAGTGATTTTTCTAGAGCCGGCTTTATATATTTGCGGGACCCCGCGGTCCAACTTTGCGGAAAAAGTTTTAGGTAGAGGTTTAAGGGGGCACACCACCTTTAAAATCTGAAACAAAAAAATTAATTAAGAATTTTTATTTTGATATTTATTTTAATAAGGGTTATTTTTCTTCAAAGTATACATAAAAACCTACCAATTTGTATATTTTTTACCTGCGTTGGACGTTCTATGCCTCCATGGCAAACCAGACTGTTTTCGAAGACTTTAAGCACTGTCCGTAAGATTCCAAGTCTACGCATGGATGGATTGGGCTAAAAATTTATGGAGATACTCATTATAGTAGTACTTTTCATATGAGCGTAGGGATTTTGATTTAAACGAGTAGAAGTATTTTTTTATATGAACATTGTCAATATAACACTTATTTTTTAATAATTTTATCACTTTTATAGATGTAAAAAATTTTCTACTCGTTCAAATCAAAATCCCTACGCTCATATGAAAAGTACTACTATAATGAGTATCTCCATAAATTGTGAGCCCAATCTGTCCATGCGTTCACTTGGAATATTACGGACAGTAAGCTGAAATTGATAAAAACAACATTTAGAGTTATTTAACAATTAATTTACAAGTTCTAATAGATATAATTTATACTCATCTTATCAATTGCATCTACTTTTTTCTTCTTTTCAACGTAGCAGACAAACATCTGCAGCAGTGTACATCAATATTTTCTGGTGCGTGGAGTCCCATAAGTCTTCCTCCTCCTTGAATAACCTGAAATGAAAAAAAAAAAACAAAAATGAATAAATTGAGTAAACTGTACTTATCATACTAAACTCTTGAGCGACACTTTCACACACTTCACTCAACTGCTTATTTATTTAATCAAAAGCCGATTGGGCAATTGGCTTGCATAGGTCCATAATCCCACAAAAAGTTGAAAGGCCAGCGTGTCCATGTCCAAGTGCACGAGCAGACAGCACAGATCTTCTGTTCACTTCATATGCATTTCCTTTGGCTCCTACTTTGTTGCTGGAGTTGATCGCTGCTATTTCACCACACTTTGAGCACACAATATCTATTTTGAAATCAAGACCCTGCACACCAGATTCACTTAATTGAACACTGCCATGGCACCGATTACAACACAGAACACTTCTAAGTTTAGAAAATAAAATTGAAGTGTCAATGATTCTGTTTGTTGTATCACTGGTGTCTCTAGCACTAGCTGTGTTTTGGAGTTTCCTCGCTGAGCTGGTGGATAGTCTTGGCTTCTTTTGTAAATCTTCCTTTTTTATCTCTTTTAGAAGACATTTTCACTACACTGATTTACACACATTCACAAATTGTCAAATGCAATTAAAACACTGTATAAGTTCAGTACAATAAAAATATTAGCTGTGTTTACTAACAGCTGGTTTGTAAACATAAAAGCCAACTGTCAAAAGTAGCAAAAATGTACGGGTAAGGTTAGTCAAAAATTCGATCTGATTTATCGACCTTTATCTTGTGACGTAATGACATGTCACGTTACTCGTAATTCGCACATGCGCTAATATTACATATAACAACGCGCAAATATTTGAATATACAAGCATGGATCTTATTATATTATATTTTATTGCTTTATAACTAAATAAAATAATCAATCAAACATTTAGTTATAAATAATAATAAAATAAATAATAATTGATAAAATACCGAATTTACGCAAAATCGGCAAAATAGCTGTCTCAGTATTTATATTGTAACTTTAAAAGGAATTATGATATCTTAAAACGGTTTTCGGGAGCTTATTCTACGGGAAATTTCCTATAAATAAGGTAAATAAAAAAAAAACGATTTTTTGACAATTTAAAGGTGGTTTGCCCCCTTAAAGCAATAAAAATGTGAAAGAGTAAGTCTTTTATATATATATATATATATATATATATATATATATATATATATATATATATATATATATATATATATATATATATATATATATATATATATATACAGTAGAATCTCCCGGCACTGTGAAACTCGGGACTAGCTATTCCCCGGCACTGTGAATTTGAGCCAGTCAATCAGCACGAGCATCAGGGCCGTATCTAGGTCATAATAATAACTTTCTGTCGTACCTTCCTAATAATCAAATATTATCAGTACATTGACTGCCATGCAGTTTATTAAAAAAAGACTTTGTATAGTAAAACTATATATAATTCTTTTTTATAAACTTTTCTATTACATTTTTTCAGTTTGAACATTTTTTAAAACTTTTTTTTTTAATTTGTTGATTGACACCTTTATAAAAGACTTTCTCTATCACATTTTTATTGCTTTAAACCTTTACATAAAACTTTTTCCGCAAAGTTGGACCGCGGGGTCCCGCAAATATATAAAGCCGGCTCTAGAAAAATCACAGTACCGAGATGCTCCACATTCACTATGCCGGGAGGTTCTATTGTAGTTATGAATAATTATATATATATATAAAAGATTTCTTTAAAGATATTGATGTCACCATCAATAGGTTTTATCTACTTTTCTTATCAGAAAATTTTGCTTTAAAACCATTTTTATAATTATTTCATTTAATTATTGGAGGTTTTAAGTACCAAACAGGAAAAAACTCGCATTTAAATTTTCAAATTCAAAATTGTTTATTTACCTAATGATAATTATTATTTTTTAAATTTAATTTAAAATTGTATTGTGAAATGGGGTACTTGCGTTCACCGTGTATTCAAATGGGGGAAGCGCGAAAGGACGCTAGAATTACCCTACATTTTCATGAGATAATGAAACGTTTATAAAAGCTTTGTTTTAATTTAAATAGTGTCTTGCACATTCAACTTTAACATAAAGAGCATGATAAACATAAATATAAGGGATATTTACATTGATTTCATGTTTTGTCTGACTGCTTGGAACTGACGCACCTTGTACGATTACCGTTCAAAAACACATTTTTTCTTATTTTGATACAAAAGTATCGTCACAGATAAAGGTTTGAACTTATTTTTAAATGTATAAAAAGCAAAGAAATGCTAATATTTTTTTATTCTTAACAAGTTTTCCTGAAGTGATCGGCATGACCCCGATCTACTCTAATTATATATTATAAGTTTTTTTACTCCAAAGGTCATTAAAAGATATTTTTAACAGTTGCTGCAAGTGCGGTAGTTTGAATAGGGTAAGTATGGGTATTTCTGCGGATGTTTTGGTTAGGTTAACTTTGGTGTTAGATTATTTCATGCGTATGAAAAAATATGGATGTCATTCTTTTTCTATATAAATTTTAATGCTTTCAAGAACTGATTTATAAAAATATAAAAGTTCTAAAACCGGTACTTTTTAAATGAATGCTTTAAAAATATTCAGGTTAGGACCTCGCAGTAATACAAGCATATAGGTATTTCTGCGGACAAATTATTTTGTTATCCACAAATATAAAAGAATAAATAGGACTTTTCTTACAAAGATATTGATATTCTCATAATTTAAGCGAGAATAAAAATTGTATAAAGCTTTACTCATTGAAAAGTAGTATTTAATTCGATTTTGTAAAATCTGCAGTAGTCGGAGCGTCCGCCGTAATACCCACACTTATCCTAGGTGAAGAACAGGATAAGAGAGAAAGTTATACAAGCCGTGCGGCACGCTTTTCTGACGCGCGTATTGTGTCCGTCTCCCCTATGCCTAATATAATACATTATGCAGCTGATGGAGAGGGTGCGCAAGCCCGGGCTGGCACAGGCGGGAAGTAGACAACTGTGTGTCTCTTGGTAAATAACGGGGGAAGAAATGAAGAGCCGTTGAGCTACAGGTGCATCGCGATGCAGTAGTGGGTCGTTACACCTGTTCGTATGTCCAACGTTCCCCGAGTGCCAGACACCGCCGTGCTGTATATAATACCACCGAATGGTCTGACCTCTCGCTTCCTGTAATTTAGCGTTCTTGAAAATCAATGTGAAGCGCCGCGCCGCCGCCGCTATCACGAGGTTCCCATCAAAAGACGAGAACCGCAGCTCACTTTTAACCTTCGGCTTTCACTCTTAACGCGCTCTGTCGATTTTTTCTGTCTTTTCTCTCCTCTCTTTTTCTCTTATTCTTTTCTTTTCTTTTCGACTCCCGGCTTATTACCACGACATCCACCTCTGACTTATTGCGCATTTTAAAGTGACACCGACACATTCGGTACATTATTTGTGCAGTCTATGCGCATTATTTCGTATAATCGATGGTGCACACATTTAGTAATTCAATCAAAGAAAGTCTCATTCTTTTATATTTCCATTTTATAAGCAAGCCATAAGTAGAGTCACATAAAAATGGTTACGCTGCATTAGCATAATTCAGCCGTTGACGCAACAGCAGTGTTTCGGCATAACCAAACTTCTGTTCGTTCAAGAGTGCTCCATTACTATAACAAAATGCGGCTTACCGAATTACAGTCTGGTGCAGTACAGTGTGTGTTAATTGTATCAACGGCTGAGTTATGTTAAGGGGGAAAGATAGACACCGCTAGGGTGATGGACTATAAAACGCTATTTTCGGCATAGAGCGTTTCTTACACATAAGAATTATACACGTAATTATTGTACACAATTTAGCATTGGTCAAATTATATATAGATATATTTGACCAATGCTAAATTGTGCACAATAATTACGTGTACAATTCTTATGTGTAAGAAACGCACTATGCCCTATTTTCAAGGCATTTTTTAAATTGTATTTAGACTTTTTAAAAAATACCATTAATATCACTATACAAAGTCAGTCTAGTGTAAATTTCATAAAAAAATATTAACATCAATAAGTACAGTAGCTGATAACATGAAGGTATTTTAAGGGGAAGGCAATATATATATATATATATATATATATATATATATATATATATATATATATATATATATATATATATATATATAAAAATTTTTAATATTTAAAGCCGCACAGCAGGATGCTCTGAAATAAAAAATTGAAACGGTTTCTTAAAGTGCATCACAAAAGCTTCAGATGTTATTTTTTAGCAAAATGGTGACAATTAGAAATAAAGTGTGACAAAATGTAAGAAAAAATTGTATAAATCGATAAACTTCTTTTTTGTCATTTTAGACGTTGAACTTATCAAAAATATGTGTGTCTTCAAAAAGTTGGCGTATTTTCCTTTCAATTAATATATCGTATAATAACTTTAAAGTTATTTTTGTGAAATAATAATAAAATATTAGTTAAAAAAACTGTTTTTAATCGAACATTTTTTTGTCTTATAATACTTTAAATTATTTTACTGTCAATACTTAAACGCTTGTATGTAATGAATTAATTATAGCATTCATTTATCAATTGCGAAGTTTCATTATAAGATTCCTTAAATCGATTAATTAGGATCTGTTTTTGAGAAGGTATTCTACTAAGGTAGTTAGTAGCAGGTTTTAATTTTTGTATGCGCGAAGATCAATTACGTCTGAATTCAAGACTTTGTTAAGACCATTTATCGAAAGGTGCCTATGACCCGTTACAGAAAAGACTGGCATATTTCGAAAGTTTAAACTCAAAATTCAGTGTACTCTCTTATTATGAAAAAGTGAAAATTCACTGGTAAACAGTGAATATTCACTATTTTGAATAGTTATCACTCAGCAACTAAAAAACAGTGAATATTCACTATTTGAAATAGTGAAATCAATTTTCACTACTTGAAACAGTGGAATTTCACTGTTGAAATACTGAAATTTTAACATTCAGTAAATTAAAAAAAAATAAAGCTGTTATTAAACGCGTATGTAAATATATATGAGATGTATTAGATATTGATTATGTATTAGATTTTCATTTGAACATTTATATATATTAAAATAAGAAATAAATTAAAAATGTGATAAATCTTCTGCGTTGGGGATCGAATTCTTGTCCACAAGGTTTACAGTCCAACGTCTTCACCACTTGCCTACGTAGGTTGCTTGCATAGAGTAAATTGTATACCTCTTATAACTTGCTGCGAATTTAACTGATATACATATATTGATACGAAGGTACTTCTGATACTTGAATAAATTTTTTAGTTGCACATTACAACAAAAATTAATGTTCAATTTAATTATAATTTAATTATGAAAAATGAATAGTTTTAGGCATTTTTCAAATTCTTACAAAGGAAATATGGATTAGAATCATAATTAAGAGATTATTTACACCATTTTTATTAGTTCATTAATTAATTATTTTGTTATTACATAATAAAAATAATACTTAAAGTTCATGAAATAAAAATAATGTTAACTGAAATTAGGTTATGAAATACCAACTCAATCCCTACTTTACCGGTTTTTCTACTTATGTATTAACTACCAAACTATTGAAAAATCACTATTGTTCTAGTAAATACAGTTTTCACTGACAAAATAGTGTAATTTTCACTGTTTCGCCAGTGGAATTATTTTCACTAGTTAAAATAGTGAACAGTTCACTATTTCAAATTAAGAGAGTAAACACTCAATTTTGATAGTTAACACTTAATATTGAGAGTTAACTCTAAAATTTGAGTGTTAACTCTTAAGTATTAAGTAATCATTTTCCAATGTTCAGGGTTAACATTAAAAAATTGAGAGTTAACTTTTAACGATTGAGTATAAACACTAAACGTTCCAGTGTTAATTGCCAAATCCAGTGGTTACACTAAAAAAATGAGAGTTTATCCTGAATGGTTGAGTGTGTACTCTCAAGGGTTGGGTGTTTATTCCCAAATCCAGTGTTTATCCTAAGGGGGTGAGAGTTTATCCGTATCGGTTGAGTGTGTACTCTCAAGGGTTTAGTGTTAATACTAAAATTGAGGGTTTACACCGAATGGTTAAGAGATGACCTTCAATCATTGAGCGTATACGCACTGTAATGGGTTGAGTATCTTTTTAATTTGCGAGAATAGGTACCAAGAAAATCTTTTTGGACAGGTTCAAAATGGTCAAAACGAGACCCTTGTAGAATTCTTTGAAGATAGGAGTCAAGGGCTGAAAATTTTTTTTGGATGCTTTTTCAGTCATGTACTTTCTGATAAATAAATTTGTTATTGAGAAATAAATGAACTATTTAAAGTAAGAGCGTTTTTTATAGAAAATAAATAAATCTATTTTTCCACAGTAAAGTTTTAATCAAACTATTTGCTCACTATAAACGGACTCATACTTATAACGCAAGTGTGTGTCATACAAAATATGAGTTTTCCCTGGTAGAAATTTATCCCGTCCACTTTATAGATCTATGTAGAATAATCTCGCGCTGTGTAGATCTATGTAGGCAAACTAGATAGTTACTATAAAGGCGTGTAACGGTCATCCCTTCTAGTTTCCCATATTATTTGCCCCGATAAAACTAGATAAGCAAAATTATGACAATAACAGCCACTTCAAGGTTATCTTTTAAGAAACAGAAGCATAATCTATTATAATTATTATGTATTATTTTGATTTAAAGGTATTTACATGTTATTGTTCACCTATTACCGATGTAAGTAAATGTAAATAACCTCTAAAGTGTAAGGTTATCAAATTTTAGATGCATCGAGTTTTTGTATTTAAGAACTCAATAATAATATTATGTTACACATATATATTAAACAATCAAAATAAAGAAATAATCTGAATATCCAAATAACTGTATGAAGTATTAGTGCATATATTTATTTTGTTTATGTAAAATTAGTTTCCTTACATTTGATTATGTTCCATCCTAAATACAAGCTTGGTTTCAAAACCTGTATGTATGGTTTATGTAAGGAAAACTATTTTCATACACATTTATTATCAACTGATTAATTTTCTAGTTATTACTCGTATGTATGTTCTGTTTTTGTATTTCTTACTGTGATTAATTTATAATCAAACACTTTCATTTGACATATATGGCCAGTTAAAACATAGCAATTTGTTACTTATAAAGAAAATTATCGCTACATGTGTTCGACTAATGTGTTTGTCTTTGAAAATGTTGTCACGGATGAGGAGTTTATGTATTATAAGAACTCACATATGGATACAAAATTATTTGCAATTCTGAAATTAAAATTCTAGTTTTTAAATAAAGCATGCCATAAAGTACATATTTGTACATATGATATTATTATTATTTATATATTACTTTTCAAGAAACAACTACATCATTTAATAACATTATTTTGTGATGACTGTTTTTCATATGCAAGGAACATTATTTCTAAATTTTCATTTCTTAAGTTAGATATGCTTTCTGACTACTTTTATATGTAAATAGTATGAATAGAACTGTAGATCTTATTATTATAATTGAAAACTTGTATGTTAAACTTTTTTTAACATTAATTTATACAATATAAGTTCTGTTCAATAAATAATATATAACCTCACAGATTTTATACGTACATATTATTATTGAGAAAACTATGTAGATCTGTGTGGATTTATCGAGTTTTGTATAGTCTAGTACTATCTAGTTTGCCTATAAAGGCCGTTATAGCGAATGTGGCCACTACAATAAGATTTCTACCAGGGTTGGGTTACTATTTATAGGTGACACGCTTTTTTTTGTAAGCACATTATGTTTGGGTAAATAAATGCTATTTTCTGTCATAGTTTCGATTACAAATTTTAAACGCTTAAATTTAGGGCATAAAATGTGTATGTTCTGATGCGTATGTAATACAATAGTCGCTGTAGTAAACATCTATCTTTCATCTCAACAAATTAAAATATAAATTTAGTGTTTTTCAAACATATTTTGTAATTTACATCTATTGATTACGCAATTTTGCAAGACATTTTTATCTAAAACACAGGTATGTGTTCATTCTAATGAATTCATTCTTAACTTAATTTTAATGACACATTACTTTTACACCCCTAGAAATGTTAGATTTTGTGTAATGAAAAAGTGTAAACTGGAAAAGTCACAGTTCAAATCGCGCTAAATCTTTAGAATCGAAATACTATAACCATGGAAAGATACAAAAAACTAGGAACATTAATTATTCAAGCATCCACCATTTGTTTTATATAGGTAGCACAGTTCTTTATGCATGCGAAATATGCCCGGGTAACTAAAGGCTAGCGTCTGCCGAATTTGCAAATCAATATTTGAAACGCTAAAAAAGTTATGGCATAAATGATATGTGCATTTAGTAGTTTAATATTTATTATTTAGTTTAATACAATTGTAAAGAAGTATCATGATAAAAAAATCGGGGTTTTGATAATTTAACGTTTCGTTAAAAAGAACAAAAATTTTAAGAACCTTGCAGAGCCAAATATTCATTCTTACATATAATCACAACTATTGTTAAGTTTATAAGGCTAAATATAAGCGATTTATACCATTTTTATGCTTATAATGGGATTATCATGTATTATTAAGGTTGTTATTTGGATCTTAATATTAATATTTTAAAATATTTTTCATATTTGCGTCATATGCACAATAAACATTTTTGGGAAGTTTCAGATCGACTCGTTAAAAGATAAATCCAAAGAAACGTGTCAAGTAACTATTGACATTAACACTTTGATTTTTATAATTCAAAAAATGGTGAAATGCCTAAATGAGATAATCACCCTAATTAAATTATTAAACACTGTTCCGGATTATATTTTGCAAAAAAAGGTCGATTATCCTATACCTTATTTTAAAGAAACATTTCAAATACTCGAGAACTTTAAAATTTAATTTCGGCCTTATTTGTTTTGCTAAATAAGAAAATTAAAAGCTTAATCTTAAAAAACCCATGCTCCAAGGAAAACAATTTTTGATTTACAATAAATGTTTAAATAAAACATGCATCCTAGATCTACACCCTAAAATACACTGTGAAACCAGCTATCGTAAGGAAATCAATTTTTCATTTATAGCAAAAGTTTAAATAATAAAACCATAAATGTATGCCTCAGTTTTAAATTAAAAAGTCTTTTTAGTAATAAAAAATATTTAGGAACAAAACGTCATATTTTATGCTGTCGAGACCCCCCCTCAATTTCCATTTTTCCTTCGTGACTTTTTCATCCGATGAATTAAATATTGGAATTTCGGTAAGTTGGTAATGAATGATTTACAAACTTTTAAGACATGTAACCGGACTCTAGAACGCATATTAAATCTGATAAAATATTTTTATGAAGATATAAAAAAATTTAGTTACAAAAATAAAAAATATATTTACAGTATCAATAACTCTTTTTTACATTATATTAAATAAATATCCTGTTGCAACGCCGTTACCCTAAGCGGGTCCTGGGCGTAGTCGTCCAGAGCGGACGGGTGGGTGCCTATCACCACTACACAGCGCGTCCTCAGGTTGCGGATAGAGGAACGACCCCTGAGAAAGAGGTTAGCTGCGAATAAAGCGAATAAGCAGTCGCGGACAGCCGATAGGCCCAGGCGTGGGTGTGATGAGCCCGCACTGGCGAACACATTCATCTAGAAACACTACGCAAGCACCGCAACAACTACAAACACTATACAAAATCTCCTATCTTACTTTCTTCTTCTACCTTACTCTGTAATCTATCTCTTTTACCACACATTTCAAACAAAAAATGGGCCAAAAATCCTGCTGTCGTGGAGGATGCGGGAGCGATGACAACTGCCCTGACAGGGGATGTGTAGAATGATTCGCCACCTGGTCTTACATGACAACGAAGCCAGCGAAGGCGCGCTGCCTTGCAGGGGGGCGTTAGGATATGAGAATGAAACCGAGTGTGTCTGACGACGAGTTGACTATGTCCTCGCCAAAGTCAGAAAGCTCTCATACTTAGTTCTAGGGAGGTATGAGGGTTATCACCCCTAGACGGATGGACTCACCTGCGATCGGAACAGGATCCAAAACGCGCGGGTTTAACTTACTATCATGGCTCAAAGAAAACAAAACCAAACCAAAACGAAAAGAAACTTGAGGGTGGGAACCTGGAATGTACGCAGTCTACACAGAGCAGGCGCGTTCCGGGAAATCATAAATGAAACTGAGAGGTACAATTTAGATTTGGTAGCAATACAAGAAACCCGATGGAAAGATAACGCGATGCTAGGATCCGGTAACTTCACCTTTTTATATGGGGGCGCGAGCGGGCATTCTCTAGGCACCGGATTTCTTGTTAACAAAAGCATCATACATTCCGTTAAAAGTTGGAATTTCGTGAATGACCGACTCTCGTATATCATCATCGAAGGAGCGTGGTATAATTACGTGGTTATTAACGTCCACTGTCCCACGGAGGACAAAGAGGAAGAAGTCAAAAATCTTTATTATGAAACTTTAGAGCAATTAATCGACCAATTCGCGTCTTACGACACCAAAATAGTAGTGGGGGATTTTAATGCTAAAATAGGGAGAGAGGAAATGTTTAGGCCCACCATAGGCAAAGAAAGTCTGCACGAAACCAGCAATGATAACGGTATTATGGTCATAAATTTCGCAGCCGCAAAAGATCTTATAGTCAAGACCACGTGCTTCAAGCACAAGGATATACACAAGGCAACGTGGACATCGCCGGATGGGGCCACGCACAATCAAATCGATCATTTTCTTATTGATAAGAGGCGCCACACGAATGTACTCGACGTAAGGACCTATAGGGGGGCGGATTGCGACTCAGATCATTATCTAGTAGTGGCCAAATTAAGAGCCAGATTAGTAGCCGGTCAAAATAGTAAGCGAGCGAACAAAGTAGAAACCTTTGATATTGGAAAACTACGAAGCGGGATAGAGCGAATCAAGTACCAAGTAGAAGTTAGCAACCGATTTCAGGCGCTCGAGGAAGCGGATGAACATACGGGAGTAGATGACGATCCGAACAGGTTGTGGGGGGCTATCGATAAAACTATAAAAGGGGCCGCGAACAAAGTACTGGGTAAGAAAAAAAGGCCGAAGAGCAAACCATGGTTTGACGAAGAGTGCGAACTCTGGTTTGAAAGGCGCAAGAAGGCTAAATTAGATAGTGTACACAATGAAAGCGGTAGGGCCGTAGAAGAATACCATGAAATAAGAAAGCAAGTGCGTGTGATTTACAGAAACAAGAAGCGCGACTATCAGAAAAATGAAATTAGAAAAATAGAAACTAATAGTAGGGAAAATAGCCCGCGCGAGATGTACAAAGGAATAAACGCTATTAGGAAGGGTTTTCAGAGTAGATCGCAGTTAATGAAAGATAAGGACGGGAACCTCGTGACAAGCGAAAATGAACTATTGAAATTATGGAAAGATTATTTCGATAAGTTATTAAACGTGCATGAAAACTCAGAGGAAATGGGAGACGAAATCCACACTGCTGAACTCCATATGGACGAAACGACCTACAAAGAAGTAGAGGCCGCGATCAAAAAGCTAAAAAACAATAAGGCCGCAGGAAACGATTCTATACCAGCTGAACTACTTAAATATGGAGGCACCGCGCTTATATCTAAAAATTTTTATCTAGTATGTGCTATTTGGAGAAATGAAACAATACCAGAAAATTGGAAAGAATCCATCATCATACCGATCTTTAAAACGGGAGATAAAACAGACTGCAATAACTACCGGGGAATCTCACTTTTAGCTACCTGCTACAAAGTTCTGTCAAACGTAATACAGGCCAGACTCACACCATTCGCGGAAGATATAATAGGAGATTATCAGTGTGGATTCCGGCGCAACAGGTCACCTAGCGATCAAATGTTTACCATAAGACAATTATTAGAGAAAAAGTGGGAATATAGCGAAACTATATACCAGCTATTTGTGGACTTTAAGAAAGCGTACAACTCTGTCAAATGAAGCAAAATGTATGAAATCCTAGTGCTCCTTGGCGTACCAAAAAAACTCGTAAAATTAATTCAAATATGTCTGAACGGAAGCACTGGAAAGGTCCGAGTAGGCGGTAATGTATCCGAATCGTTCATGATACGCGACGGTTTGAAGCAAGGTGACGGGCTTTCAACGGTACTCTTTAACTTGACGCTAGAGCATGTTGTTAGAAAAATGCAGGCTAGCGAGCTAGGCGCAACACTCAATGGAACAACGCAGATTTTAGACTATGCGGATGACTTGGATATAGTGGGAGATAATGGTGAAACGGTGGCGAGAAATGCGGAAATCCGTATAAATGTGGATAAAGACACGGGGTTAGAAGTGAGCGAATCGAAAACGAAATATATGATCATGGAGAAACTGGGCATTCGCGAAGCAGAGGGGGATCTCAGAGTCGGAAATTTCACTTTTGAAAAGGTTAGCGAATTCAGATATTTAGGTACAACTATAAATGATCGAAACGAAATTAAAGCCGAGATTAATAAGAGACCTCATTCGGGTAATGCCTGCTTCTACGCTGTGAACAGATTACTTAAGTCAAAGCTACTGTCGAAAAATATCAAAATAAGGATATATAGGACTATAATAATGCCGGTAATCTTGTATGGGTGCGAAACCTGGGCGCTCACTAAAGCGGATGAAAATCGTTTTAGGGTATTTGAAAATAAGGTTCTGCGGAAAATATACGGGCCAAAGAAAGATGAGGAAACTGGGGAGTGGAGGAAACTGCACAATGACGAGCTACGTAATTTGTACGCGTCACCAAATATTAACAGAATAATAAAATTACGGAGACTAAGATGGGCAGGGCACGTGGCAAGAATGGGCGATGATCGTACAGCAGCGCGCATAATGAAAGGAAAACCGAAAGCAACGCGACCTCTTGGTAGACCTAGACGCAGATGGGAGGATAACGTAAAATCAGACGTAACTGAAATTGGGCGGGAAGGCGCGAAATGGATGGGGTTGGCACAAAATAGGGAAACGTGGAAGGCTTGCGTAGATGAGGCGATGAACTTTCGAGTTCGAAATGCCACTTAAAAAAAAAAAAAAAGAATTATATATAATTTTACTATACAAAGTTTTTTTAATAAAACTGCATGACAGTAATCGTACTGAGAATATAATATTTGATTATGGCGAAGGTACGCGAGAAAGTTATTATTATGACCTAGATACGGCCCTGGTATTCGACGCTGATTGGATGGCGTAAATTCACAGTGCCGGGGAATAGCTAGTCCCGAGTTTCACAGTGGCGGGAGGTTCTACTGATATTATGACAAATCCGCGATGTTCTTGTTTTGCAATCCGACGTGCTCACATTTTTATCAGATCAGGTATTTATACTGACAATTTCATTACTGGTCCGTTCTTATCATACCAGTAAAAAACTGGTATTAATTTAGGAATTAATTGTTATGGTGTTTGTATATTCGTGTGTACAGTGCGACGCAACGCAGACGCCCATGTAAAAAGTTAGAACGCAGTGCACGCGTGTTGTATGTATCCGATCTTTTTACATTGGCGCCCATGTTACGTTGCGCTGCGCAGACGAGTATACTAAGATTTTTAGCCATAAAGAGCCAGCACTGGCCCGTACTATCAGTAATGGGAATTCTTAAATAGGATGATGCTCGTTTCTCTGAGGATATCACAGCGAAGTATTAATTCATGATAGTTATGTATACGGCGATGAAAATTAAGGCAAGATTCGACTTCCGTTAATTGTATAGAAATGGGCGTTTAAAATTGCAAGTGTATACGATGATGCCAGACAATCCGCAATATGTGACTCGCGCTCTGGGTTAGCGCGTTCCGTTCGTATAAAGTGTAGAGTAGATATGTAGGATAACTCGACTATTGTTGCTGATCCGCACATACCGTGGATCGTTCGACAAAGTAAACCACTTTCATGAAGCGCGCTCCCGCGCGCGAGAGACAATGGAGGCCGCGGGAGCAAAGACAAGGACGATCCCACGTCGTCGTCCCGCGGGACGAGAGCCAGCTACGAGTGTATACCTATGTAGTCAGACTATATGCGCGAAAAACATGCTACATTATATTGTATACATTGCAGTGCGTCTACAACACGCTTGCGCCTGCAACTCCCTTTTTAGACACCTCTCTGATTGCAAACGCGCACACGTCACCTTTTCTTTCTTTCGCTTTGTCATAATGTTTGTTATGATGATGACGCTGGCTCACATATTCTTTGCTCATACTATTGCTTTTAGATCTCGACATCAGCGCTGTGTAGGTGGCGGAAATTGTAAGCCAAGGTACGGTAGTATGCATATTGGTAGAGCCTAGGTAGTGATATCAGTGCTTCTTTATCATATTTTAGAATAATTAAGGTAACAGCAATAATTTGACGCTTAAAAGCTAATTTTATTCCATTGTGTAATTAAATAATTTAGTATTTCGAAGTTGTCAAGCGCTAAATACAAAGAAATCGAATAAAAATGTTTCATCCATCTATCTTCGCAATGTATTTACCACTGTACCTGGGCTTACAACATTTGGCTCAAGAGAGTACTTTCTATGCCTTAGTATATATATCTTTTCTATATTATAAAATTATTTCGCCGCCACCGCCGCTGCAGCCGTGTATAAGAATCGCGGCCCATCCTTATAGGGGATGGTGGGGCAGTACGGGCACCCTAACTTCAAAAGAATCCTGTACTTTCTATTTTGTACCAATACAAATTATTAAAAGTGCTTCTTAAAGTAGAATATCTCAAGATTTAGATACATTATTTTTTATTATAAAATATATATTGCATTGTTTTTTATAATGCAAAGTACAATACCGCTAAAACTGCCCATTTTCCCCACCCGTGGGGCACGATTGGCATGGAGGTGGGGCACGATTGGCACGGTGAATTAATGAAAAATTTATTTAAAAAAAATATTGGACGTTACTATTAAATTTGCAGTTTATAGGATTGAGGATCAAAACTAAAAACCAGACCATTTCATTAACACTGACTCTTTCACCAACATCTAAGACTCCGACTCCGAAATGTTAAGGGCGCAAAAGTAAGGTTAAGAAAATCAGCTGTTAAACTCGGCGGAAATAAATTGACGACTCACGTATGCCAATCGTGCCCCGCTAGTGGTGCCAGTCGTGCCCCATTTTAGAGTATTTTTATATGTAATATTACTTTTTTCCTAAGCATCGGAGATCATCAATCAAAAATGCTATTAAAAATTTAAGATTTAAACTGTAAAAATAATTCCCTTTCGAAGCTCATATGATTTATTTGTTCTTGAGAAATAGATTAGAATTATGGAAAAAACAACGTTTTGAAGTCCTCAATTTCTAATAATTCTCATACGATTTGTATTAATTTTTTTCATTTAGGATTTGCAGAGGGAAAAAGTAAAAGCTATTTACAACATATAAAAAATACTATCATGTTAGAATATTCATTTATTTAGTGAACATTTGAATGCCCAATCCACCCGCCAAACCCATCGTGCCCCACCGTCCCCTATCTCCCTTTGCCTACGTTCTTTTACATAAAAAATCGGAACGTTCTCCATATCTTCCTTTTTCTACGTTATTGTTGCCTATTTTTCGAAATTTTCCGTTATTTTGACGTTACTTATGAGCCATTTAACGCTATTTTACGATAATTTATGTTACTATACGTTATTTTAGATCTAAAAATCGGACCTACATACCTCCATACCTCTCAAAACAAGGTAATACGGACCTACATACCTCTCAAAACAAGGTAATATCGTTTCAAAAAATACGTTATTTTGATCTTATTTTTTGCCCTCCTCGCCCCTCCTCTTTGTATCCTCCTCATAGCCCTCCTCCCAGCCCTCCTCATGCCCTCCTCATTTACTTATTTCTATTAATTATCATTTTTTATTTTTGTTTTTTTTTCTCTATACATATTATACATATAAAAATTGTTTATAATAATAATTATGAATGTTTATAAATTTATAAAGTGTTTTATTCATTACACATATCAGTGCAGTTTATTCCATTTTTCTGATTTTCTGATTCTTTGTTTTCATCAATAATTTCTTGGTTTTTCTAAAATATAATAACTTTATAAATAATATTCAGTATTAAAAAAAAGTTTGTTTTAATTGGCTGAAGGTTAAGGGCAACTTAATGTAAATATTATTTGAAAATAGTATAATATAATAGAAAATAAAATTATAGGAAAGTAATAAACAAATTAAAAATCTAGATTAAAAATTATATATGTATATAATACATGCAAATTAATTTAGATTTATATGAGTGAAATTTTTAAGTTTTTCATAATATAATATAACAAGATATATTGTTAATTAAAAACAAAAATTAAACTAATGTAAATTCTTATTACATTCAAAAGAATTATTTTTTTTTAATTATATTCATTAATATTAAATTTACATATATAGATTATTACATACGAATTAAAAAGAGCTTTACAATATTACATTCAAATAAAAAACAAAATTAAAATAAATATATATGTTAAAAAATACAATACTTAAAACTAAATATAAATAAATGTAAGTATGAATTACATATATTTATTTATAAATGAATTAAATAAAACATAAATTTGAATGTATAAAAAAGCTTAATTAACAAATCAAAAAACGCGCCAATCTATTTACCTCCCCGGTGGTGTGGAAAAATAGAAAACCTTCATAAAAACAAAAAATTTCATGATGCTTTGGGTGTTAGCGAGCGGAGCGAGCAGGGGGGTACCCCCTAGTATATATATATATATATATATATATATATATATTTTTTTATATATATATATATATATATATATATATATATATTTCGGTGGCCCTACCAAGACGAATTACCTTCGGAATGCGCAAGCCGTAAACAGATGTGTTTGATTCTTATGTAGTCGATAATCACTCGTGTAAAGCAAATGACAATATCAGATTAACAGTTGCTACGTACCTGAAACAAAAAGAAAAAAATAACAAGTTAGATTTACTGCTTCCAGTTTTTGATATTCTATTTACAACTCAAGTGTTTAAAATAAATTATAAATTGACAAAATCTGCAACTATAGTAAATCGTTATTATATACAAAGCATTATTTCACTTATACTGTAGAATGCGTATATTGACATTGTACGAGTTTGTACGCTAATCGTAATTCCGGTAATCGTAATTTTATCGGGTCCATGAAAATTTCAGCGATTCTCTCTCAAATATGCATATGATAAAATCAAGCAGCCGACACAGAGTGCTTTCACTGGATGTCAATTCAAACAGTCAATTGGTCAATCAGTAGATGGCAGATTTTCGAGAATGCGAAAACGAGTACTAAATAAAAGCATCAATAAGGATTAGTAAGTACGTGTGCAATCATTACCCAGAGTGTGCAGGTTTTCTACTAATGCTTCTGGCGCTACTTGGCAGTTGAGATGCGAAGCTAATGAGGCACGGCGCGATCATTGTCTTACTTTGTCACGCTATGATCGCGTTATCTTGACGCGTTAAAAAGCGTGAATCGCGCATTGTAAAAAAATAAGTCTGGGACAAGTCTGGCAAAAGTCTGACTCAGAAAGTATTGCAAAAGACTGGCTTCGGAGACGATCCCAAATTTTTGGCAAGATATGCATAACAAAAGCATAGCGTTCCGTCATTTCTGCAGTAACCTAAATCTTTGTGCCTTTTTTTACAAATAAGGTGGGTGTACATAATGTGGACATGCAGGTGATGTGGCCACCTACACGAATAGAAATTTAGTTTAGCCGTTTTACGAAAACAGAGATTGCAGCGCCACCATACAATCGGTCCGACTGCACGTCTGCAGTGAGCGAAATATGCACCAATGTGCACGCGCTTCTGCCTCGACGTGCAGAAGCGTGTTCACAAAAAAACATCTTTCATGTGTTTGAGAACGCAGCGAGCACACGGATCGCTCACCGAGGGTGCGTAGTCGGACCGATTGTATGGTAGCGCTGCACTCCCTTGGCGTTTTTCCGACACAAAAACAGGTCAGGTGTGGGAACTAGTTCCACTGTAAACTGGGTTTACTGTTTCCGACAGTGCGAAACGATTTTTGAGGTTAAATAGAAAAAAAAGTCTAGAAGACAATTATTTCGAAAATTAATTCAGTTTATAGATTTATTATAAGCAAGTGACGACAGGCGATAACAATGATAATGGATTTGCAATTAGCAATAGTAATTTTGACTCGGAAACACGGAGCTTGGAACCGGGGTATCGCTAAATCAGTTCCCAAACCTGACCCGTTTTTGTGTCGGAAAACGCCACCTGTTTTCGTCAAGCGGCTAACCTAAATTTCTTTCCGTATTCACGAGATCTCGCTGTAGGCGTTATTCTACGGCGCCGTAACTTCTACAGTATATGTATTGTGACAGTAGATGTTGAGTGGTGCGAGGACCTCGCTGCTAGCGCCCTCTAATTATAAGATTCATAGTGTCATGTTTACGCGCGAAAGCATCAAAACTCGGATTTCTTAGCAGTGCAGGCATGTAAAGACCATTTTTGTGAGCGTGATATGATCGAAAGAAAATCATACGGTAAACAAATTTGTAGCTCTTTTTACATACTTTAAGATGCATGTATCAGTTTTTGCCGTAGAGTTCATTTTTGATGCGAAAATTGCAACTTTCGTTGACGTTTATCGGTTGGTAAAGTGTACCATACGAATGCATTGCAAGGCAAAAGGCAATCGTCGTCGATAATAACGGCGGTTGTGTCTTAAAATTTCCTAAGCCTACACGGAAAAAGGTTTTCACCGTAAATATAGGTGCCACCAGTGGCACTTATTACGTGCCACTCATTTATGTGCCGCGGCATCACCGGGTGACTGACTACTGAACGTTTGGGGACCTGTGGGCACAAGATGAGCGTTCGTCTAGCATATATAACCGACGCGCGCGATTTAGCTGATGCATACAATTATTTCATATTTATGTTTGTTTTTAATTTGTAATACTTTTGTCAACTTCTTTGCTTTCGTACTCAATGTAATATAATTATGGATGATTCCATAATGATAGTGTGAAGCCTCCCACATGATAACATAGGTTCGGAAATAGTACGCTTTGCGAGTCGTTTTGTGGCGCTACCTATCTCAGTGAGGGGCACCGTAAAAACCAGTTCCAGCCATCAAGAAGTAAGACGCTCGGCAGCGAACAAGACGGTGCATGTTTAGGTATCTAAAATACTAGTGCCATTCACCGATTTATACGCTGCCGGCATATAAATTTATAGTGAAAACCTCTTTCCCTGTACTAATCTCAAAATATCGATACCAAAGCGTACGTTATGGCACCAAATAGTTAAATAAGACATAAAGGAAGTCTCTGCTAAGATAGTCTTGACTTCTTGAAGCTCCTAATACTATACGACTTTACCATAAGAACTGATAATTTTTAACTACTTAAAACTTCTTCAATTAAAATTCATAGAGTAAATTTTTTGCCAAAAAATACTCATGAGGTATTAGAGTTAAAGGTTTAAATAACATGTCTCAATAGTTTACGAAGTCCCAAAACCCGATATACATCTACTGGGAATCGAAAGTTCCTTAAGTTGGCCACATTACCTGCATCCCCCATATTTAAATATCGTAGATAATTTCAATATTTAAAAAAATGTTTCCACGGTTTAATCGAAAACTATTATTTTTTACGATTCCGACCGATATTAACAATAACTGTAACAATAACTGGCATATAGTCTGTATTAGTCTGGGGTCGTCTCCGTAGCCAGACTTTTGCTAGACTTGTCACAGTCTTATTTTCTTCTATGGCTTGCCGTTAAAAGGTTGAGAGCGACCGACCGATGTCTCTCAACCTGCACGGCTACCGGCACTTATGTATGTAAGTAGATATGTACAGTGTAATTAATAATATTAGTTATAAATGTACAATTGATTTTACTCATTGTAGTTAGACATAAAAACTTGGTGATAGTAGATAGTAGTAGATACTTGACCCATCAAATACTATTCTAAAAGAGAGCTCACGCCATCCTGTAAACATTTCAAACGTCGTTTTTATCCTTCGTTTTGATTATTAAACTAAAATTGAGCAAAGAATAAACGTGAATTGAGTAACGAAATGAGGTTGAATCTATAAATTTCTACACTGACATAAATGATCTAGTACAAATTCCCTTTTTTATCGAGTAGTAGTGAGACACGGTAGCCATTTTTGCAACATCTACGAGACTACGAATTAATGTTTCATCATACGTGCTGAAGAAATGCCATATAACACGGCGGGCGTTATTCCCATAACACACTCGACAGCGTATAGGAAATAACATCCGTAGTGTCTTTTCACCATTTAGCGTATACAAAACCCCTACGCAATGTATGTCATATTCCCAGCACTTACAATAAAAAATAGTGTGTGAAACTCGTGTGGTGTAGTGTCCAATAGCGCACGCTGGCGCTATTGGCCACTCTATATTGCACTCGTTACACAATGCAATGTACTATTTCCCATGTGGTTCGGAAATTTTCCTATATATTACCTTGTAATTTTTACTAGTGTAATTTAGAGCGATTTTGAAAAAGAATGTTTATGACTGAACGCGAACCCGGAACTTTTGGGTTGGTAGTCAAACACATTACCACATGACCACCGATCACTTAGAAATTCATGTACAAATTTGACTTATAAGGTACCACACTTTTAATAAAAAGTTTTATTGTGATTTTTTAATTTTGTATCGTACATCACTTTACCTAATTAAAGACAAAAAATAATCGAATCCGAAAAAAAATTTTTACATCTTTATCCCCTTATAAGAGAGATCTGTAAAAGAAACCTCAAGTGGTAAGTGGTTAAAAAGGCTTAAATTCAATAATGTAGATTAGCGAATTTTCAAAGGACTATAAAGACCATTTAGAGGGGTCCAATTCGTGACAAAATCACGTACAACATACATATTTAAGGGGATAACCTTACAAGGAATCTAGTGCTTAAAAATGAAGTTTTAGGTAACAATTAGGATATATAAAAATGTTATAGACTTCAATTATCATTTTTTAATAACAGTAGTTTTTTAATTTTCGCGCGTTTGGCTGGCAGCGCCGCTCTGTATCGTCCAACACTGATCTGTCTCTGACAGTCAATTTTAGTGTTTGCTTTTATTAACATAACATTTTAACTTGATAGTACAGAATAGTTATTATAAAAGTGAATTATAAAAATCAAAATTTTAAACAGATAAGTATTTTCGTTTTATAAGTAATCTAAATATTGGAAAGAATGTATTACTCTGTGTTATACTTATTTGTTTTTCAGCAAAACCAGCTTACAAGGGAAAAACAAAGTAAACAATATATCATTATTGAAATAATTCTGAATATGAAGACATCCCATCGAGGAAATTACTATACTTTTAAGCGGTTAGTCTTATTATGTACACAAATTATTTAAACTGAATCGTATATATTTTTTGTATTTATATTTGTGTGATATAATTTTGTATAGGATAAACAAGTATCAAATGACATGTTTTATGTCATAATAGTTACTTTAGTGGATAAAAATGTTATAGAATTGTTTCAGGTATGTTATTCACAGATATTGTGATATTAATACACTTTAACTTTAACTTGATATTGCTAAACTTTGTATTTTCAGATCGTACGCGCAGGTTCCTGATCTGACAAAAGCATGAAAAATATTATTCCTGGGCTCAATTTATTCGTAATTCATCCAGCTAATGGATACTGATAATTAGAATACATCAAATTATGATTAATATGTAAGTATTGTACAATGAATAGAAAAATATGTGAATTTTCAACATTCTTTGTTTTAGATACAATCAATAGCTTAAGAAAATTGTGCAAGTGAGAATAACACGATCTAAATAGCTTTATCCACTAGTGATATGTACGAAGGTTGTCCAATAAGTTTTAGCTCTATACATTTTTTCAAGCGATTTTCGAAATTTTTTAAGCCATCCAAGAAGTAGGATTTTGGAAGCTCCTCAAAATAGGTATTTGTTTGGACGATGACCTTCTCGTTCAACGTAAAACATCGTCCGCCAAGCCATTTTTTCAAGTTCTTTTGTTTTTTTTTTTTCATATTCTATAATGAAAAAAAATCATTATAACATAGAAAATACAAAAAATTTATATTGTAACTACGAAATTTGGAAAAAAGCCAGCGTTTTCATGATTTTTAAAGGATAGGTTGACACCATTAAATTGTCACTCACTATTCATCGTCAAAGATTGAAGATTATTCATCCGTTTGTTTGCTGACTCACAACTCACATCACAGAACACGTGCGAATGCGCGGGATTGACGCGAAAGATGCGACTCGTGATGCGACTGTTAGAACCATATGTTCTCGTATCAACTACTTATTCCCATGTCTTTCAATGACTACTATGTCTTGCAATATTTGGTTTTGGTTGTTTCAAAAGATTCCGGTATTATTTCTAACCGGAAAACAGTTTTACATATTTTCCGTGGCAAGCAATGCGTATGGCAACCAATATCCTTTTAACATTTTTTGACCCATTTTTTAAGAAAGTTTTTTTAAGTTAATGATACCTCTTGAAAAATCACCTCAACAGTTTTTGTAAAGACATATAATGTTGTTTTTTATAAATATTTATTTTAAAGAGAAAAAAATATAAATTATAAGCCGGTATGATAGGAATCGGTCAGTATTTTACAGACCCTTAAATTGTAAAAGTTTTATTAATTTTTAAGATTTTAGCATTTAAAACATCAGAAACTTTTCTTAAAAATGCATAAATTGAGAAAATGTAGTAAAAAAAATATTAGACACTTCGGCCAAATATTCAAGTTACCATAATAATACTGAATTTCATAGAAAATATAATTTTTGTATCATTATATTAACAATAACTTTTTATTAGCACTGAGTTATTATATCCTAAGTTGATTTTAGTATTAAATAAAAGTTCAGCTACGAATTCGAATACATAGGCGAAATCAGTGCACACGAAGTCAGACGCAACAGTGGTCAAGCGCTAGAGTGGCAGCCCCAGAACTTAGAAGATCCGGGTTCAAATCCAACCAATTTCTGAATTGCATCGTTTCCAGTAAACTGTATCCATTCATCAGTACATTTCTAAAACGTAAAACAACGAAGTGAGTAATTATTATAAGTGAATAATTATTTTTTCTTTACTCGTATTCTTTCACTATAAATAGAGTGAATAATACACTTTTACAAAAAAGTGAATTATTCACTCTTTCTAAAAGTGAAGATTCACTCCAAAATAAGTGACTGTGTTTTAATGATCGCTTGAAGTGAGAATTCACTCCAAAAAAATTAAAGAGAAAGCATGTTGTATTTAATCCTGATCATATTGAAATTATTAGCTTGTAGCGAAAACATTATAATAGGGAAAAGACGTATTATCGTAAGTTCTAAAATTTTTGTTTTAGGTATTTTTACTGAAAATTAAATCTATTAAAGCAAAGATTGTTTGCCATAAATTTACAATAATTATTTTTTACAATTTTCTTAGTTTTCTCGGCTTCTATGCGGCCAAAAATGGTTTAGGCCCTATTACGAGATCGGAAATGGTCGACCTCGAGCTGATGAACATTTTTATATATATATAAATATATATATATATATATATATATATATATATATATATATATATATATATATATATATATATATGTACTAGGTGTGCTCGTGACGGGGTGGAACATTTTTATTAGTTGCGAATCCATGGAAGCTCACTTGGTAAGAAAACCGTTAAAGTTACTCGCGAAGTACGCATGGTGGAATAAAGCTATGTACCAGGTGTGCTCGTGACGGGATGTCAGCCATTTTTAGCTAGTAGGAAATACACAGGAATAAAAATGGCTGCCCTGAATTGTTCAATCTCGTCACGAGCATATCTGGTATCTTTCTTCTACCATGGAAATTACTGAAAAATCTACTATGGCAAAGAGTCTTTCCCATCGGCACTCAAGGCGTGAATATAAAAAATTCTTGATATCCTAATCTATCGTATTGACGTCTTTTTCAATCAATACACTACACGATATATTAAATATTACATTTGCAGTTACATGAAAAATACGAGTTGAACATTCATTATTAGTATAGCAATTCATACAATTTCAGAATATTAAGCGTAAATTTATATAACGATCATAGTTTAGTAAATCAAGAATGTTTTACACTAACCCCTTGACGAGGCAAAGAATCTTTGCTTTAAGTATGTGGCCCACTCGAGAATTGTCAAAGTTACGAAAATATCTATTTTTAAATTTTGCTATACCTACATCGATTCTATATGTATTTATAATGTATATATATATATATATAATTTACGAAACACTGTCTTCAAATTAATATTTTTATTACCGATTAGGCTTCAAAGTGTCCCAGGCGATGAAATTTGCAAAGAATCCATTTGAATTTTTTTATGGTTGTTTTTTAGAGCAACACCAACAAATTTGTGGTGTAGTTTTAGAAATGAGTATGTTTTTGAATTAATATGAACATTTATATAATAAAGCGTATTTTGATTAAAAACTGGCATAATTTATTTTCATTTATAGTTTATTATGTATTACGAAATCTTTAAGAAACGAAAAAAAAAATAAAAGGTCCTACCAGGACTTAATCGGTTAATTAAATCATTGATTTTAAAGCAGATTTTCATTTATAATCAAGTTTTTTATTTATTGTTTTTGGAACGCAGGGTTACAACGTATAAAACCCTACTTTCAGACTTCAATACGTATAATACCTGTATCATACGTCATACCGTCTGAAACCTCCAATACGCGTATGAAACCGAACCTTGGCCAGGAGTACACATGCTTTCTTGTAGAAATAGCCGTTTCAAATTTTTTCCTTGTAGCTACAAGCGCAGCTTGAAATGAGAAGAGGAGGCAAAACGCAAATGAGACTTCGAGTTGGGAGTAAACTCGAGCAAAGCCGTAAGATTTTTGCCTTGATTTAACAGCTTGAGGAAGCTGAATGAGCGCAAAAGCAGAGCGAGTTCCGAGCGTAGCTGGAAGAGAAGAAGAGGAGCACCGACTACCAGTGCTCCGGAGCGCTCACTTGTGCGGTGGTAGGTTTTAGCCGTGTACTTACGGAAATTACTCTGCCTCCGCTACAGTCGGCCAGTTCGCTGCAGCGCGGCTTAGTGACTACCATTCGCAGTACTATGACGGATACACAAAAGAGGAGTCTTCGAGTGCAACGATTACGCGGGAGTGAATTATTCTGGGAAGAAGCCGTACTGAGCTGTGCGGCTGTCTCCTATATACACCAAGATCTTCCGCGCGGTATCCGGTCCGCGGCCGTTTATTCTTATCTATACGCCCATAGAAAAATTAGTTTGATTGCCGAGAGCTATTCAATGATGCGCTCACGCTTGCCTCTGTCAACTATCAATTTGCAGACTTATTTTTTGCCGACTGACAATGTCAGGCTGAGAACACACTTATACATACGATGACAAATAATCGCATATATTAATCCATGTTAAAGAATTTCATGTAACCACATGTAATATAAATAACATGTAAAAAAATCCATATCGTTTTATTTGTAATTACGTGATTTTGAAAAGAAATCAAATCTCGTAAAATCAAATTTTGCCGTTTTTGACCAATTTAGGTTTCGAAATATGAAGAATTTAACCACTTAGCGGTGGATTAGGAATAACCCCAGAAATAACTATCTTTAAATTAGTATTAAAAAACCTATAAAACTATTAAAGTGCCAATATCTCATCGGGCCTTGGAGATTTAAAAAAAAAAGAATCTAATTCTGCAAAATCACATTTTGCCATGTTTGACTAATTTAGGATTCGAAATTTACCGTGTATTATTATCTAATTTCAAATGTATTATACTGACATAATAGAATTATAAAACATTCTTTTTTCTCATACCCTTGCGAAAAGTATTGTCTCGCTTCGCTCAGGCCGAAAATTACGCACGCGGCGCTAGTCGGGAGTAAAAGTAGAGATGATCATACGTGTCGTAGTTTCTAGAAGTGAAGTTATGTGACATTTTCGACCCTGAAATCAAGGATTAATCACAAACCACTTTCCACCGGGCATGAGAAAAAATGCTATACTGCACTCGGGAGTAATGAGGGCTATTGATGCCCGCGAGTGAGTTGCCGCCCGAGCGAAGCGAAGCTACTTTACTCCCTAGGTGCATAATATACTATTTGTTTTGCAAGTGTGCTATTCCACAATGGTATAAAAATAAAAAATAAATAAATTAGTATAAAAGTGATAACAAAGATTATTGTTAATGACAAAATATCACCTACATTTGCTAATCCATAAATAAATTGAGATACCACATTAGTTACACGTGTTTCTTGGGAGTACATTATTCTAATATTTGATTAAATAAATAATTTGTTTGTGTATATCATTTATGTGTATTTTATTTTCAAATTGTGTTTTCGCTAATGCTCGCTCTAGAATCTAAAATTTTAATAAAATTAAATTCAAATATCAATCTTAAGTAAAAATACGAGATTACAACCTTTCTAGAGTTTCATAAATTTCCGCAGAAATTTCATAAAAAGCGCGCAGAAACCACAATCTGGAGAAACAGAAAAGTTTAATACGATTTAAAAACATAAAAAACGCAATGAATATGTTACTTGAACACTTCTTATTGTAATAAATAAATACGATATAGTAAAAGGAAATAAAATGAAAAACAAAAAAGTTCACATAATTAGAGAAACGTTAAAAAATGTATGAAAATCTAAATTCCATGATTTATTTGGAATCTTAATATGATGTAGATCTTAGGATTGTCTCTAGAAGTACCTTTCTAGATGAATAACTTTTTATTTTTTAATACATAAAAATCATTTTTAATTTAATATAATAATTAAAGAAAAAGGGTATTTTTTATATGAAAAAATATACCTTTTTATTTAATTACGATATTAAATTAAAAAGTATTTTTGTATGTTAAAAAATTAATAAGTTTTTTGTCTATAAAGATGCTGACAGACCATTCCTAACACTTTTTCTAGTACTTTTCCATGATTTTAAAAATTAATAAAAAATTCAAATATTAAAAAATAAATTAAAAAGTATTCGAAAAAAGTATTTGTCAAATACTTTTTAATTTATTTTATATTTTTTCAATTGATTATTTTTTAATTTTCGGAATTATGAAAAAGTATTCCAAAAAAGTATTTGACGAATACTTTTGTCAAATAACGAATTTACAAAAGTATTCCAAAAAAGTATTCGTTGAATACTTTTCACGAATATCGAGTATTCGCAAATTTATTCGAAGAATACTTTTTTTGAATACTGAGTATCCCATAAAAGTATTCGATGAATACTTTTTTCGAATTCTTTTGCAAGATCTGTATATTGATCGTATTTTTCATCTGAGATCTCAGGAAAAACGAATTTTCGCTTCCTCAAAGAGGAAACTTTGTGATAGTAAAAAAATATGTTTTGAGACATAAGGAATCAAAATACACTATTTTTAGAAAATTTTCTTATGGATGTGTGTGTGTATGCGTGAGTGTGTGTATGTGTGTGTGTGTGTGCGCGCGTGTGTGAGTATGTATGTAGGCATCGATTTCTCATGTAATACACGGTAAAATGTAATGTCCCCCCACTCATTTTGTTCGTTCTTTTTATACGAGGGGGGCACAATAATAGTTGTTTTAGTTTCTCCGATAAGTTTCTGTTTTTTAGCGGTTTTTCGATTTTTGGGTTTGTTTTTCAAGTTTTTTTGGTTTGTTAGAAATAATATCATCGATCCAGTAAAAATGCATTTGAAAGAGCATAAAATTACCTATCTTTTAACACCCGTAATTTCGGATAAGGTGCTTTCTTTCTTTTGTTATACACGGAAACATAATTTTTTGTCTAAACGGTTATATCTCGGAAACATGTAACGGAAAATTTTTGAATAAATTTTAGTTGATTAGGAATATGGAGAAGAGTGTTCAGTAAAATTTGTATGTCTTGACCCTTTTCTTTCGTCGAGAAAGAAATAATTTTGTAAATCGATTTTCTTTCTCCGACGATAACTGGGATTAAGTAAATCGGCAGCATTTTATCTGAACCTTTACAAAAAGGTATCTTTTTACTACCTCATGACCTGTAGGTTTTTTCAGATCATGAGATAATTTATTTATGAAATATTGAGGTTATTTTATTTGCTTTGTGAATTTTTTTTCGATTCCTTATATCTCGAGAACAGCACGGTCATGTTTACCAATCAGGTCTATTTTTTTTCGTTTTAAAATAAAGATTAAGAATTCAACAGCAATTTCAAGATTCATCGACTTGTTTTTGTTTTATAACAATTTTCCGAATTTTTAGAGTTTCTGTTTTTCTGGCATATTAGAAATATTATGATAAATCCGTTGTAAATTTATTAAAAAGAGCATAATGTTACCTATCTATTACAACCGTAAATTTTGAATATGCTCTTTTCTTTCCCCTAAATAATTTTCAGCATAAAGAAAAGTGATTACACGGAGGGAAATGGTCTGCAATAATTACTTTTATTTTAGTAGTAAATGCTACATCAATAGCAGTTATTGCTATTTATCTATTAATATGTAATAGCAAGTGTAGGATAATCTGCTAAATAAGTATAGTAAATCTAGTGTATAGTATACCCTGTAACTGTATTACTCGAGAAATCGATGCCCATACACCAACCTATACACACATAAACGCTCACGCACACACACACACACACACACCACACACACACACGCGAATCATAAATTGGTAAAAGTGGCAAATTCTGAGATATCGGCTTTTCATCGTTTTATAGGTTTTTTAATACTCGTTTCTGGAAAGTAATTTCTAGGTTTTTCCCTAATCCACCGTTAAGTGCTTAAATTCTTCATATTTCCAATAGGATTTTATGGGATTGTAATTTTTTTTCAAAATCTCCATGCCAGATGAGATATTGGCGCTTTTATCGTTTTATAGATTTTTGAATACTCATTTCTAGAAAGTAATTTCTGGGTTTTCCCTAATCCACCGTTAATTGGGTAATTTCTTTAATTTTCGAATCCTAAATTGGTTAAAATGATAAAATGTGATTTTACGGGATTTTTTTTTTCAAAATCTTGAAGGCCCGATGATATATCGTTACTTGTATCGTTTTATAGGTTTTTTAATACTAATTTCTGAAAGTAATTTCTTAGTTTTTCCCTAATCCACCGCAAAGTGGTTAAATTTTTCAAATTTCGAATCCTAAATTGGTCAAAAATGGCAAAACTTGATTTTACGAGATTTATTTATTATTTACGAGGGACTTTCCCGAATCAATCGCTGAGTCCGTAAATTTTTCGAATTTCGAATCTAAAATTCAAATCCTATCTTCTATATATATATATAGGGAGAGCGGGCACGTGTGGCATCTTAACATTCAAGGCCTCGTACACAATACAATTTGAGACTTATGATAATCACAAAATTTTATCATGTGGGCATCCGTACTAAGAATATAAGCTAGTAATTTCAAAATTAAATTTGTATTATTTAGGTCGTGATAAATAAATTGATCGAGCGGTCTAAAAAACTCCTCCTGCCCCATGAGCTTGGCGATGGCTTTAGTTTGACTCTTATGTAGTGGTACTTCATATTGATTTTTTAGGATGCTAATAAAAATATTAAGAATTATTACTGTGTTGTAAAAGCAGTTTATTAATTTTAAGTCAGTCTTAGTCATACACATCAGGTATCACATTTTTATTACATTTGATTTTAAACTTAATCGTAAAATATTAGCACTTAAAAATGTATAAACTCTTTTAATATATTGAAAATATTGGTTGAGTTTATTTCCTAATGTTTGCAATGCACAAAAAATATTATGTATTTAAATCATGTATTTTACAATAATAATGATTTTTTCAAATTTTTACATTGCGATTTCGAGTGATTCGGTCAATTTGCTTAATGGAAAGGTATGTTTTTTACACATGTATGAATTTTCGAAAAATACAAATAAGTAAATAAATCAGCAGCGGGCAAAAAAGCTACTTTTTCGCAAGCTACTGCCAAGCAAAAACCACCAAATTTTGCCCGCTATTTTTTTTGCCCGCCGGTCAGAAAACACACGCTTTAAGCTCGCTTTTTAAGTTTAGAAAACCGCGAAAATCGTGCATGTATTACAAAAAATATATTTTGTTCATTTTCGGAAAATCTTGATAAAATATCAGCTTCTTTGTCAAAATAATATTTATTTAAGGTATATAAACGACTGAAGAACCTATATCAGTTTATAGTAATAATAAACGAGACAATGTTATTTTATAGGGTATTTGGGCCAGTAATTGCGCTGAGTACCCCACACAGTTCTTAACAAGACACCAAGTCTACGAAGTAAACTGTAAACGATGACGATTGAGGTTATATTGATAGTGAGCAAGTAAAAAATTTTAAAACTCTGAAACTTTACGAAAATGATGTATTTTATACCTAAAATATGTAAAAAAAAGTTTCATACCCTTACCTCTATTGGTTCAAGATTTATTCCAAGCTGAAAAACATGATTATTTGCATTCTTTTAAGGTGGCTCGAGCGACTTTTCAAAAATACTAAATCACATTAAAAATATGCGGGGAATATACTTTAAATGTTAAACTTTTTATTGTTTTCCAAAAATTATAAGCTCATCGACTAAATTATAAAGAAAAAAGAGTTGTAAAATGAGTATGTACAACACGTAGCTTATGACGTTTCTGTCATTATCTGTGAGTAATTATTCTGTAGTAATGTTGTAAAATACTAAATCATAACGAAAAAACAGGTGGTTATACACTGGTTTATGAGGATTACAATGGCATAAAAATAATTGTGAGTAGTCGATCAAAATAGAGAAATAATAATGATGAAAGTGTATAAACTAACGATTTACTACACTCTGTAGTACTTTCTGCGCATGTCTATTACAAGCGGCAACATCGCATTTCAAAATGAACATGAAATGGCGGGAAATTTAAACTGACTAAACTTTAAATTGCATGACTTTTATTTTATTTGTGACTACTTTATTAATACTATTCGGAATACATTATTTATTTAGGAGTAAAAGAAACTTGTAATAAACAACAAAATCAGTGTAAAAATCGTATAAGTACATTTCATTATTTTATAATTGTGGAGTGTCGGAATAATTTCGGATAATTGCAATTTTAAATGTCAATCTACTTAATATTGTTTATTATGGAGTAAGTGCATCTTAAAGTGTTGTTTTTATGGTAAAATATTAAGTTTAAGTATCCAATAATGTAAAATATATAAAGACAACAATAAATTATAATAGATAAATACAATTATTACCGAAACTTGAATTATCCGCTTTTGTTCTACCACTCCTCAATTAAAATACTTTTCATACATTTATAAATTTATAATTAATCGCATGATTTTATCATACTTAAATTTTAAGCTCGATATAAAAATACTTCTAAAAATACATTAATATCATTTGATCGTATCAGATTTTCTTTTCAAAAGATGTTATATAAAATCAGATGTAAAAGAAGGCTATGTACAAATTCAATCAAAAACATGTATTTATATATGAATATATTGACATAGCATGTTTTTGACACTTGCTTTTTACATAACATTTTTGTCAAAGTGATATTTTACATAATAACTTTTTAAAAATATTTTAATACGTAAAACTCGTATATTTGTAATTTACTTTTTGTCGCATGCACATTATGAGGCATGTTTATTTGAAACAACTACAGAAATCACAAAGTAAACGTCATGGGCGCACATGTTCTACCGGATCAGCTGATCCTTGCGACGTTGCCACACTTACCGAGTCAGTAGCGGTCGAAAAAATTGTTACACCCAGAGATAAAAGAAAAAGGAAAAAAATCGAGTTTGTTTACTCATTTATGTCATAGTTTTTACATTAACATACTAAGAAGTAGTAATTCATGTTTTTTCTGAAATTATGACTATTAAATAGCTTGCTAATGCAATGCTCCTTACGGTTCCCTCACTTGATACGGCACCTAACGCTCGAGCCACCTTAATTTCTCTCATAATGTATGTATTTTTATCTCAAGAACTATAATAGATAAAGTACTTTAGTGAGTGTGTTTTGGAAGGAGAATTTGATGCAGAATATGACAGTATTTTTTGCATCACCAAATTTGATGATTTTGATTGGTCCAAATTTCTGCCAAGACACCGATGAAATTTTAAGCTGAACGCCACAAGGTATTTAATTGAAAAAAATTTTAATGATAATTTTAGATGTATATTTTTAGATAAAACCATACTTAAAATGGTAATATAACTCAGTTACGGGAAAAAAATAAAAGAAATTGGCTTATTTTACCAAAGTTAGACTTTAATGGGATTTAACATGTAAATCTGTTTCTGATAATATAATAAGCCAATTTCTTTTATTTTTTTCTCGTAACTGAGTTAGAGTACCATTCTAAATCTTATTGAATTGTGAAATTTTTTTTACATATTTTGGGTATGAAATACATCATTTTCTTAAAGTTTTAGAATATTAAACCTACCTAGCTCTCTACGAGCTTAGAGCTGCTCCGATAGGAGCAGCCCGGCGACATTCATCGCCGATGAGACAAGCTCATTGTATAGGTAGATATAGAAGTGGAGGAAAAGGAGTGGGAAGAAATAATTAAACAAATTGTTTTATTGAATAAAATCGTGATTTATTCTCGAATTCGAGTAATTAACCCTGTAGTCGGCTTTAGGCGTTACTAGGTATGCTTCTCAAGTGAGAGTCAAGAGGGGGGAGGAACAGGCTGAATGGCTTCCCGGCCGGCCCTATATTATGCGTCTCGCTGCGCTACTGCTGGGCACTCCGCGCAACGGCACGAAAATTAAAATACAACTATTCTAAGCTGCGCGAAGAACCTAGTATTGAGCGTATAACAGTGTGCGTATCGCTCATCGGTGCTCGAATATTCTGCGGAAAAACCTGACCAAAGTTTGCATGCACGTTTGTTATCTATACGTAAGAAGAGCTTAAAAATTTCAGCGAATATGGTCGACTCATTATAATTTTATAGACATGTTTTGAAAATATTTCAATGAATAAATCTTCTTTTGGGAAGTGAATTCTTTTCACAATAAAGTAGGGATAAAATCCTTTAATTTGGGGCAGAAAACGATGTGAAATGTACCAATATTCATTTGTTACATTCTGTGATTAAGAATTTTTTTTTAATTCGAAACTAAAGGATATGATTGAATGAAATTTTTACGGTATATACTAGTTTGATATAGAACTATAAGAAAAAAAATATTACATAAATGCTTTTTTATGGACAACGATAAATTAAAAGATTTTTTATATTTTCCTTTGTAATTTACAGTGATAATTTGTTAAGTAAAGAAATGCAAGCATGAGGGATGTAAGAGATGTACTAGCATTATTTTAATAAAATTTATTTCACGTAAACCCAGATTATATAACTTGGGGAGTTTGAATATAATACTTCCTGAAAATGTAAGTATTGTGTGCGCGCGGGGATGCTCGCACGGGCGTGTGTGTGTGTTGTGTGTTTGTGTGTACCTACAGTTCATCCGTGCTCAAGAACCAATTGATATAATCTAATCAAATTGCGTGCAAAAGCATAGTTTGCAATTAAAATTTAAACTTCAAATATTCATAATACTTATAAACTTCATGAGCAAATTTGCTTTATAATATATGGCACCTCTAGAACATGACAACTCGAAAATTTTTTCACTTGATTTTTACACATAAAACGGCTTTTACGAAAATTGAAATACTTTATACCCTTCAAAAATAGGTTTACAAAGGTTGAGAAACTACAATACAATAATAAAATTCATGTAAAAAATTTTTACTTCATGCAGACTTTTCTTTACTAGCTTAGTTCATAAAAACATAGAATTTTGAAATGTCATAGTATTGTCCTGGGGGTTCGATATTATGCATTTTGCCAAATTCATCAACAGATATTGACCTATGTATAATAATATAGAATAGAAAACAGAATATTGTTTTTCTGAAAACTGAATATTATCACAAGTCATTCTTATAAATTATGTCTCTGTTATCACAGATCGTAAAACTTAAAACTATAAAATATTGCACTTAAATTATAGTATCCAAATATAATATACTGTATGACACGCCCGATACCTCTTTGAGAAAGCTGCGTGCCATGTGAATTGTCAGCGTTTATTCATTTGAACTCAAGATTCCTAGTGTAAAACATTGTAAACTTCAATGAGTCTAGATATTTTCTAATATTAATAAATGAAAATTATTTTTAGAATGCAAAGGATTTTTCTTAGTCAAAATTTAAATAATTATAAAAATATAACATTACACTAATAAAGCAATACAAACAAAATGTAATCACTTGAACAAGTGACTACTACTTTATTTATAATTAAGAATTTTAGAATATCCCGGGAAAAATGGTTTACTTGTAATCATCTCGGTAATTATATATGATTATATGTGATTGAATTTGCAATTATATGTAACTATATATGTATTCTTATGTTATTCTATGTCATAAAATACATTCACATACGATCATATGTGATCCGGGAAGTCACAATAAACTTTTGTAAATCATGTCACAATATGCCGACATGCTATAGTATGTAACACTATGTAGTTAGTGCTATAAAGTAACTTTAGGTAGTTTTTCCGAGCCCGATTAATAATCTTCGCAAGTACATATGCTTACACTGCAGTGGAGAGCTAAAATTAGTTTTTTTTTAGGACCAGATTCCCAATTACCGACACCGTGTACCTATTCGCTGACATCCCGACTACGGACCATTATATCTAACTACGCGGAGAGAAGAGATGTATTAGAAATTACTGTAAATTACTGTATACTGTATGAAAAATACTATTTTAAGTACGAATGGCGGGATGTACTTGCATTCTCGTGTTTTTTACTGTATTTGTACAAGCTGTTGTTAAATGTGTACGGAATGCTGTTATGAAACATACGAAACTTTACTATCTTAAAAAATGTCAACTTCTAGAAATTATATAAAAATATAGTAATTTATGCTACATATTACAGTAAACAGTACTAGAAATTATAGTTATATTTGTTACATTTTCAGATTACTATATTTTTTAGCAAATATTACCTATCTATTTATCAAATTATTGTGAATATTTTATTAAACTGTCTTGACTCAAAAAACCTAACCTCTTAAACTCACATTATAATCTTTGGCAACTGACTATACGATACTTTTAATTCGATGATACAAGATCTTATTCATTATATCAATACGTATCAGGTAGTTAGAACTGCAACAATTAATCAATATATCATTATTTAATGAATATTTAGAAGATTAACGTAAACATAAACACAGCTTAGTGTAGCATATAAAGATTATTCGAAGTATAGTAAACAAGAATTATGATGGCGCATTTGGTAAAGCACCCACTTCCAGAACAGACGATCGCCGGTTCAAATCTCCACGAGATCGTTTTTTAGGTTAAATTTATTTATGTAGAATTAAATTGTAAGTACAAATATAAAAATTTAAATGCCAAGAATAAAGAACAAACAGAGAAACATGAAATTGGGAAGAAATTTAAAAAAATGTGAATTTTAAAATTACTATTTAATATTTTAGAAAATTTCTAAAGTAAATTGTAAAAGTTATTAAAATACCAGGACATTTGAACATTACATAAAAAAATAGTAAAAATTAATAAGATATTAATAAGAATTAGAGCATCGTTTTTCACATACATATAATTACATACGATCACAGTAAAAAGGATTACTTGTTTTGAGAACAAAATTTACTTAAAATAAGATACAACAAATTTAAGAACACTTTTTTTCTTATTTCAAGACATGCTGAAAAGTTTTTTATTTTAAGAAATTTATTGTCTTAATTTAAGAAAATGAGTCGCATTTTTTACATTTGGAAAATGTGAGGTTAGGTTTTTGCCTTTATTGGTTCTTTTCAGTTTCTACTAAACTGCAAGTGCAAAAAACTGTGTAAAAATGATCTACTATTCTTTGAATGCCATTCATTTTCTTATTTCAAAAATATTGTATGGTGTTGGTCTCGCGTAGCCCTACAAACCTCGCCGAAGTCTAGAGTTTTGTCGATTTTGTGGCGACCACGTGATCGCGCGAATTAAGTAAATTCTATTTCATACTGAAAAATTTAGTGTTCCATACCGAAAGTTTAAAGCGTACACTAAAAGCTTGAGTGTTGACACTGATTTTTAGGTGTGTATACCGATGATTTTGGCGTAGACACCGAAAGTTCTGGGTGTAAAGCCTAAATATGAATATGCACATTCAAATGTTCCGTGTCAACACCCGAAATTCGGTGTTTACACTGAAATTTCAGGTGTCTACACCCAACATTCAGTGTAAATACTGAAAATTCGGGTGTTTTTTTCGTGAGGGTATTATGAGAATTTTTTATTCTTTTTCCGCTAAAACCACTTTAGTCGTCGTTTATTTATATATTAATAAACAATAATAGAAAATATTAAATCATTATTCTGGTGCTTATAATTGATAATTAAAAGTGCATCTTTGTAGTAAAACATAAAAAAGTTGATTAAAATATATTTAACGACTTACAAACCATTTTCAAATTTTTAAATGCATTTTTCTCAAAACTAAGCTTTTTGACTAAAGTCGTTTTTCTAGAGAACGACTCACATGATGGACGCTCAGCATGGCGTACCGGTGAAAAAGCCGCGCGACCATGCGATGCGGTAACTTTGTTCGGTAAACTAGCGCAAAACGATGCGACGCGCTCTGAGCGTCTAAGCCTACAGTGTGGGGAAAGATGAACGGAGTTTCCTGCAATAGCGCGAAACAGAGAGCGAGAGGAGTGGTGTATACCTATGTACACAGGAGATGCAAAGGTAAGTGCGAGAAAGCTGAAGGCCAGATAGACGCGGAGAGGAAATTGAAATTGCATGCCGCGCCGCAGAGGAGCGAACGGCCGATCTGCATAAAGGGTATACTCGAGAACTAGAATCCCGGCGTATACGCAAGTGTGCACACGCTCTCCGTGTGTATGTCTATATAGAGCAGTTGTGCACGTGTAAAAGGACGGCATCGCGCGGCCGCGATAGACTACGCCCATTTCGAAAGGTCCAGCCAGTGTCGCTCGCTTACGTTGACTTGGTCTTTATTTCGCGAGCGCGCGAACCGTTAGACTCGCGCCTTATCACTTTTACATTTAAATTTTAATCAAATTACCAGTGTGAAGCTGCTACTGCCACCTCAGTCGTTGCTATATTCCCGTAATCATTGCAGAAAATAGCAATAGGTACATTGATGCAATAGACGAAATCGAAAATGATAAACAGTCTTAAGTGAGCAACTTCACGAAATTAGTGTAAAAAAAAGATGGAAATTTTTGTTGACGACTACGTTTATTTTATTGTGTATCTGGAGGTCGCATGGACAAATATCGTAGAGTTTATTGTAGTTTGCAGTTTATTTTAATAATAATATCTATTTCTTAGTAAACATTTCTATCTCTTACTACGCGTCCCGGAGCTATGTTAATGTAAAAGACAATTCCTTATATTCACTGCATTTTAAAATTGTTCATTTTCATATATCTATATTAAAGCCAGAATTATAAGCGAGACGAACAATTTCATTGAATTCAAGAAAAATCTTTGATTTAATAATATGTCACTAAGGGTCACGATTGCACAATCTAATTTGCGAAATCCGAATTTTAATTTTTTTAAAATAATATTTTCTAATCATGTATGTATAATAAATTTATTCTTTTCAATTTATATGGATAAAAATATTCCAATATCCGTTAAATTGGCAAAAACTTATTCCTAAATAATGTATGAAAGTCTAGTTCGAATAAGAGAAACAACTTATTTCAGTTATGAAAAAACAATATAATAAAAATGCTTTTTGATTACCTCATATACAATTAAATAAAAAATCAGTTTTTAAGAAAATGTATTTCAATTGTAACTATATAATTTAAGAAATATACTTGCAATGATTTTTAGTAATAATTAAATTTTAATTATTAGTATTTATTACAAACAAATAAAGGTAATTTATTTATTTTAAACTATTAACCGATATTCATTGTTAATGTTATTATCTCTTATAAATTGCATTGAACAACATAGGGAATAAGTTAAGGAATTTTTATAAGAAAGGTAAAACTGTAGCATTTTTATAAAGTAGTAATGACAATTTACAAATCAACCTTCTCTTTAGTATAATTGTTTTACACATCCACATAATAGGTGATCCGAACATTATAATTTTCTGTGTCTAAGAGTTACTTTTCTGCAACAAGTTCGAATGTTCGTTATAAATGTGTATAATAAAATAAAAATACATGGGTGAATGTCAAAGAAACGTTTGTCTTAGTGACGCCTATATACTGACAAGAAGAACACCAGCCCTGCAGAACTCGGATTTTGATGAGTCTTTGGGAAGTGCTTTCTGGTACCCAAAAATGAAACCTAACACCCTTAGTTTGTTCTCATGGGCCCATGTATTCGAAATATAAGCTATTTTACTCCGAATATACGTTATTTTAGTTAAAAAGTCGTCTAGTGATAATAAGAATGCATGTATTGACAGTAGAAAAAATGGCTTGGAAGATAATAAAAAAAGGCAGAAAGAGCTTTATTTTCAGACCTGTAGCGTTAAAAAATATTAATCCGAGACTAAGTTATTAACAATTTAATACGATGACTAAAAATACATAAAAAATCAATGAAATTACAACAGTTTAATTTTCTCAAATATACATCCATTTCTAGTCATCATCTTTAATTGCTAATAACTTTGGCTCAGATTAATATTCTTTAATGTTACAGGTCTCAAATTAATCCTCTATCTTCCTACTTTTATTATCTTTCCAGACATTTTTTCTAGTGTCAATACATACATATTTGGAACCAGCTAGAAGAGTTACCTTTTTTACTAAAATAATGTATCGGAGTAGAATAGCTTATATCTCGTATACAAGGGCCTATTAGAACGAACTAAGGGTGGTAGACTTCATTTTTAAAATCCCAGTTCAGCAGGGTTGGTGTTCTCCTTGTGAGTAGAAAGGAGATATTATTACGGTTTTACAAACTTTTGAAGTTTTTCAAAATAATGTATTTGAACTTCTTGAAAACAAAACTAAGATTAATATGCTATATTTTTAAAGTACAAGCTGTACATATGGCCTAAAAATAATTACCCGTGGCCTGTCACCAATGAACAATTCACACAATTCTGAACTTATTAAGATATAAACGTTAATATTTAAATATATCTAAACTATTAGACTCTGAAGTGCGTAATAAATACAATATGATCTAATTAATTTTTTTTTTAATTTCGCTGTTTACACGAGTGTTATGAATGTTGTCGCCAACTTTTTGAGTTTCAAAATCCCCCACACAGCACGCAATGTTTCAGTGAAATGTTTCAGGAAATATTTCAAAGAAAGCTTACTGTAAGTTTGTGTAAACATTATATAAAGCTTGCCAAAGCTTTTCTGAAATAATATTATGAAATATTTACACAACCTTGCAGAAATATTGTTAAACATTTGTGCAGAAATAAAATAAAATAAAGAAATAAAATGTTTTTGTAACATTTTAAAAAGGTTTCACTAGTAACTTTTTGATAAGCATACCCAAAATGTATCATGAATTATTTTTGCATGTACTTTGAATGGACATGACAATATTCCGAAAAGCTTGCATGAATATATTTCTGAAAGCTTACGAATCTTGCATGAAACCTTGCTGTACCTTGCTGTAACATTGTGTGCTGTGTGGGCCCCGTGTAATTTATCGCTTTGTGATGAGTACGGAAACTTAGTAGTACCATCTAACCTGTGGGGTTTTTCAGTTTGAACTTCGAACTTCAAAGAAGTATATAAGCAAACGACCCGGCATTTATTTGTAGTTTTGATAATTAGTTTTTAAGTTATTTGTTTTAAAATTCCAAAATCTAAAAAAATATGTATTTACCGTGGCCATCAAAATTATAGATAAATTAAATATGTAAAAATTTTGTTATGAGATATTCTGGCATAATAACGTGTGTAGAGTACTCGGCTCAATTACTGTGCCATGAAGCTAACTCATCTAAGTATTAATTAACCATGAAATTACATTGCCTTGTTTACTATTACTATAAACGGATATCAGTTCTTCGGTCGTTACTATACCTAAAATAAATATTATTTTGACAAAGAAGGTAATATTTTATGGGTGGGGGTAACAATTTTGAAAAATAAAAATTGGAAAAGGTAAAAATACGAAAGTTAAAGTTTTGAAAATTCAGATTAGGAAATAAAATAATCCCTAAAATGAAAAATTGGAATTTAAGATTTAACGAAAGGGAAAACAGAAAAAATAAAAGTATGAAAATAAATTATTTTGAAAAATAATTAATTGGAAATAATGTAATTTTGAAAAATTATAATTGAAATTCTTTATTTTTATTGAATTCTTGACAATTTCTATTAAAATAATAATTATCCTTATACTTAAAAACTTGTTATTTAAAAATTTATTTATTCAAAATATATGGTTTATAAAATTTTGTTTTCGTAATTTTATACTTCAATAGATTAAAATTTCAAAAAAATTTTTTCAAATATTTTATCTTTCCAATAATTTGGTTTTCATAAATTAATCTTTCCATAAATTTAAATTCAAAATTTTTTTATTCAAAATAATATTTTTCCAAAATTTTACCCCCACCCGCTCCCGATTACTGAGCCTTATTTACAATTCTGCACTGTCTGTTTCAAAACTAACTTTTTGAACACTTTATTTTTATAAGTTTTTATTAGTTTATTTATTATTCTGTAGCTAATTAGTAAAATAAAAAAGTACTATTTGGGAATAATCGTTTATATTTTCAGACTATTTAGTAGTAGTAACAATAATATGCGGCAGCGAAAACATGGTTACAAGCTTGAAAATCGCGATATTATGAGATTTACTGTTAATAAATAAAATATGCCTCTTATATGCTTTTTTTATATCTTTTAATTAAGTTTAATCACTTTGCGATATGTAGGTTCACTTTACATGGTGCAGAAAGCCTTGATTGTGAAACAATAACTTTATAAAGTAAGCAACAGGATTAACCTTCCCGTTAAGCAAATTGACAAAATCACTCGAAATCGTAATATGCAACTTTGAAAAAATCATTATTATTGTAAAATAATTTAAATACATTTTATTTCTTGTGCATTGTAAACATTAAGAAATAAGCTTAAATTTAAAATATATTGTATTTATTCGTAGTTAAAGTGTTTTCTTTCTAATCTATCACAAAATAAAAGCACAGTAATCGGTTCGGGCACAGTAATCGGGCCAAGTACCCTATATACACATACTATGCGGAAAATGTTTTTTATTATACTAAAATAAAACTACAGGCATTTTTCTAGCAAAAAATGACAACAAAAAATGATCGTATTTAGTCCGGTAAACATAATGACAAATACACATCAAAATTTTTTGGTCACCTGTAAATGGTTTGGAAGGAAAATATATCGATTTGACTATGAATAAAAATCTTAAACCAAAATTACACCCAAAAGAAGATTTTAAGTTGGTCCGGTTATTAGGAAAAACACTAAAAACTATGATTATATATAACTACATATATAATGATACACAATCGTGTATGATCATATATAATCATATATAATTGTATTTAATTTCGTATAACTTTTGTCTCTATAGAATTGCGCTTAAAAATGTATGATCATGCATGATCATATATAATACGATAGAGTCATGAATGGTTGACTGCAATGCAATTATATATATAGTTACATCTAATAGTTATTCCATAACAGAAAGGTCTTATACAATAATATAGCTATACATAACCATATGTGAGTATACATATATTTATAAACAGTTAAATAGAAATAACAGTTACCTATATATATAATATTTTTTAAGTCGAATATGGCAATATAATAATATTTTGCTAAACATACACATCAAACACATAGAAGTATGAAAATATACAGGTATATTATAGTATACGATCACACATCCACATACAGATATATATAAAAAACACACATCCTGACACTCACACGCACACATGCATACAATTATATACACATACATGAAGTAACTTTTTCACTTATTACCCGGGTAAAAAAGATTCATATACGCTCATATATGATCATATACAACTGGTTCATATATGATCATATATGCAACATATACGAGTTTTGGTTACATAAAATCATATAGAATCATAATTATGAATAATGGAAAATTATAATTAAATATACCTAATAAATCATACCAGAAACTGAATATATTGTAGTATTAATAAAAAAAACTAATTATCAAAATATAATAAAAAAAATTATTTGTGTTAGGGCTGTTGTTAGGGCTGAAAAGTATAATAACATCACGTGATCCGTATAAACACGCTTTTCGCAAAACATGCAAATACATTTGCATTGTTTTATTCAACACTTCTATTCAGATTCATTACTTTTTCTTCAATTTCGGCTATTAGTTTCTCTACTTTATGAATATATACTCATGTTTAAATTTTTGCTCTATTACTTTTAGGTTAAAGCTGCTTTATGTTATATACGTTTCAACACTTTTGGCACTTGCCGCTAGGTGTGCCACTTTTGCTTGGACATGCGAATATGTACACGAAGAAAGCACACATTAAAAGTCATACTCATATGGATAAGTACACATACATACATACATCTTAATATATATATATATATATATATATATATATATATATATATGAATATACGTATGAATATATATATGAACCCATCCGTTACCGAAAATTACGAGGATCCACTTTTTTCGTTTAATTTTCAATTTTGAACCAGTATCTTTCTGGAATGTTGTTGTATTAATCAAAAACAACAATGCTCCAAAGAGATTATTTCTCAAAATTAAAAATTAATTGAAGAAAGTGATTCCTGATATTTCGTCGGTAACAGGGGGTTTAACATTTCCTTAAACGTACGCACATACACTCACTATGATTCATTATATAAGAAATGTAATGTTACAGTATAATGGATTATTGTTTCCCACATAGCACCCAATATTGCAGGAATGTCGTAAAATATTTTAACGTTGCTGTGATATTGCGGATAAGTTGATATATTGCAGCTACATTTCTGTGATATTCCAGTATGATTTTCAAGATTGCAGTATTGCAGCAATCTTTCTAAGATATTATATTACGATATATCACATTGTAATATAATTGCAGTAATATTCTTGTAATACTTCGCGATGATAAATTACAACGCAAGATTGCTGCAATAATTCGACAATATTGCATCGTGATAAATCACATCGTAATATACATAGTACATTACTGCAATATTGTTATGTGACATATATAATCACACTGCAATATCACATCAATATTATTACAAGTTTACGGAATGATATTTCTCGATGCATGTCACATTAATATTGCCAAAATATTTCGCAATATTTCACTGTGACAAATCACATTGAAATATACGCGAAATATCATGTAATATTGTTATGTGACATATCGTATGAAAATATTATCGTAATATTACATCTTTACACATTTTTCCTCTAAAATATTATACTGTTACACCACACTGAAATATATGCGAAATATTCTATAATATTATTATGTGACGTATTACTTTCAGATATTACAGCATATTCCTGCAAGATTATAGAATGACATTCCTGGTGCATTTCAAACTAATACTCTGGATATATTTCTACTATATCATATGGCAATGAATCAGTCATCCTTTGTTTAACGTTAACATTTTAATTTTATCGTTTTATTTTGCCAGAAATCTTGACTATGTAAAAATGTTTTAATAATGTAAGTTAATCAAGGATTACGTAAAAGCAAATCGAGAGAAACCGATTATTGTCATTGTACATTATTTGTAAGTCAATTTTCTCAAGACTGCCACTAGATGGCGCTTTGGCGAGTGCTAAGATTTATCTTCAGTTACTATATAAGGACGGTTAAAACATTACAATAATGTGTATCATCCCGAAGCTGCTGCGTATGAACAATTATTGACAGGCGTTTATTACATGTATATTACTAATACTAATAATGGTACTAGTAAATAAAAATAATACAAAATGAGAAGGAAATTATATATACTTTCGATAAAATAATAATAATATTGCTGGCATGTCACTGAAATATTACCTAGTATTTCCATTATTATTATGAAATTGGAATATTATTTCTGCAATATCACTGCAATATTTACCGTTCTCACTACAACAACTAAAAACCCATAATAATATTATTGTGATGTTGCCCGATTGTCATCAAAATATTGTACTGACATTCCCCGAAATATTCCTGTGATAAAAACAACGCGGACATTAAATGTTGCTACAGTATCACTGCAATATTCCTGCTATATATCAGAGGAATATTTAATATTGCGTGTAGTACTCGTGTTATATTGCTGCAATATTGAGTGCTATGTGGGTTATAACATTTATTTTACAGTTATATATAATCATGTATAACTATGCATTATTATATAGAGACAAAAGTTATATCTAATTATATATATCGAAATATATAATTTTTTATAATTATATATGACTCATTTTTAGCCAGGCCATTCCGAGGCTTTTACTGTGATTCGAATTTTTATTTTTTTCGAAATTTTTTAATGTAATCTTTTAAAATAGTACATTATATCGAAAAAGTAAAAATTGTGTTTTCGTTTTTATTGGTTAATTTTGGCAGGTATTTACTTAGATCTAATATTGCTAAAACTCATTTTTTCAGATAAGAAAGCATTTTTCAAAAGTAAAATATGTTTATTTGTTTATTTTCTACCCTTTAAAGAGGTTTCAAGAAGAAGAATAAAATGATTAGATTCCGTTATTTAACTTTAGTATATTTCATCACATTTTAGCACATTTTAGCACCTGCTGCTGCTGTTAAAGCCAGCAAACGTCAAATAAAAGCATCTAATCATTTTACTTTTCCTCTTGCAACTTTTAAAGGGTAGAAAATAAAAAAATAAACATATTTTACTTTTGAAAAATGCTTTTTGACATCATTTAGAGGTCCCTACTACCGTGATCTGAAAAAACGAGCTTTAGAAACTTTAGGTCTAAATAAACATCTGCTAAAATTGAGTAAAAAAACTAAAACAGGATGTACTCGCTTGCGAATGCTCGCTTGATTAGTTAATGTTAATTAAATGATTTTCCCAAAAACGTATTTGATAATGATTCTATTTGAATTGTATTTGAAAACTTAAGGCTATAAAATACGCAAAAAAAATTATTTTGCAAACCAATTTTCCTTAAACTTAGTATCGATATTAAAAATTTTTTTATAATTGTAGTATGCAACGAATGAGTCATTTATAAATATATGGATGATTTTCGATGTTTTTGCCCCGAATGTGCCCTTAAATAACAACTTTTTCATATGCGTAAGAATGTCAAGTCACCAAAAAGTCAACAGACAGATGACTTCAGATGCAATTTTGTTTCTTAAGTCTATAAAAAAGTTGTTATTTAGGGGCACATTCGGAAAAATGGTTTTACCGTTGTATGTGGTCAAATTTTGTGATCATCATAACTTTTCAAGATCTCGATATATCGGGCTAAAATTTTGCAGATACCTGAGATATGACTCAACATAGATCTGATTAGATTATGGAGCTAAATGGTCGAAACCTACTGCTTATTTTTGAAAATTTTTAATTTTTATAATTTTAAGAAAACTAAGAAATATTTTTTTTGTTATTTTATGCGTTAGATATGTCAAAAATATGCATACATTCGTACAGAAGACGTAATTTCCTTTCAATTGTTGTATCTTACATTAGCTTTAAAGTTTGTGTTTGTTAAAGAATTGAGATTTAAAATTATTTAAATTTGTGAAAATTGAAAAAAATTATTTTTGTTATTTTATGTTTGATATGTCAATAAGATGCTTATATTCGTAAAGTTCATGCAATTTTCTTTCTATTGGCCTATTTTATAATTACTTCAAAGTTTGTTTTGGTTAAAGAATTACATTTTTTTATTTTTAAAATTTGTAAAATTTGCAAAAAATATTTTTGTTATTTTATACGTTTGGTATGTCAAGAATATACTTATATCCGTAAAGTTCACGGAATTTTCATTCGATTGGTGTAAGGTAAAGTGCCCAGTACTTGGACAAAATGAAAATTGTGACCAGTACTTGGACAGTGACAAAGATTGTAATCACTGATAAAGATGATAAAAAGATATATTCATAGGCATTCATACGGATTGTTTATGATGTGTAGTATGTAATTTAACCAAAATTATGTTAATTTACGTCTTAAATTTGTTATAAATGTAAATATAACATTTTGAGGTTACGTCGAAAACAGTAACATGCCGAATGTATTGTCCAAGTTTACGTCCACTACTTTTTTTGAACCCAGTAGTTGGACACATTTAATTCATATGTCCAACTACTAGGTCCTAACTATGTCCAAGTACTGGGACAAGCTTGAGATATGATGTCCAACTACTGCGACATATAGTTCAATTTTTAAACTTACATTTTTAGTATAAAAAAGTATGTCAGCGTATTTTTTAAAGATTTGGGAAAAATATTGAGTTTTGGCTCTACAAACACTGATTTCGTATTTTCGTTTTATAAAGTGTCCAAGTACTACCTACTTTACCTTATCTTACAGTTAATTTAAAGTTGTTTTTGTTAAGAAAATGCAATTTTGAACTTTATTGTAAATTTATACATTAGATAAGTAAAAAATGTGCATTTATTCATAAACAAGGCGTAATTTCCTTACAATTTATATATCTAACAAATACTTTAAATTATTTTTGTGAACAAAATGCGACTTTAAATTTAAAATATGCATTTTATGTGATGACATTTTGTGGTCACCGTCGTTTTTGAACGCATTTGTAATTTTCATTAAAATGTTTTAGTTTGATTAGAAATAACTCCACATACAAATGATTAAGTTTTTGAACCACTAATGCACCATTGTAATCTAGCTTAAGTCTTAATACCGTAGTCTATAACATTGTCTATAGCATTGTCGATTGCTCATAAAGTCGCTTGTATCAATGTAAATATTCAATAAATGATTGTGCATTAAATCTCTTCGAGAAAGCATTGAGCTAAAGCAGTCAGCAGCGGTTTTTAAGTTTATAAAAAATTTTCTTTAAGAGCCATCACTTTGAAACTTTTCTTAATTGTAAATACTTGAAAATATCTTGAAAATACCTACATGTAATAATCTTTTTTAACTGACAATACCTTATTTATTGAAGGAAATTTGCGGCGAGCACGATTCTAGGTGATCTGATAAGCAACATTTTTTAATTTAAGCGAAGTACTTTATCATTAACAATTATTTTTATTATTATTATTGAGAAACATTATTTATAAAACAATCAAGTACTTGGAAAATTATTAATAAAAATATTAAATATTGGTTTATTATCTCAAAAATAAAAATCAAAAAAATTTTAATGAAAATGATACTTAACATTTCACCTAGAATCGAGAACGCCTCAAAGTTTTGAGGTTTTGCTTCGATAAACATAAAGGTATTGTCAAGTATTAAAGTAATTAAGTTAAAAAAAAGTTTTAGAAAGGTTGATTTTAAAGAAAAATTTTAATTAACAAAAAAAAATTATTCTAAGTTATAAAAGTAGTTTGTCTCTTTTATGTGCTGCTACAACACGTGCATTACTGACTCCATTTGCGAAGAATATTTGATAAATAGTTGTATCATTAGTACTTTGTTTGCAACAAAAAACACTCGCTTTGCTCGAGCGGCAACTCACTCTCGGGCATCATTAGCCCTCATTACTCCCGAGTGCAGTATAGGATTATTTATCATGCCCGGCGGGAAGCTGTTTGTGTTTAATCCTCGATTTCAGGGTCGAAATCGACACATAACCTCACTTCTAGAAACTGCGACGCGTATGCTCGTCTTTACTTTTACTCCCGACCAGCGCCGCCTGCGAAATTGGCGGCCCGAGCAAAGCGAGGGAAGCAATACGCAAGCAGTGCTAGCCGGGAGTAAAAGTAGAGAGACGCGCATGCGTGTGTCAGTTTTTAGGCGTGAGATAATGTGACGTTTTCGACCCTGAAATTGAGGATTAAATACAAACAACTTTACGCCAGGTATGAGAAAAACTAAATTTTTGGTCTGGAAAACTTGAAAAAGTCAGGGAGTTTCAAAATTGAATAATTGTGGTAACCCTGAAATTGTTCAATTTTTAAAAAATTGTATTACAATATATACTTTAACTAAGTTATAATTTTGGTGAACAATTTTGTTTTTCAAATTCCCATATTGATTACCTAATATAGGGTAAACTACCCAATAGACAGACGCTTAAGGATTTTCTGAATTTATACATTAGATTTTTGTATGATAATATCGTTTCTTTAAAACAATTTGACACTTATCGAATGTAAGGAACTTCAATTTATCAGTAAAAAAACATTAGAAGTGTTAAAAGTTTTTGTTTAATTAGAAATTACAAAAGTAGTGCGAAGAGCACATATATCCCAGTAGATAGACGATTGTCAATGTTCATTTACTTTGATAGTCTATCTATTGGGTTTTTAGGTTATACATAGCAAAGACCTAATAGATAGACGATATTTTTGAAGCTACTTTATTGCATATAAAAAGAACATTTCGTTCATAAATATCATATTTAATCTAATCGTAACAAGCTTTTATGCAATTAGAATTTGAAATTTTGCTTGAAAAATCATTAGTTTGGTAGATATAATCATATTTATAAACCGTCTATCTACTGCTCAGTGTCTATCTACTGGGCAGACTACCCTATACATGTATTTGAAGCATAATAAAACCTCAGACACCCCGATTCGACCAGTTTGACTCTTAAAACCTTGCGGTAGCTAAAGAAATATACAAGTATGTATTATGGTCAATCAAGGGGACCTAACAATAAAAAAAAATAATAAAAAAAATGTTCGTTATATTTTGATAAAATATTCAAATTTATCGAGATAAATTAGGTAAAATACGACGAATAATTCATTCTCGCCTAAAGATATATAATCAATTTATTTTAAATTTTAAGGTGGTTAGGTCCCCTTAAATGGGGCTCAGCCTGTATGTGGGTCACTCTCGCAAAAACACAAATAAATGTTGCGATTATCAAAATGCTAGAGTGCGCGACAATAGCGGCGTCGGCAGCTTGTTAAGGGAGCCGAACGCACTCTAGCCCCAAGACCGCACAGCTGTCGCTCCATTCTATTTTATAAGTTTCTCAGACGCGGTTCGAACTCTACGCCTTTTCCCTGCACACACATACTGCACATATACACAATCCGCTACTTCATTTCTACCAACTTCATTTTTACCCGTCCCGTAAAATGGCACTAATAACAGCGGCGCAACGGCTTATTTACATGTTCGAGTGCAAGTCTCCAAGCCTCACTCGTTTTCTCTATTGCGCGCTGCACGCCGCACAACAGAGCAGCTATAGCGAGATCGCGAAATAGCCGCGGAAATCATGAATACCGACCGTTACCCATATTCTCTCTAGCTCCTTTTCTTCCACTTTGTCCACGAGGCGCGCGCTCTGTACCTGATCTATTCTATCTACTCTAATCATTCTGTTTTATTTTATTATAGATAAATTTTTAATTCGAAGATAATTATCTGTGCGCCCCGATCAGCCTGGTGTACTTTTGAGCGATTGCGCCATCACTCACTCTTCAAGTTAATTTTTTATATAATTTTTAGATGTCTGCGTCCTTGACTCGTGACTATCATTTTATCTTCCACACACTATAACGAACGCACGAATCGAGTGGACTGCACTGACTTATTTCCCTTGCTTTCGATTGAAATATCGCATGAAATTCTGTACGATTGCACAGTCTTTTGGTAAAGTAAAGCGGCACATTAAATTATTGTCGCAGAGTATACAGGCATAATAATGATGAATGCCTCTTCAAACACTTGCAACACGAAGACACTAGCACCTTTTGTATGAGAAAACTTAAAACACCATGCATTAAAAAAGAAAAATGAATTCCATCACACCATTATCCGATGTTTGCGTCAAAGTTGGCTCAGCAAATTCCGGCAAAAACTTTTGATCCATAGTCGACGACGTGGCCAGGATGACAAGCCCGCGCGACAACCTGTTTAAAAATGCACTTGTTCACAACTTTTTCTCACCGATTTTCATTTAGATCTGTCCGGAAATCGCGCGCACGCCTGCGTGGCGTACCCTTTGTACACCTGCACCTTAATAGAGCAGAGTCTCGTTTAAAGCGACTGGCAGCGGCGGCGCAGCGCAGTCCGGCGCGGCGGCTCGGCCGGGCCCGAGAGCGGCGGAGTGGGGGTAGCGAGGGGAAGCTTGTAAACCTGCCCACAAGTGCCAATGAGGGAGACACGCAAAACATGATCCGATTCTTAGCGCGCTTTTCGAGCTCGTGGACTGTTCTTGGGCTGGCATCGCTAAGGGTCAAAAAGTCATTTTTATCCTAATTCTAGCCCCCATCACTTATCAAAATAACAAATTACTCAGCTGTTATTTTGATAAGAGATTTGTCAATAATATAACCTGAAATATAAAGATCTGAAGAAGTAGCTTGATTACACTTCAATTTTTTGAAAAGGTTTCACGCTGGTAGCAACTGAAACCGTTACTTTTTTTAAACTAGAAAATGGGCATTTTCACTGCTGTGCTACCTAGAAACCGGCTATTATTTCCAGCGTGATCTCTTACATAAATAAAACGTTTTCTACCCATTTTTACATATCGACGTCCCTTACGAAAACTAGCATATTTTAGATTTCTCGAAAAAAAGTAGTTCTTGTCAGGAATTCCGGGAAAAAAATGTTATGTATAACCATATATATATAACCATAATCACTTATATATAATCATATACAGATTTTGACCATATATGAAGATATTTAATTATATATAGTTATATAGGATCATATATGATCATATATGAGCAGAATTAAATAATAAATTAACAATATAATAATTAATTCATGGAAATATGAATCAAATAATGATTTTTATTGAAAAATAATGATTTATTATCCCTATTAAAAGAAAATATTATTATTAAAAAAGAAAAAGAGATGAGACTCGAATCCGGGATCTTTGAGTTATTTGAGAATCCAGCACTTTAACTATTACCCCAACTTGTATTGTTGAAATTATAACACTGGAACTACCTAAATAATATATGAATATGTACAAATATATATGGCTATATATGTCCATATATAACTATATATATATAACACTATACAAGTTAATTACCACTAAACTTATATATGGTTATATATGAGCATATATAGTTCTATATGACTATATATCTGTATATATATATATATATATATATATATATATATATATATATATATATATATATATATATATATATATATATATTCATATATAATCATATATAAATTTTATATGTAATTATACATGGTTAAATATAAGTCATCTTTTTGCGCGATCTCCTACGAAAAATGGAAGTTTTCAGATTTTTAAGCAAATTAAGACTATAATTATTAGAGGATCTAAGAAAATGTTACTATTAATTAGAAAATCTAAAAAATGCTAGTTTTCTTATAAGAGCCCAAAGTGATATTTCAAATTCTAGTACGAGCACATAATATTAAGGGGAGATCGGAGTCATATACCTTATATCCAGTTACCGATATTATCGATTTTTCGTTTTAAGCAGTCAATTTTTAGTTTAATAAAATTTTACGAATGTACGCACATTCTTAGTAATATATAGATTGTGCGTACGTTCGTGAAATTTGAAAATGTAATTTATTCATTGAATAAAACGAAAAGTGCAATGTCGGTATCCGGCATCCCCTTAAGTTTGAGTATTCAAAAAATTTCAATATTTTTTGAAGCATTAACAATGTTGTTGAAGTTCGGAACGTCCATCGAACTAATTGCGAAATTTCTATTGTTGGCGTCTTCTAAACATGAACACGCTAATTCAGGTGCGGATAGACTCTAAATAAATAAAGAATTAATTGTGGAGAGTTCTATCGAAAATTATCACGTGGAAAGTACAAAAATAACCTTAAATGTTTAAATAATTCAAATTAAGGTAAGTATACTTAATATGGCCCACCTAAACTTTGAGCAATTACCATAGTTCGAATAATATGAAATTATTTTTCGATACGGTTGGGTATCAAAATATAGCATAAAACTAACAAAAAACCATTTTTTAAAACTTAAAATATGCATGTAGAGAACTTCTACAGAAATTTGAAAAAATAACAGCAAATGGGCCATATTAGAAATACGTGTGCCTAATATGGCCCGCCATTATTTTTCGTTCTTTAATCGCTAATAAAAAGCAAATATATGTATCGAAAGGGGTTAACAAAAATTGAACAATGTAGGTAAATGTTAAAAATAATATATTTGATTAACTTAAATATAGTTTTCGCATTCTGGACAGATAGAATCATCTTTGTTGGTCGTAGTAAGATTGTGCAAATTTTCAAGGACGTAACTAACGTATAAAACACATAAATTACTTAAAAACATATTATTTATATCTTTTTTAAAAATTAATCAACAGTGTAAGTATTTTTTGTAATAAATATATAATTATTATTCTTAATAGGCTTAAAAACTTCTAAGAGTAGTCATTAGATACAAATCGTGTATGCTTTCTATTACGTGGGCCGTATTGGGTAGAATGAGTGCGTAGACTACTGAAAGGCTGATGATATGTAGTATCATCAAGCGCAGTGTCGACTTGGGATAACTTCTTTATTTAAGGGAAGAAGTTACAGGCTTTCGTTTAAAAAAACGATTTTATTTTACACTAATTTTTAACCCTTATTCTTAATAATGAAAGATGTTTCACAAGGAAATTTGACTTCTTTAAACCGTTTTTTTTTTTTAATATTTTCGTTTTTATCTCAAATTTAATGCTTTTTAACATTTACGTGACAAAAAAAGTTAAATAAACAAGGCTACGCCCTCCTACGCCAGGCTAAACGTCAGTAAAAGTCGAAACCCTATGCCAGTGATTTAATAGAAAAAATTTATCCCATGAAACTAAAAAGGAATCATAAATAAATACGAATTAACTTTCATTTAATTATTACTACTATTTTAGAGGTCGTGTACCAATTATGTAAGGGTTGATGGCGGAGAGGGAGAGGGTCATGGAAATCTTACGAATACTTATGTGCAGGAAAGGGGAGGGGGGTTTTAACAAATTCTTACGTAAATCAATTTATTTTGATATCCTTTTCTAAACAATGTCTTTGAAAAATTCTTGTACTAAATTTTTAAATAGGCGCGATTTGAGTACAGTGGTGGTACCTGCGCATGTGTAGCGTTAGTAGTGCACGCACTTCTATGCAGGTTGAATTTTTTATAAGAGCAAATTCATGAAAAGTTCGATTTCAATTGCCAAGCTATCAACATCGACTCGATCCAACAAGTGCTCTAGCAGGATAACTTAGCTACAAGAACCAAAAACGAATGGCGTGTGTACATAATTAGCTTCCGAATAAGAAATAGAAGTCCCTCAAGGGTATGCCGGATACTGACATTGCAGTTTTTCATTTTATTCAATGAATAAATCAGATTTTCAAATTTTGTGAACGTACGCACAATCTATTTATTCGTAAGAATGTGCGTACGTTTGTAAAATTTTATTAAAGTAAAAATTGAGCGGGTATAAGGTGTAAGACTTCGACCTCCCCTTAAATAATTACTTCTAAAATATTAAAAAAAAACAGCTTAACTAAAATACAAAAGTAAAAAGTGCGTTTTTAAAACTACTCACTGTTAGACTAATAAAATTCTTTGGACCACGTGGTCAAACATAAAAACATTATGTTAAAATACTATTATTCAGAAGAGCCCCCTTGGTTCAGTGGGTAAGGCGCTTGCCTAGAGAAATATGGCCGTTCTAGGGGTCGTAGGTTCGAATCTCAGTGCGAACTCGAGACTTTTTCAACTTAATTTTTCTACGGGATTCGTACCGAAAAAACCGACAAATAAATAATAAAATGCCAGAAATGGCTAAAAATTCTCAAATGACCATTCTCGAAAAGGGTCGATGAGAATCTTCATCGAAAACTGATAGCGGTAAAGCAGGGGGCGAGAGGTTAATCACTAGAGTTAAAAATGGTGTACACTAGATTGCAAGATTGTAAGATTGCAAGATTGCATAGATTACAAAGAGATTGCAGAGATTACAAAAGATTGCAAAAGGATTGCAGTAAGATTACATAAATTGTAAGAAGATTACAAAGATTACATTTAGATTGCAATGATTTCATTAAGATTGCAAGGATTACATCATAATTATACCAAAAGCATTTAATTATGTAAAGTTATACCAGCTAAAAATCACAAATTATTACATTACTAGAGTTTTTAAAAAATCCCACATTTACACCGGGAAAACAATATCATAACTCGCACGATAAATTTCACAGAATTTACGATATATATCGTAATATTTTACGATATAAAGAGTCTGATGCAACAAGCGGTCATCCCGTTTTTCACTTCTCGCTGCTCATATTTCACAATTATTTCGTGCAACAAACAGTCAATGAGTCTAGAGTTTTTAGAGCAACAAACAGTTATTTATGAAAAGAATGTTTGTTGCTTAAAAAATGTACAATATCTACCACGAGTCTGAAATGTTTAAGTTGTGAAGCAACAAACAGAAACAAAAGTCTCTTGAGGTGACCGGTTTGTTGCACTGAGAAAAGTGCGATTTTCATTCTTTAATGTCAAATTAAAAACGAGATGACTATTTGCTGCACCGGGATCTTCATATGGCTTTCTCAGTGTATAAGTAAAGTATATTAATCTGGAGGTGCTCTCAAAATTAGAGGATTAGTATATAAGATAAGTTTTGCATGAAAAGTGAACTTAGCATATAAGATACACGGAAAGAAGTTTCGCACAATAGCGCCAACAGCGCATCGCTCTGCAGCTTTCGTGCGTCAGTGACTCGGCTTTTTGGGCAACTGCGGTAAAAAATGACGGGATCGTCAATCTCCGAGTCGTGTCGTACCGCTGTTGCACGCAAATGAGGACAAAGATCGTCCCATAAGTAAAATCGTAACTCTCATTTATCGAATCAATTTCTTACGATTTTTAACATAAATTCCAGAAACAAAATACTTATTAGACTTAAGAACTGTTAAGGACACGTGTTGTTAATTTTTATTGATTTTCATACATTAATTTAACATTTGTATCAAAAATGAGGTTAGAATTAAAATTTTGATGCCACTTAGAACGTTCATGTGCATTACCCTGTATATGTCCTAATTACCGACATTCGATAATGTCCTAATTACTTACATCATGTAAATGTAATGTCGTAATTACCGAAACTTTGTATATGTACCAATTACCGACACCTTGTACGTGTACCAATTACCGACAGCCTGTAGATGTCCTAATTACAGAGACTCCGTATATGTTCTAATTACCGACACCTTGTGTGTGTACCAATCACCGACACCCTGTACGTTATTAATTGTCGTATAACGATACGTTCCCATTGCCGACACCCTTTAGGTCCTAATTACTGACGCTGTGTGTATGTCCTTATTACCGACACCCTGCAAATGTACTAATTACTGACACCCTGTATATTGGTGGTTGAATAAGAACGTCATTATACCTTGATGTTAGTTTATTTAAAATAATGCTCATTATAATTTATATGGGCCATTGCATTTTAGTGTCCCGTTATACCCTTGACTCCCCTATTAAATATATTTGATATTTATTTTTATTTATTCATTTATTCGACCAGAAAATTATTTTTTTACATGTTTAACCAATAGAGATAAACATTAATTAACAGTACATTGGTATTTATAAGTAAATCCTAAAGACGTAAATAAAATTACCTGTACATAGGCTGGTTTATATAACCTAGAGAAGAAACCAAAATACTTAAATACTAATTTAAAAACTAACATAAAAATAAAAAATAAAAATACAATAACAATTATAAGCTATTTAGAAACTACTTAACACTAACCATAGAGCTTTTATGATTTATGCTGAGGTACAAATCCTAAAAAGTCAAATAATATAATCATATCATGTTTCCTTAATTTTTATTATCCATCCTTCCATTTCAATTATATTACTTTTACTGTAATACTTATACTATATTCATATTTCTTATGCATTTCTCTATCTTTTTTTATAATATTTTTATTAAATTTCACATTTTTCAGATGTATTGAAAGTTTATTATAATATGCTGTGGAAACTAACTGTGTCTTCCATTATTATTTCTTTATCTAATTCTTCTTCATCATTATTATTGTGATATACAATATTTTCTTGTAATTCTTCAATCCCAACTTCTTCACTTGCTATTGTTTTGTATTGGGTTGTATGGATAACCAGTTGTTTGTATTGATCGGTGTAATAAAAATTTTTATGTTCCACGAGATTCTTTGTCATTAGATGTGTGGTTGGTTTCTCTATTGGTATTATGTTTTTCATTATATTTCTCTTGTTTATGAATTACTTATTTTCTTTATGGTGCAATCCTTATCTCGATGCTTTTCAGAGCAAAAATTACAGAATTCATCAGTAGACGTACATTTTTTCAAACTATGTCCATACATTTTATATTTATAACATAAGTTTACATTAAAATCATCGTAAACTTTTCATCTATTGCTACCAATGAATAGTTTTCTGTCTTTCATAATTCTCGCGTATGCATCAGCTGTTGCCTCTGCAACTAGAGTAAGTGTATCAGTTTTCTTGCTTATGTATTTATGAACTATATTTATCATTGCTTTCTTTTTCCAAATATTTTTCAACTCCAATTATTCTAATTATAGATTTTTACTTACATCGTAAAGATTTTTACATTTTATGAATATTTTTTCTGCCGTTGAAAATATTTTTTCCCTACATCTGCACCAAAAGTACAACTTTTCCTCCCGGGTGCCTGGAGAGAAATGTGTATTTTCGGTGCTGGTGTGAGTAAAAATAGTATACGCACCATGGGAAGTAAAATGGCGATCCCATAGCACGTGTTTCCCACCCTCGCCTTCGGCTCGGGTGACAATTTCAACGTGCTCTGGACTCGCGAATTCTTTACCTCCCTAGATGCGTAATATCCCTGATAACACATAACGTTTTTCGAATACTTTTAAAACGTTAGAATTAAAACCTTCAAACGTTAAAAATTAAAGTTATAAATACGTCTGAAAAACGTTAGTAAAACGTCTCAATGTCCGGAGATTCGCCAAAAGACGTTGTAAAACCGTTTTTAAAACGTTTAAAAAACTCTCCAAGGTCTTTTGAATGGTAAAAGATTAAACGGTTTAAAATCGTTTTTAAAACGTTTGAAAAAGGTTTGAAAATTGTTTGAAAAAGGTTTGCAAATTGTTTGAAAAAGGTTTGAAAATTGTTTGAAAAAGGTTTGAAAACTGTTTGAAAAAGGTTTGAAAATTGTTTGAAAATGGTTTGAAAAAAACGAACATTGAGTATATCGAAAAAAATTATTTAAATAGAATTTGATGCTACTAATATTACCAAATTTGGATGGTACTTCCAAATTTGGTAATATTTGTAGCATCAAATTCTATTTAATCGATTGTTTCGATGCATTCTATGCACTATTTGATAATGTATTAGTATTATTGTCTAGACTTACTGTATTTTATTTATCTCATTTTTAGAACGGAAGAAAATTTTTACATTTTTCAAAGGAAATCAATAATTATTGAAATATATATATATAGAGTGTCTGAAATTAGGACATAAAAGGTGTCGGCCATTGGGAGCTATACAGGATGTCGGTAATGGGAAAATATACAGAGTATGGGTAATTAAGACATACACGGAGTCGGTAATTAGTATATATGCTGGGTGTCGGTAATTCGGACACAAACATGTGCTCGGTAATCAAACCATATACAATGTTTCGGTAATTGAGCATATACAGGTTGTCTGTAATTAGGACATGTACATTATGTCGATAATTGGAACTCTTACAAGGTGTCTGTAATTAGGACATATACAAGGAGTCGGTAATAAGGACATATACAAGGAGTAGGTGATTAGGATAAAAATGTGGTGCCGATAATTAGGATATGTACAGGGGGAGGGGCGGGATTTGTCATATACAGGATGTTGGTAACATATACATGATTATGTCAGTAAATAGGACACATACAAGGTATGGATAATGAGTAAATATATGGTGTCTGTATTTCGGACACATAGAATATATCGGTTATTAGAACCCATACAAGGTGTCGATAATTAGTACATACACCGTATGCCAGTAATTACGACATATACCATACAGGATGTCGATAATCTGGACATATAGACGGTGTTGATAGTTAATGCATATACCGGGTATCCATAATATGACAAATACAGGATACTACTACACGGAAAAAACTTTTTACGTCAAAAATCAGTTCTAAACATACGAGGGTAGTTCAATAAGTCTTTAGAATGACCAACAGATGGCGCGCGAACCGCTCCAAATCATCTGTTTTCAGTCAGCACCACTCCCGACTAGATATATGGTGCAGTCACAGTCCACATCTTCTGAGTTTACGTGTTTTTATAACCAATTAAAAAAAAAAAATTGCTTGTTAAGAAAAATGGAAAAAAACGAGTTCAGAGCGGTAATTAAACATTTTCATTTAAAGGGTTTAACTCCATATGAGATAAAAAATGAATTGGACTCAGTTCATGGCACATCTGCCCCTGCCTTAGCAACGGTTTATAACTGGGTAAATGAATTTAAGCGTGGTCGTACATCAATAAGTGACGAACCACGTTCAGGAAGGCCCGTAGAAGCAACTACTCCCGAAATCATCAATAAAATCCACGATATGGTGTTGAAGGATAGAAGATTAAAAGTGCGTGAGTTAGCTGAGGCCACAAGGATATCTATAGGTGCAGTTGTTTCAATTCTAGATGAAAAATTAGGCATGAAAAAGCTATCGGCAAGATGGGTGCCGCGTTTGCTCTCAGCTGAGAATAAACGCAATAGAGTGGTCGCCTCTGAGGCTCTTTTGGCGCGCATAAGTCGGAATCCTGAGGAATTTTTTCGTCGATTTGTGACTGCGGATGAAACATGGATACACCACTACACTCCTGAGACAAAGGAACAATCCAAACAGTGGATTTCCACAGGCGAACCAGCTCCAAAGAAGGCAAAGACCGTAAAGTCAGCTGGTAAGGTTATGGCTACAGTTTTTTGGGATGCACGTGGAATTATACTTATTGACTACTTGGAAAAGGGTAAAACAATTACTGGTGAGTATTATGCATCATTATTAGAGCAGCTGAAAGAAGAAATTAAAAAAAAAACGACCACATTTGTCGAGAAAAAAAATTCTCTTTCATCACGACAACGCCCGAGTTCACACATGCTTCGTTTAAATGGCTAAAATTGAAGAACTAAAATTCGAATTGGTCGAACACCCACCGTATTCACCAGATTTAGCCCCCAGTGACTTTTTCTTATTTCCAAACTTGAAAAAATGGCTCGGTGGACAGAGATTTACGGACAACGAAGACGTCATTGCCTCTGTAAGTGCTTATTTTGAGGAACTTCCGAAAACGCACTTTTCTGAAGGATTAAAAAAACTTAAAAAGCGATTGACCAAGTGTATAGAGCTCCAAGGAGATTATGTTGAAAAATAAAAAAAAATTTACCCAAAAAAAATTGTTTTTATACTTTATTCTAAAGACTTATTGAACTACCCTCGTAGCACATGAAATAACTCTGAATTAATCACCGAAAAACTTGTGATGGTATTACTTTTATCGGCACTAGCACTGAAATTTCAGATTTCTGCTTTAGTATCATTATTTTTGAAATCCGGTGTATTAATTCTCGATGCCTGGCATGGGTTTTTTCGGTTCTAAGCATGAGAAATAGCGGTACGAAGATGCAGCGATCGTATCGAGGCATATCATGCCCTTTTACCTATATTTTGCATATTAAATTGCGTTTGTTTCTTACGTTTGAATAATATACTTTTCTTAAAAAATTTATAAAAATATCAAAATAATTTGCTTTCAATATTTACATTTAACGTAATATGAAGGCTCGAGGTAAACATAAGTATATTAGTGGGTTGTTATAAACAATTAATTTTATTATTTAGAATTTTCAAGGATTGATAATGCGAATAGATTGAAAAATTCTTGAAATTAATAGATTGAAAAAATAGTACATTATGTAACAAGGGAATATAGTCGAAGATTTTTCCCAAGGCTGGGTTTACTGCTCGATCGAAGCTAGGGCAATAATCACTCGATGAAATACTTGACTTTATTCCCGTGTTGCATATAGAACTTTATTCCCGACTTAACTTGGCCACTTTATTGACTTAAAAAGAGGGACTTTCTGTAAAAACTAGAATTTATTGAAAATCTATATTGATATAGAGAAAAATAATTTTAAAAAATGCATTTGTAGGGAAAAAGTAAATTTGCGGAAAAAAGTACATTTGTGGGAATCATATGCTACTTTTGTTCCGCTTGTAAGGTCAATAAAGTGGTCATTAGGGTTGAGTCAGAAATAAAATAATTATGAAAATAGTGTACAAGATTTATAAGTATTATTGTATAAAGAAAATAGTAAGTATATAATAACAAGTATTTGTTATTGCCAAATGCTTTTAAACAATGTAGTTATAATGCTTGAATCAATCGGACTCATATGAGCTAAATTATATAGTAGATTTATTGCATATAAATGTAATAATAGGCCATGAACATTTTTAAGTTAGTTATTTTTAAGTTACACGAAATTTAAAAAAAAAGTTTTTTCTTCAGAACCAAAGTTGGTAATACAATAAATGTATTTTTACAATTCTAACGATACTTATAATGAAAATCTTCAAAAATTATTTATGTAGAACTGCGGATATTTCGATTAATTTTAGTTTAGTTTTATAGTAAATAATAAAACAAATTATTTTTAATAACGTTTTATTAAATTTTTTCTAGATAAACTTTACGAAATTCCATTCTTTTAAAAGTCTTTCCACGTATTCGTCCATCGTCTTTTATACCGAAAATCACTGATGCCCGGTACATAAAAAAACATTGCCACGGAACTGGAAAAACGCGTGCTACGATCGTCACTTGTAAACAAAGGCCGCATTAACGATAATATAGATGCTAATGTTAGTTGCATAAAAACAAGTGTCGGTCATAGGTTTAGAAGCTGCGAGTATATGAATGTATGGTTATTCCTACTTTTAGTATTGGTTTTTACCATGGAAAGGCTTTTCCGTGTATAATTAATTAAAACATATAGAGGGTTTCGGTAATTAGGACATATACAGGTATAGGTAATAAGGTCATACAAGTTGTCGGCAATTGCGAGACATGAATGTGTCGGTAATTAGGACCCATACAAGAAGTCGTTAATTAGAACTTATATATGGTATCAGTAATTAGGACATGCACAGGTTGTCGGTAATTGGGCATATATAGGGTGTTGGTTAGTAGGACGCTGGTAATTGAGAAATATAATGGTTGCCGGTAATTGAGACATGTAGAGGGTCTTAGTGATCAGGACATTTACAGGGTATCGGTAATTGAGCAGATACGCGGTGTCGGTAATTAGGACTTATACAAGGTATCGATAATTAGAACATACATAAAATGTCAGTAAGTAGGACATGTACAGAGTATTGGTTATCGAAACATATACATGGTGTCGGTAATTGGGACATACATGTTGTCGGTAATTAGGTCATATACTGAGTGTCGGTAATTAGGGCATATACGGGGTGTTGTTAATAGGACATACACATGATGTTGCTAATTAGGACATATATATATATACAAGGTCTCGAAAAATAGAACATATCGAGGGTGCCGGTAATTGGGACATATACAGGGTGTTTGGAATTAGGACATACATGTTATCGGTAAGTAGGTCATACCAGGGTGTCCGTAATTAGGTTATGTTTAAAATCTCAGCCCTATCAGTTAAGTATTTTCTTAGATATCGGGGGACATACATGCACACATACATATATCCTACAAACATCTATCCAAATTAAATGAAATTTTTTTTAAAAAGTGCTACTTTATTATCAAACTTTTATTAGGTATTTATAGTTATAAATCAAATTTATTCAGCTAATTCAATTGTAATAAACAAGGTGAGTTTAGCTTAAAGTAGTTAAGCTATTTTAGCCTAACTGATCGAGTAGCTATATCTCGAGTTCTAGTTTAGCGTATATAGCTTAAAATGTTAAGTAAAAATTGCTTAACTACTTAAGCAGATATAACTCAAGTTAAACTCAGCTAAATTAACTCCATACTCTTCAGCCCTGTTTGCTCTCGATTTCTTTCCGTGAAGAACTGTCCTTTCTAATGTGTCACTTAATAGCCGTTAAAATGTGAATCGTTCCTGGCATAAGCTGCTTACTAATAAGGAGGGACAACGGAGTCCGGATCAGTGAGTCTTATGAAACTTTAGGGATCGTTTTCTGTTATCACAAAATCAAACCCAATACTCGTGGTTTTATCCAATGGGCCTTTGTGCGGTAGATACGGCGTATTTAGTTAACGATGATAGTATATCTACATATATTTGATTTTTAGCTTTGCCCATATGAACAATGCTAATGTTTTTTAGCACTATGTCAGATTTAAAGACCCATTGGATAAACTACGGGTACTGTGCTTCATTTATAGGTTCCAAAAGTCAATCCCCAGAATTTCATCGAAATCCAAGACTCGGATTCCATGGTCTCCCCTTATAAGTTTAGTCTATTTATAATCTGAGGATCTATTTTGTAAGTTTCTTATTACAAAAATCTGTTTTTATTTCTATGGAGATAATGCTAAATATTTATATAACATATTCCATTATCTATCAGTCTATTTATTTATAATTAAGGTATTAGCAAACGCACGCGCGCGCGCTCATACACACACACACACACACACACGCACACACATATGTGCGATTCTGTTTAAATTTTGTGTATCTAATTCTTCTTATAAGATGTTTTTTATTGACTTGGTCACAATGTCAGTTATTCGAGAAGGCTATATAGACTTCCAAATTGTGTTATTAAGGTGGGATTATAGCAAAAATAAAAACTTTGTTAATATTCAATCTTTTTTTTCCAAACTTTGTACACATATTTGGCATCAAAAAACAGAAATTTGAGAATTTTTGGAGCTTTCTTTACTGAATATTTTAAGCATTTCTATAGATAATGCATTAATTTTTAATAATATCGTACACATTTGCTCAAGTCTTCTGCGCACTAGATTTCAAAGCAGACCAACAAAAAAATGTATATGTTTTCTTCAAAGTAAAGTGAACACTGTAACTATCTCAAAATTGTTTTTTATATCCGTATACTTGTTTTAAAAATATAGCACTGTAATAAACAATTTAATTAACAAAAGAAACACTATGTTTTATTATACATACATGGAGAAATCTCCCAAACCTTTAAGGTGATGCTAAAGCCACCGATCACCGACAAATACGAGGAACCACTTTTCTCATTTTATTTTCAATTTCGAGTAAATATCTCTATGAAACGTTATTGTCCCTATAGAAAAAAACAACTGTTCAGAGAGATATTTTATAAAAATTGAAAATTTAAAGAAAATAGTGGTTCTGCGTATTTGACGATAATAGGGGGGTTTAGCATCACCTTAACGTATATGACGCGAGGTTGCAATCAGTTTTTTCTTATAGTTTAACTGTATTAAACTGTTTCACATAGGCTTATGTTATTGTTTACAGCTTAAGCTTATTGTTTATTACATTTTTATGTTTACTTTCTGTCATAAATTAATTAAATTTATCAGTCTAATGTCTAAACTGTCACATTTCTCGTATGTCGTATTCCCGATTTCAATTATAGTTTCTCTAATAGTGTTTAAAATTGACGTGATAAAAATATAAAAAAAATTATTTCTTACTAAGAAATAATCAAAGAATAAGATAATATTAATAATATTTTCATCTTATTCATAAAATCGGAGTTAAATACATTTGAAAATTGCCGTAGATTTTTGGTGTTCCATCCACAACACGAAGAATAACACAATAAATATTAATTGAATTACCTTAAAACGTATTTAATATGAGTGATATACGTCAACAGTATTATCTTGTATTATAATCCCTTTTTGTTATTTTAGTAAACATAATGCCCAAAATTTAAATACCTCCTATGTGAGCCGATTAAAATACGAACAAAAAAAATGTCGCATCCACAACGCACGTTTGTGTTATAAATATTAATTTAAATCGATTAAATAAATGACCAAAATATACTATTTGATAAACTTTTGAGAAATAGCTTTGCATTATACCTAAAAAACTAATATGTATTAATAAAATAGCAAATTTACATCGATTTGTCGCATCCACAACGCGCCGTCCGCAACGCGCGTTTGTTTAAACATCATAACCTCTTATTGCAACTAGCAAAATTGAATAATACAAATACGAGAAGAAGTTTCTTTCCATTTTACAATCATGAGACCTGTTTTGAGTGAAGTAAAAGAGAGAAAGAAGAAAGAGTACGTAAAGCACAAACGAATTGAAAAGTTAGAAAAACGGAAAAATGGAAGGATCAGAGAAAGAAATATATCGAATAAAAGTGTTTTCGTCGTCTAAGAGGTAAAATTAGTCAATTTAAACGTTTATATTGTTAATTTCAATAAGCCAAATTTATAATTTAAATTTAATCAATGCATAAAAAGTGGAATTTGTATAATATATTAAGCTTTCGGTCTTTTTATTCTATAAACGAACTATAATAAAATCGTTCAATTAAGCATACAATATTTGTTGTTCTTTAGAGAATGTAATTCTTTGACTTTATTCGAATCCTCATCCTCCTCAAAGTATCTCTCGGAATCAGAAGTGAGTAGTCACGCATCCTTGTCTTTCGTTATACCTTCTACCGAACCATTACCAATTACTTTAAGTTTGTCATTAAGATCAACGTAATTTGAAAAATATCATTAATGCAATACAAATGTTTGATTTAAGTATAAAAAAATAATAATAAAAAAATTTGTTGAAAAAAAAGAACCGACTTCTAAAAATGCACTAAAACGTGTGAAAAAAGTGTGAAATAATTCACAAAAAAGTCGGCGCCGAATTACAAATTGACATATACCGTCACAGACCGTATTGTGGACCAGTGTCTCTATTGTGAATCATTTACTTCTAAATAGACATTATAAAAGTTTCGCATTACTTCTTTAATTATTTTGATACATAAGAATAAGTGCTTTCAAAATAATAATAAAAGTAATGCAAAACTTTCACAATATAGTTTTAACATAAACTGATTCACAATAGGGTCCGTGACGGTAGTATCTTGCTCAAGAATATAATTTATAAATAATATTGAAATGGGTCAAATTTCGTTAAACCTGCAACGAAATATGTGTCCCACTATCGTATATTCCACTTAAAGTTAATAACTCGAAATCAGAAGCACTGGTTTGAGAGAAAATGCTTTTAAAAAGAACTTCCAATGCAACAATCTTCTTCAAATGATAGTCATCGGCTAAACTATCACATATAATTCAAATAATACTGTTACAATCGTAACAGCTGGCGCGAGCTTTTATGTATTATCCCCGGGATAATCTTAATATTCTTAGGCCACCGCCACCTAGCGGCGGTACGCAAACTACGCTATCAAACAATTAGTTAAGAATACGATTTCCAATGAATCAAAAAGAGGTGACGGTATATGTCAATTTGTAATTCGGCGCCGACTTCGAGAACATTTTTATAAATTATTTCACGCTTTTTAGCGTATTTTTTTTATGTGAAACATCTTATGGCGCGGTTGGCGGGTAACAACGACTGTTCATGCCGAGATGCGTGATGCGAAAACTTCGGGCAGTCTCGTAACTACTCGGCTATCTCCGCCTCTCCGACTACACGGCTTTCTCTCGCCGCTCCGGCGCTTCCCTCTCTACTCTCTACCGCTTTCCTTGTATGTGTAGCGTGATGCGAATACTCCGAGCAGCCTTGTCTCGTATTTCTTCTCTACTTTCTACAGCTTTACTTGTGTGTACACTCTCCTCTATCCCTTATACTACTGTATATGCATGTATTCATCTGTTACCGGTATACTGGATCGCATTTCAAAACGCAGTGTTTTCGTTCTCGTAAGTGTTTATTTCGTATCGTTGCTCGTAAATTTTTATTTAAAAAATGAGCGACAGTGATAGTGAAAATGACAGAATCGAAGAGAAAACGAAACATCCTGCAAAAAAGTAACATTTTAGGATGATCAAAATCAGGGTCCAAGAGAAATTCCTCCACTACTGTACTTTATCAGTTCCGTGCACGCTACGCAATCAACTCCTATAAGCCAAAGGTTAGTTCATAATTATTATTTATTTATTTATCTCTTGCACATGCTCATGCATGCACATACACGGAGCGATAGATAGATAGATATACGATTTATTTGTCATTGTTTGGCAAAATTACATTACATGAATTGTTACATCGTCATTACATTAAAATCTTTGATCACTATCACAGGTCGTCAGTATACATATAAATATAATTATTTCAGATTACGTCATTATCTAATATCACAGTATGTCAATAGATATCACAGTTTTCATAACCATTTCTGGAGACTCACTCATTCTTCTTGCTTACCCGTACATCCATCACGTCACAATTTAAAATCAATTTAATCAGTTACATGCACTCATCACACACGCAGAAAAATACACTCACACTTACTTAATTGATATATACATTTTTATGACATATTTATATAGATAAAATACTCATGTACTCCTCCATAGTAAAAAATGTCAAATTAATCACCGTGCGGTCGCCTGAGGTGCCTGCCTAACGCCGTTTTAAACTTACATAATGGCGGCATATACCTCACACTGCAGGGGAGGGAGTTCCAGAATTGCGAGCCTTGTGCTCTAAACGAGTAGAGGGCCGTATCAGTACGGTCTGGGTGCTGTGATGCTGTCTAAAACCGGTTTGCAGAGGATCCGGGATCTTTTTAGATCTTAGGAAATCGGTAATCTAGTTATGTACTATCTTCTCCAGAACCTTGGTGAGAAAATTCAATACTCAATCCGACAGAGAAGATGGCACTGAAATCTTTTTATGAGGCACCAAGTGAGCCTCTCTCCAAGCCTCTGGGAAGACACCTCCAGACAGAGAGGAGTTGAAGACCCCCGCTATATGATGACTAACATACGGGAGAGCCTCAGCTACGACGCTTTGGGACTACGTCCGTCGCTGTAACATCTTTGAAAACAAAGCCGTCATCACTGGTCGAGTCTAGGATGCTACTCAAATCAACGTCACCTTCGCTCTGGGAAATGGATACCCTCGCAAAGTGCGAGTTCAGCTCACCCAGTGAGAAACCATGCAATCCCATGCCCTTGGAAGGAGCCCCAAGCCCTTTAGTTCTTTCCAAATATCTTTCTTATTTTCTAGGGCTTCAAAAATTTTGTTCTGCATGTAAGTCTCCCGCGCGGTTTTCCTGCGTTGTTCTGCATCGGCTGCGAGAGATTGGTACTCCTGCCATAGATTACCGTTTTTTGTGCGTCTGAGTCGTCTGCACATAGCGGAACGTTCTTTTATTAATTGAATCAGATCAGCGTCAACTCATGGAGGATTTGCTTTATTTTTCAGAGTAAATTGCTCCAAAGGGGCAAGCTCATCTATTGCCCCCATGAGATTGACGCTGAGCTGTCCCAATACATTGTCCATGTCGTTATTGTCCAAGCAATCAAACGCCGCCCAGTCACATTTACTCAGGTAAGATAAAAGATCTTCCTGATTTATTGACTTAAAATCTCTATAACTGAATGAGTCAATGATAGGGATACTGTTTAATTTAAAATCTATTTCAACATCTATCAGTGTATGATTACTAGCAAAGGGCGCCACCTGATTGCTGGCGTTCAGCACCACATCGTTGCCATCTGTCATAATGACATCAATCCATATGTGAGACCCCTCGAGGTGATGAGTCGCACCATGCTCTATTATTTTTAAATCGAAATCATCTGCTAATCGCCTAACAAATTTTGCATCGGCCGACGTCTTCAACAGATTCGCATACCGATCACCCATCAAAATTTTGTGACTATAGTCCTGTGTGTATGTTGCTAATTTGTCAATTACGTCAGAGTTTTGTAGAAATAGTACGTGTAGTGACCTGTAAATTAAAGCAACGAATACAAGGGGGAGGGCACCCTGTTGCACACTACACATAATATATTCAGGAATATTTGGTGTACCATCCTGCGTGGTACGTGAGCGGCTTAATATTGTGGCCTTAAAAGAATTGTGTATATACAGAACTAACCCACCCCCAAATGTATTCCTATCTAACCCTAAAATAGAATAACCCTTGATCTGAATGCGATTGTCGTCGACGTTAGGGGCAAGGTGCGTCTCAGGAATTCCAAAGAGGTGGTAGGAGGGACCAGATAGAAGGTGTTGACGGAGTGTATCGATGTGACAATCTAAAGAGGTCACATTGATAAATCGTGCTCTCAGTCCCCTATAGTGCATCCCCCCCCCCCCAGCAGTGTCCGTTAATAGTCAATCATTTGCGAAAGAGAGAGAGAGAGAGTGAGAGAGAGAGAGAGAGAGAAAGAGAGAGAGAGAGAGAGAGTATACGCTCTCTGTTTATATACTCAGCATCAAACCTAAATCACGGGAAAAATTACGTGTAAACACTGGGTGGAACTCAAATTGCAGCCACCTCCACGTGGTGAGTTCTGAGTTATTTTATTTTCAATATAATTATATTATTAATATATTATTAATATAATTATATTCAATATAATTATATTATTAATATATTATTAATATAATTATATTCAATATAATTATATTATCAATATATTATCAATATAATTATATTCAATATAATTATATTATCAATATATTATCAATATAATTATATTCAATATAATTATATTCAATATAATTATATTATCAATATAATTATATTATCAATATATTATCAATATATTATCAATATATTATCAATATATTATCAATATAATTATATGCAATATAATAAATAATAAAGAAAATGAAATAAGCGAAGAGCTGCAAGTTTGAAATAATTATTTTCAACCGAATCAGTCAAGTATTTTTTGGAATAATCGCAGGACAAACATAAAATAAAAACGCCAGTACTGACGTAGTATAGGCTCCATACTGACCCAGTTATATAATGGAACAACCATGGGATAAATCTCTTTTATTCAAAAAATAGTTTATCCAAATCGGTTCAGTAGTTTCCTAATAATCGGCAGAAGAACTTAACAAATCGCCAGTACTGACGTAGTACTGGCTCCATACTGGCCCAGTAATATAGTGGGGCCAACATGAAATTATTCTCTTATATTAAAATAATATTATCAAAATCGGTTCAGTAGTTTCCGAATAATCGGCGGAAGAACATACATAATTATCAGTACTGACGTAGTACTGGCTCCATACTGACCCAGTAATATAATGGAATTATAATGGGATCATTCTCTTTCATTTAAATAATATTATCAAAATCGGTTCAGTAGTTTCCGAATAATCGGCGGAAGAACGTACAAAATTACCAGTACTGACGTAGTACTGGCTCCATACTGACCCAGTAATATAATGGAACCACAATGGGATCATTCTGTTTCATTTAAAAAATATTATCAAAATCGGTTCAGTAGTTTCCGAATAATTGGCGGAAAAACATAATAACTTACCAGTACTGACGTAGTACTGGCTCAATTCTGGCCCAGTAATACAATGGGACAAACATGAGATCATTCTCTTTCATTAAAAAAAAATATTATCCAAATCGGTTCAATAGTTTCCGAATAATCGGCGGACAGAGTCGCCAGAGGCCGAAATGTACAGAAAAAATATTCATAAAAAACTAAATTACTGGCGAGATACTGGACCAATAATCACAAAATTTGAATGGGGCCATCGGAGGATAATTACCTTTCATATAAAAAAAATTCATCCGAATCGGTCGAGTAGTTTCGGATTAATCGCTCGATAAACATAAAAAAAAGCCGTGTAGAATTGAGAACCTCCTCCTTGTTCGAAGTCGGTTAGAAATTGCTGCACAAATATTTTAGAACTGTTTTCAAGAAAAAATATATCATGAAAATTCTAACCTGCCGTATTTGATAAATCATTTTAGATTCGGTAGGCTTTTGTTTCGGGCCTGTTCATCGGCAAATATTAATTGTATATAGTCTCGAGAAGTTGTACGAAAAAAACTAGAGCTGTGCTCGTAACTTAAGTTGACCTCATTTTCAATATTTGAAAGTTAAAAGTTCTGGAGATTTCCCCACATTTTTTTTTTTTTTTAAATGGCATTTCGAACTCGAAAGTTCATCGCCTCATCTACGCAAGCCTTCCACGTTTCCCTATTTTGTGCCAACCCCATCCATTTCGCGCCTTCCCGCCCAATTTCAGTTATGTCTGATTTTACGTTATCCTCCCATTTGCGTCTAGGTCTACCAAGAGGTCGCGTTGCTTTCGGTTTTCCTTTCATTATGCGCGCTGCTGTACGATCATCGCCCATTCTTGCCACGTGCCCTGCCCATCTTAGTCTCCGTGATTTTATTATTCTGTTAATATTTGGTGACGCGTACAAATTATGTAGCTCGTCATTGTGCAGTTTCCTCCACTCCCCAGTTTCCTCATCTTTCTTTGGCCCGTATATTTTCCGTAGAACCTTATTTTCAAATACCCTAAAACGATTTTCTTCCGCTTTAGTGAGCGCCCAGGTTTCGCACCCATACAAGATTACCGGCATTATTATAGTCCTATATATCCTTATTTTGACATTTTTCGACAGTAGCTTTGACTTAAGTAATCTGTTCACAGCGTAGAAGCAGGCATTACCCGAATGAAGTCTCTTATTAATCTCGGCTTTAATTTCGTTTCGATCATTTATAGTTGTACCTAAATATCTGAATTCGCTAACCTTTTCAAAAGTGAAATTTCCGACTCTGAGATCCCCCTCTGCTTCGCGAATGCCCAGTTTCTCCATGATCATATATTTCGTTTTCGATTCGCTCACTTCTAACCCCGTGTTTTTAGCCGCATTTATAAGGATTTCCGCATTTCTCGCCACCGTTTCACCATTATCTCCCACTATATCCAAGTCATCCGCATAGCCTAAAATTTGCGTTGTTCCGTTGAGTGTTGCGCCTAGCTCGCTAGCCTGCATTTTTCTAACAACATGCTCTAGCGTCAGGTTAAAGAGTACCGTTGAAAGCTCGTCACCTTGCTTCAAACCGTCGCGTATCATGAACGATTCGGATACATTACCGCCTACTCGGACCTTTCCAGTGCTTCCGTTCAGACATATTTTAATTAATTTTACGAGTTTTTTTGGTACGCCAAGGAGCACTAGGATTTCATACATTTTGCTTCATTTGACAGAGTCGTACGCTTTCTTAAAGTCCGCAAATAGCTGGTGTATAGTTTCGCAATATTCCCACTTTTTCTCTAATAATTGTCTTATGGTAAACATTTGATCGCTCGTTGACCTGTTGCGCCGGAATCCACACTGATAATCTCCTATTATATCTTCCGCGAATGGTGTGAGTCTGGCCTGTATTACGTTTGACAGAACTTTGTAGCAGGTAGCTAAAAGTGAGATTCCCCGGTAGTTATTATGCTCTTTAATAAAAATAATTTCAAAATCAGAGATTGTTATTATGTCGTTATTATGTTTAAGAAACTACCCTGAATGTTTCAGCTGGATCCGTGGAAACCTAATGTGCATAAAGAAGACTTCTAGAGTAATGCAAAATGTAGTTCTGAGACAAGTACACTTTTGTAAAGAAAAACAGCTATTTCCCAAAAATAATTCTTATTTATACATGACAATTATTATTGAAATCATATTTTACTTTTATTTACTTAGAAACATACTCCTCTTTGGTGTCAAAATGTCCAAAGAACAAAAAAAAATAAAAATAAGAAAAACGAAAAAATTGACAAAATTTTACTATAACTCCACCTTAAAACTTTTAAAATATATCTCTAACTTTTTCTCAAAAGAAAACAGTTTAGGAACAGGCTAGCTGAGACATGAATATCTTGTGAGTTTTAGGGCAGCCAAAAGTCAGACAAAGTGTTTACAAATTCTCAAATGTTCTAATAATTTACTTTTTCACAATACAGTTAAATCTACTTTTACGAAGTAAAACTTAAATTAAAGGACTATTTTATATTATATATAGCTGGCTTTTTCATTATAAACTAGCTACTCTTAAAGGAAAAAATACCGTTGCCAATTTATTGGAACTTTTGCTCTGACACGCAACCTAAGGAATTTTAAAATTATAATACACAATTATAATTGATAAAAATGTCGAGCGAAATTACGAATAATTATTAGAAATCAGAGCAAAAGGCAATCAATCGCAGCAGTGAAATATATGAAAATTTAGTTGAGTCGCCAAGGCACCCGCGTGATCCGGTGATCGACCGATCATCGCGGTTAAGCAGCGTTTAGCATGGTCAGTATTCGGATCGGCGAAATTTTTGTTGTTTTTTATGATGGTTGTTTATTGCAAAAATTGATTTTTTTCAATTTTTTGGTTGTTTACTGAGGGTCAATAAACAATTAACATAAGGAATAAAATTTTTTTTTGAGTATTGAGATTTTTTGAAAAAAATTCATCCTAGAGCGATAAGCAAATTTAAGGATAGGCAGCAACATTGGTAGCAGGCAGTACTTGGATGGGTGACCGCCCGAAAACACCACGTCTTATGATAAATTAGTATTTATCAAGATTTGTTTTTTTGTTGCAGAAGTATTGTTTATAAATTATTAATAAACCATAATTTCGGAAAATTGGATTTTTTTTTGAATTTTTGAAATTTATAAGAGGAATAAAATCCATTTTTGATTTTCTTTTCTTTATTTTAGATAATTGTTTTTTTGCAAAATTATTGTTTATCGAGCACTAATGAACAGTAGTTTTGGAAAAATGGAATTTTTTTTCTTAATCTTTAGTATTTTTTTTTAAATAATTCAATATATCGAACTGTTCAATTTCGAAAATTGTTCTTCTTCAAAATTATTGTTTATTCAACGAATTTGGATTTTCTTTTTTTTATTTTAGAAAATTGCTTTTCGGCAAAATTATTGTTTATCGATAATAAACAATAGGATCGAAAAATTCAAAATCCGGATTCTTATTTTTTAGTAAATAGAACTGGTTAAACCAACTGAGAAAAAGTTTTGCAGAAGAAAAATTCTTAATAATTTTTGATATTTTAGAAAATGGAAGGAATTTATTTATGAATAAATATTTTTTTTTGAAAATTAGAAAATTTTTGAAAAAATTAAATTTCTTCCTGAATACCATTTGAAACATACAAATCTAATTTTCCACGCAAATAAAATACTAAAACGCCTCTTTTCAGGGTTTTTCAAAAATGAAACGAGAAATAAGTCCAGTTTTTTTCATTATTAAAAAAATAATTTAAGAGAAAACCGATAATTTTTGTTTGGAAAATAGAATATTTCCGACAATTTAAATTTCTTTTGGAAAATTAATTTTTCTGTTTTATTTTCGTCGAAATTAAGAAATAAGATTTTGAAAACGTTGTTACCTAAAGTTGAAAGCGTTTTGGACATTATTATTGGAGAAGTGAGTCGGTTCAACTTTAGATTTTTTAAAAATATTTTTACAAAATATTTTTCGGAAAAACGACAATTATAACAGCAAAATTAAGAGAAACAAAGACTGAGCTTATTTTTTGTTTCTAAACAATTTGCGAAACATTTTACACACACTTCCGATTTTGAAAACGAGATACTAACTTAGAAGAGTTTAGTGACAAGTAAAAATTTTTTAAGTTTTTATTAAATTCTAACGAAGATTTACCCGTGATTGATTGGTTTGACAAAATGAATTGATAGCGAAAACTGCGGAATCGAAAACGATAGGATTTGCGAAAATTGTACGCTCAGCTGCAACAAGAAAAATTTAATTGCGAAATTTTTCTTGTGCCACCTTATTGTAATACCGTCGCTCACACTATCAAACTCTGGAATCCTGCGAAGAGAAAGAAGATAGATAACCATGAACGAAGATAGTTATCCATCAGAACACAAGATGTCTAGTATAACAGAAACAGCTGTGGAAGAATGGCTGATTGAGTTGAACGGCCAGAAATTAAACGAATCACTAATGCAACTCAAGATGTCCACCGACGGCAACTATTTCGAGCAAGCATACCGCTTACAGAAATGGTTGCTAGGAGACTACACGGCCAACGATTTCATTGACGAAACCGGAGAAGAGAACGAGATCATCAATGATCGATTACGGCTACTACGTCAATTTATTGACACAACCATAGCAGCCGATATCAAGGAACGCCACACACTGGTGAACCAGGAGGAGATGATTAGGTTGGTATCTGTGCAAGGGAACGAATTCCAGATACCAAAACATGTATCGTTCGTCATGGCAGAATTGATCTCAGAGGTCAGAGCGTTCAAAAGGCAGATGGAAAACCTGAAACGCAAAGAAATACTGTCTACCACATGCCAGACGTCCTGGACAGGTGAATTTTCAGGACACATTTACGGTATTGGGTAACACATAGCTGGACGAATCCCACAACAAGACGAGGCCATTTCCCACGGCGAGCGTGGCCCGGGGGGAAGCGGTAGTTGACGAATGACTACAGATGATGTACATCAGCAAAATCGACCAGCTGTGGATAGAAGAAATTACATCAACGCCTCGAGTCCTACATTCGCGCCAGGAAGCCTAGAGCAAACATTAAAAGAAATTATCGTCGATACTAGAGGATATGGCCAGGAATTAGATCTGTTGCATAGAAACATGCGAGCAGATCTACAGAAAAAGGTTAGAAGGTGTGATATCATCAGTGTGGAGATGCTATTGGACGCTGCTTCGGACGCTGAGCAGACGCTGGAGCGTGAGAAGCATCGAAGCATCGACGGGGAAACAGGACGCTTATGTATGCCCAGACGACCCCTCTCCCGAAGGCGAGGTAAGATTAGTCGGGCAATCGAGTTCCACCTCCTCAGAAGAAGGAGAGGAAAGCACACAGCCGCAGAGGCTGATGAATCCTCCAGAAGGATATACGGTCTCTGCAGTGCCTGACCCCACTGGCACTGAATAGTTAAGGGGGAAAGTAGATGTGCAGCCAAGAAAGAAATCGTCACCTCAGTGGCAGCTCAATTCGTCGGAACTGAAACGACGACGATAGACTCTGACGCCCAGTCACGATCGAACAGGTCTTCTCCCGAAGGAGGGACCAATATGATAGAACTGCCCCATGCAGGCTCGAGATTCCCTGAAGACGAAGTAGAATCAATGCAACTGCAGAAGCGGGCATACCAGAAAATCCAGCCGCAACCAGGCGAGCCTTCTCCCGAAGGAGAGGCCGTATTGGTGGCACAACCGAGCTAAATCTTCTCAGAAGAGAGAGAAGAGCTCATGCGACCGCGGGGAACAGCGGATGAACTAGATGGAAATGCGATGTATTTTGAAGGCGCGCAAGTTAGAGTACAGACGGAAGTCGTTATCTTGGAAGTAGGGGACACCGCAATTTCGTCAGCAGGAATCGCTGATGTCACGAATTTAGAACATCAGGATCTATAAAGCCTCCTGATCGAATCACTGAAAGACCGAGGAGATACGTGTGGGCTCACATGCGATACCAACATCACATCGATGTTGGGTCGACAAGGCCCATTAAACAGAGATACTTTCCTATTTCTGAAAGAATCGAGCGGAAAATGCACCAGAAAATGAATTAAATGCTGGAGCAGAAGTTTACCGAGCCATCTAATAGCGATTGGGCAAGCCCAGTGGGAGCGTGGAAGAAGTAGAGCAGCACCGACAGGTTCGGCGTTGACCACTTAAAGGTCACCGCGCAAATGAAACCAGAAGCTTATCCCTTGCCATATGTGCAAGATTTGCTGCGGAAATTGAGAAGAGCGGTTGAAAGAGAAGGAGAGGAGGCCGCCATCGCCACAATGAACGCGGTCGCGCTTGGCCGACGCCGAGCTCACGTCGTCGTTGGAGCTCCAGCTCAGACGAGGAGAGAAGGAAGACGCCCAAACGGACTCCGAAGTCCCCGGGAACCGGAAAAATTCGATTATGTAGCATCTGCGGCAAATCAGGGTGCGACATCCCTCCAAGTACCATAACGTGGGAATTCCCACCTCTCACGCCCGAGTCCTTGTTTGTTTTCGCGACATCGTTTACCGATTGACAGAAGTTGTTTACTGGGGTAAGCATCGTCAGGGTGGGGGGTGTAACGAGTCACAAGTAACTCACAAGTAATATAGCGCGGATAATGAGCCAAGTGTCGCTATCTGACAGACGCTCGTTTCAACAGGTAAGCAAGAGAGAGCAGATGGCGAGATGCCGCCGAGGCCATGGAGAAAGGCCATTATCGCTAATGCTATCGTATCCCGCACCACACTTTAGGCCTGCTCGCCGCCATCTTGGCGATTCTCCCGCTCCGCAACTGCACGTGTTCGCGCTTGGGCTGTGTATTCTTTTATTTTTATATGTTATCTCTATTGTATTTATTTTATTCTATGTATTATTTTTTGACGAAACGTGTTTCTGTGATATCTGACTATGACTAGTTCATTATATTTAAATTTTATAAACTGACAAACTGATAAAGCGAATAATATTATTTAGTAAGAAATGCAATAAGTGAACGTTAAGATAACAAATACATAAAATCGACTGATATTTTAATTATAACTACATGTACATGCAATTCTAAGATTTTTGTCTCTTGATGAATAAAAAGTATATCTATCTATCTATCTATCTCGGTCCCTCTCTGGCTGTCCCTCCCATTGTCGCCTCGGTGATTGCTGCTGTAGGCTTCTCGCCTCGCGTGCGGACTCTCCTTCTGTTGATGATGGTGTGGGTCGAGTGTTTGCCTCCACCAGTCGTTCTTGCACCGACGCATGTGAGAATCACTGTGCACAGCTCCACACGAAGCCGAATCATCGTGGATTCGGCGTATACGTGGCAAAAACCTGCACAGCTACACCGGGGTAAGGCTACAGCGGCGAGTCGTACAAAGGTAAGAGCTGCGGTAAGCGCGCACACGTGTTGCGTGTGGCGCACGCCAGCAGCTTATTGTCTTGACTAATAATGATTATTATTATTAACAATTGAGCACCCCGTTACACTATATATAAATAAATAATTAATTAATAAATAAAAACAAATAAATAAATATATATATATATATATATATATATATATATATTAATTTTTTATTTATTTATTTTATTTATTTAAACCAGTACAAAATTACATAAATGACGTCCTATATCGCTATAGGTTACAGCAGTAATTCCTACAGAGGTAAACAAAGTTACCTGTACGTAGGGCCGGTAAAATTAAAAACTAAATAAAGACTTACGAGGTCTGTCCCAAAAGTATCCGACTTACCTCGATTTCTCGGCGCTTGATTTATTCTTCGTCATCCGGGGGATGGCATCCTTCAAAGTAGTCTCCATTTCATTGAACAAGACGCTCATATCGATGTTTCCACTTATTAAAGCACTCTTGAAAGTCAGACTTCGGAATCGCCTTTAGTGCATTCGTCACATTAGTTTCAACAGTCTGTTTATTGTCGAATCGATGTCCTTTAAGCGGCATTTTCAATCGAGGAAACAGCCAAAAGTCGCAGGGAGCTATATCAGGACTGTATGGAGGCTGGCGGAGCTGCGCAACACTGTGTTTCAATAAATACTGCTGCACAAGGTTTGATGCGTGCGCTGCGGTCGTTTTCTCCTGATTGCATTACGTAATCTTTTCAAAACTTCAACGTAGTACTCTTTATTGATTGTCTGGCCTGTAGGGGCATATTCGTGGTGCTCAACGCCCTCATAATCGAAAAAAACAACCAACATTGACTTGATGAACGAGGATCACTGTCAACAGATGTGCGGCCACTTTTGAACCGCCTATACCACTCTTTTATTTGTGTTTTGCCCATACACTCATCTTTAAAGGCCTTTTGCAACATTTCAATAGTTTCCGCACAACTTTTACCGAGATTAAAGCAAAATTTTATGCAAATTCGCTTTTCGGTTCGTTCTGCCATTTTTAGCAATAAGCAAATTGCCACGAACGCAAAAAAGTCGTTGTAAACAAATACACGCTGCAGGGGAACTAAGGCGTTTCATCGGTATCTCAGGCTACTGACGAGAAGGTTAGCAGTTGCTGGTGACGTTCGTACCCTCCAGAGGTCATCTGAGTCTCTTCGCGCGAAGATATGAACGTAGGTCGGATACTTTTGGGACAGACCTCGTAATACTAAAACTTAAAAACTAGGAGAAAATTCACAATAATAATTTTTTAAAACTAACAAGAAATATAGTCTATATTATGTATTCTTGTATCAAGTAATACCATATCCTCATGGACTTCCAATATAGGATTGATATACTTGATAACTTCCGTAGTAATAAATAAGACTTACAAACTAATTTAAAAGACTAAGTATCCCAAAATTTAAGAAATATACTTTATAGTTAATAAGTAAAGAAAAACAATCAATAAAAATTTTAAGTATATAAACAAAGAATATGTAAAACAGAGAAACAGTAAAGCTTATAGAAATTTAAATTTCTTTTTTACATATTATATTTTAGCAGCCATTCTTTTTTATCCACCTTTTAAGTTTATTTTTTATAATATTTTTATTATTTTTTATTCCTATTGGATTTAAACACTTTAACTCCGCTGGTAGTGAGTTATATGTTTTGATCGCCATTATATAGCTGTTTTTATCACTTATAGCTTTATTCGTTTTTGGTAGTATTATATTCTTGTTCCTAGTTTTAGATTTACTATCTATATATTTCTGCTTAAGATTATTGTAGTGATAAACTATTGATTCTAACGTAAATATTTGTTTGATATTCAAAGGATTATTTTGTATAAAATAATTTTTATTAACAATTCTTAATATTTTTGATTGTATGTTCTGCAGAACTCTTATCGTGTTTTTGTATGTACCGCCCCAGGCTATTATCCCACAACTTATCATATTATGGAAGAATGCATAGTATATTTTCATAAGTGTATTCATATCCATGAACTTTTTTATTTTTGCAAAAATAAAAATTAAATATTTAGTCCTGCTTATAATATGTTCTACATGTTTATACCATTTCATATTGTAGTCAAAATATACTCCCAGATATTTGTAGGATTCAGTTCTTACTATTTGTTGATTTTTTATTTTAATATTGATTTCAATAGGTACGCTATCACAGTAATTTCTAAACGTTATATACTTAGTTTTTGTTATATTTAGTGATAATTTATTGAAAGCTAGCCAATTCGCTACTTTATCTAATAGTACATTCATTCTGTCCTGTGCCTGTGTCCACGTGTCGTCATCAGCAATAATAACAGTGTCATCGGCATAAGACAATATGGAGTTCTTTGGCATATCTGACAGTAGATCGTTTATGTATATGATAAAGAAAAGAGGACCAAGGATAGTCCCTTGAGGTACTCCTGTATCTAGAGTTCTCTCTGTGCTAGTTTTTCCATTAATTTTTACTTTTTGATTTCTACCAGTCAGATAGCTATTTATTAATTTATGTGCACACCCTCTTATCCCATATCTCTCCAATTTCTCTAACAATATAGCATGATCGACTGTGTCGAAAGCTTTTGCAAGGTCTAAAAATGAAACTATTATGGGTTTACTTTTGTCTAATTTTTGATATATTATATCGGTTATTTTATAAAGTGCATCCTTGGCCCCAATATTTTTAATAAAACCATATTGATACTCTGATAGTATTTTACATTCTAGTAAAAAATTGTATAACCGATTATAAATAATTTTTTCATAAATTTTTTCTATATTTGATATAAGTGAGATTGGTCTGTAGTTTGTTATGTTTGTTTTATCTCTTGATTTATATATTGGAATTACTTCTGCATTCTTAAGCGCATCAGGCCAAACAGATTGCTCTATTGAAAGATTAAAGAGTTGAGCTAATGGGCGTGCAATGTCTATGTCTATTGTTTTTAGCGTTTTCACATTTATTTTATCTTCCCCTCCTGCTTTGTTTTTAAGTTGTTTAATTATTTTTATGACCTCTTCTGCATTTGTTGTGCTTAAGAATATTGATTTAGAGTTTCTTTCAATTTCCTTAGGTAAAATATTTGGTTTCTTTATTTGTTTACTTAAGTTTTTTCCAATTTTGCAGTATAAGTTATTCATAATGTTCGCTATTTCAGTTTTGTTCTCTACATTGTTTCCATTTTGCATATATGCTTTATCTCATTTTCTGCCTTTTTGCTTTTTCTCATTTTTTCATTTATTATTTTCCATAGTTTCTTTTTGATCATTTACATTCTCATTAATTCTGTCTCTTTCATACATAATTTTTGCATCCTTAATTACCCCATTAAGTACCTTATAATTGTCTATGTATTCTTTTTTTAAGCTAGAAGACTCTTTATGTTTTTGCCATAAGTTATACAGAAATTCTTTCTTTTTGCATGAGACCATTATTGCTTTGGTTATCCATTTTTTCCTAGGTATTTTGTCTCTATCACATTTTTTATGTTTTCTTTCTGTAGTTGATCTTTCTACGCAATAATTTATAACTATTATTATTTCGTCCGTTGCACAATTTGGCTCCTGTAGTGATAATATTGTATTCCAATCCACATTTTGTGCAATATTTTTCAGTTTTTTATAATTAATTATTCTATTTAATTTCTTATTTTCGCGAATAAATTTTATATTATTAAGTTGCACAAAAAGAGGGAAATGATCATTAAATGGGTTTGTAATTTTGTATGCCTTTGTACTTATTGACTTTGTTTTTATATAAAAGTTATCAATTCAGGTGCCACCTTGCCCAGTTGGAGATGGTTTTGTTACATCTAGAAAACCTGGAATATATTCGTGTTCCAATAAGTTATTTAGAAATTCTTGATTTATAACGTTTTCGTGTTTATGTATATCGTTATACATTATATCAATGTTAAAATCTTCGACTATGCAATGATTTTTTATTTTTTTATTTTCTAATAGATATTTTTTTGTTGAGAGCACAAATTCAGTCTTTGCTATATCATGAGATCTATAAATTGCTGATATTCGTAGTTTTTCATTATTATTAATATTTAAGTCTACCACTAGGAATTTTATTCTATCAATTTCTATAATTTTAGCATCATTTTCAAAATCATTTCTGATGTATATAACTACTCCATCTGCTCTATTTATTTTACTATTATTATAATAAATTTTATATTCCGATAACTGATAAAATTCCGCATGTTGTATTGTCCATGTTTCGGAACATACTATTATTGTTGGTTTATTATTTAGACTCTTTACAAAGACTTCTAGTTTATTAAAATTTTCATTTATACTTCTAATATTTACGTGTAAAATTATAAAATTTGTCTTTCCTATTTTTTTATTTAATTCTGCAGTGTCTTTGAATTCATATTCCTTACATATTAATTCATCAAATTCAGTACTATTGCTATCTATGATGGTTTTATTTTTTTTAATTTTTTTTTTATTTGTTATTACTTCATTCAATGAATTCAAAGATATTGCAGATATTCCCGCATGTCGCGCTGACATTGGATTGTTAATGTAGTTCTCTACTTTACCTAAACCTTCGGATATTAAAGGTCTGACGCTGTATTCAGTTGATTCTATGTACTTCTTTATCCTGGCTTTGTAGATTTCACATCTGTTATATTCGGTTGCTTCATGGCGTAAGTCGAAAGTTGTTTTGTATTTGCTATTGCTATACATGCAGTTTGCACACTTTATGTCTTCTTCTTCACACTTACTTGTTTCGTGCTCGCATGCGCATTTAATGCACGTGGCACTGTTTCTGCATTTTTTTCTTTATGTCCAAATCTGCCGCACTTATGACACGGCTTGACGTCTATAACATCATATGCCCTTCATTTTTCATGTCCCACATATATTCTATTGCTATTCACTCTTACGTATTTGTATAAATCAGGTTCTACTAAAATAGATTGGGTTCCCTTACTGTTATTGGTATATACGTGTGTAGTATTTCACATTTTTGATCCTCAAAAATGGAGAAATTTCTTTCGTTTATATATTCTTGAAGTTTAGTGTCACTCAAATTTCCAAGATTGTGTTTTCCTACTATCTTCATTTTCGGTTTATTTTTCTCTTCAATAGCTATGTTTGCATCTATTTTAGTTTTCAATACATCTAATACTTCGTCAACATTTTTTTTATCACTGCACGTAATAAATATTTCATCGGTTTTTTCTCTTTCAGTTATCTTGTTTATTTGGATGGTTTTATTTTCAGTTAAATAATGACTTACTTTTTTTGTAAGTTCATTTAAAGTTCCATTTTTCTTAGTTTTTTTTATCATAATTCTTGGAGGTTTTGTTGTCTTTTGTGTATTTTCAGTAGTTATTTCTGCATAAGTTCCCTTGTTATGGTTAAACACTATATTTTCTTTGCCTTTCAGCATTACCTGTAGTATTTGATTTTTTTCTTGTATTTCTTTATTCTTGTCTTTTAATTCAAAATTCATCTCTTTCAATAGTTCATTTTCCTTTTTCATGTATTCATAATCTGCTTTTAAAAAGACCGTTTCATCATGTACTGTATGATCTAAATCCATTTTATCGTTATCACTTTGTATTTGTTGCATTTTTATTTTTTGCGTTTCTATTATGCTTTCTTGTTCCAGCTGTTGTACTGTATCTTTCAGTTCCAGTCTGTTGTTCTCCTGTACAGCTATTTTATTTTCTAAGCTTTGCTTAATTTTATCCCAATTTTTCTCTCTATTTGATATTTCCAGTCTGGCAGCATTTTTTATTTGTGCAACTATGATTTTCTTTTCAGTTGTTAGCACGTGTTCACTGTTGATTGAGGTTAGGTTAATCTCTATGTGTTTTTTGCATATAACAAGTGTTTCACTTATTTGTACACCACTATTACTTCTTATAAAGTCATTTGGATGATACAATTCTTCGCATATGAGACACACTACAGTGTTTACTTTTGTATCGTTGTGACATTTATAAACTTTTCCACCTCCACGATCAGGAGGCTTCTTTTCTTGCGTCGCCAATTTTTTTGTTTTTATTTATTAATTTATTATTTATTTATTTATTAATTTATTTCTTATTTATTTATTCATTTACTTTTTATTTATTAATTTATTTTTTATTTATTAATTTATTTTTTATTTATTAATTTATTTTTTATTTATTTATTTATTTATTTATTTATTTATTTATTTATTTATTTATTTATTTATTTATTTATTTATTTATTTATTTATTTATTTATTTATTTATTTATTTATTTATTTATTTATTTATTTATTTATTTATTTATTTATTTATTTATTTATTTATTTATTTATTTATTTATTTATTTATTTATTTATTTATTTATTTATTTATTTATTTATTTATTTATTTATTTATTTATTTATTTATTTATTTATTTATTTATTTATTTATTTATTTATTTATTTATTTATTTATTTATTTATTTATTTATTTATTTATTTATTTATTTATTTATTTATTTATTTATTTATTTATTTATTTATTTATTTATTTATTTATTTATTTATTTATTTATTTATTTATTTATTTATTTATTTATTTATTTATTTATTTATTTATTTATTTATTTATTTATTTATTTATTTATTTATTTATTTATTTATTTATTTATTTATTTATTTATTTATTTATTTATTTATTTATTTATTTATTTATTTATTTATTTATTTATTTATTTATTTATTTATTTATTTATTTATTTATTTATTTATTTATTTATTTATTTATTTATTTATTTATTTATTTATTTATTTATTTATTTATTTATTTATTTATTTATTTATTTATTTATTTATTTATTTATTTATTTATTTATTTATTTATTTATTTATTTATTTATTTATTTATTTATTTATTTATTTATTTATTTATTTATTTATTTATTTATTTATTTATTTATTTATTTATTTATTTATTTATTTATTTATTTATTTATTTATTTATTTATTTATTTATTTATTTATTTATTTATTTATTTATTTATTTATTTATTTATTTATTTATTTATTTATTTATTTATTTATTTATTTATTTATTTATTTATTTATTTATTTATTTATTTATTTATTTATTTATTTATTTATTTATTTATTTATTTATTTATTTATTTATTTATTTATTTATTTATTTATTTATTTATTTATTTATTTATTTATTTATTTATTTATTTATTTATTTATTTATTTATTTATTTATTTATTTATTTATTTATTTATTTATTTATTTATTTATTTATTTATTTATTTATTTATTTATTTATTTATTTATTTATTTATTTATTTATTTATTTATTTATTTATTTATTTATTTATTTATTTATTTATTTATTTATTTATTTATTTATTTATTTATTTATTTATTTATTTATTTATTTATTTATTTATTTATTTATTTATTTATTTATTTATTTATTTATTTATTTATTTATTTATTTATTTATTTATTTATTTATTTATTTATTTATTTATTTATTTATTTATTTATTTATTTATTTATTTATTTATTTATTTATTTATTTATTTATTTATTTATTTATTTATTTATTTATTTATTTATTTATTTATTTATTTATTTATTTATTTATTTATTTATTTATTTATTTATTTATTTATTTATTTATTTATTTATTTATTTATTTATTTATTTATTTATTTATTTATTTATTTATTTATTTATTTATTTATTTATTTATTTATTTATTTATTTATTTATTTATTTATTTATTTATTTATTTATTTATTTATTTATTTATTTATTTATTTATTTATTTATTTATTTATTTATTTATTTATTTATTTATTTATTTATTTATTTATTTATTTATTTATTTATTTATTTATTTATTTATTTATTTATTTATTTATTTATTTATTTATTTATTTATTTATTTATTTATTTATTTATTTATTTATTTATTTATTTATTTATTTATTTATTTATTTATTTATTTATTTATTTATTTATTTATTTATTTATTTATTTATTTATTTATTTATTTATTTATTTATTTATTTATTTATTTATTTATTTATTTATTTATTTATTTATTTATTTATTTATTTATTTATTTATTTATTTATTTATTTATTTATTTATTTATTTATTTATTTATTTATTTATTTATTTATTTATTTATTTATTTATTTATTTATTTATTTATTTATTTATTTATTTATTTATTTATTTATTTATTTATTTATTTATTTATTTATTTATTTATTTATTTATTTATTTATTTATTTATTTATTTATTTATTTATTTATTTATTTATTTATTTATTTATTTATTTATTTATTTATTTATTTATTTATTTATTTATTTATTTATTTATTTATTTATTTATTTATTTATTTATTTATTTATTTATTTATTTATTTATTTATTTATTTATTTATTTATTTATTTATTTATTTATTTATTTATTTATTTATTTATTTATTTATTTATTTATTTATTTATTTATTTATTTATTTATTTATTTATTTATTTATTTATTTATTTATTTATTTATTTATTTATTTATTTATTTATTTATTTATTTATTTATTTATTTATTTATTTATTTATTTATTTATTTATTTATTTATTTATTTATTTATTTATTTATTTATTTATTTATTTATTTATTTATTTATTTATTTATTTATTTATTTATTTATTTATTTATTTATTTATTTATTTATTTATTTATTTATTTATTTATTTATTTATTTATTTATTTATTTATTTATTTATTTATTTATTTATACCATAGAACATAATTCTGAAGTCAGTTTTTGGGAATAATAAAACTTTGTAATAATTTGTTTAAAAAATTGTTTAAATAAATGAGAAAAGTGCTTCCTTGTATTTTTCGGTGACAGGTGGCTTTAGCATCACCTGAAGGACGTTCGATAGAGAAATCAAAATGATAAGATGTTTCTGAATATTTAATATGTCATTCTTCTATGAAGTTTACGATAGTGTGTGAAATTTGATAGCATTGGCCATTACCGTTTTATAGATAATTGACTTGAAACTTTGACTCTTAAATACGGGCTCTTATGACAGCGGTTTGTAAACTGACAATTAACTTAAAGTTTGATTGTTTAAAAATGGCAAGAATGAAATGAAAAACTATGCAAACTATTGGGAAAGTATTAAAGATAATGTACACGAAAATTTAAAACGAATGAGAACACCGATTCCGAGGACTAAATAAAAACGTAAATAAAATCACTAGTTTAACGGCTGCGTGAGGAGGTGGGTGGTAAGAGGGGAGCCGGTATGCGATGCGGGGGAGCTCTCCTTTCTTCGCCCGGCACGGGAGATCTATCTGACTTCCGTAACTTCCTTTCCAATAGTTGCTGTCACCGTCCACTACTCCACAATTGTGATTCAGTCAGAAAACGTTATTAGTGACCAAAATTCTTCGTCTTAAATACGACTGTACCTCATGATACAGTTTAATTGAAGATTATATATTTACTATATATTTATATTACGTATTTCAATAATTGTTTATAAATCTGATGTGTACGCATCATGTGTATATAGGGGAGAACGGGTAATGCCAGTCGCTGGCTAATTCCGGTCACCCTTATTAACGAGACATAAAATGCAATTAATCTAATGTCCAAACAACCTTCTATTCAGTTTTATTAAGGAATTATACACGATCAAAGTGTAGGCCTACATTTCTTATAAGAAATCTGGTCTATAAAATAAGCTTTTATGCATATTATTTGTTGCTTTATGCAGTTATTTTTTGCATCTTTATTAATTTGAACAATCTAAGAATACGAAGTAGTGAAGAAAAAAGAGTATAAACCTATTACTTTTTTGTCATTTCAATTTAAATTACTAAGCAGAATAGGGGTAATCCGGGTCACAATGTTATTTATATGACGCTCCCGAAAGTGAGGCTATGAAAACGTTTCGCTGCACTGTCAGATAGGGTAACTTTGCTTAAGTGTTTTTGATTGAACAGTGGTTATGTTATTATATATTTCACTATGTAAGTGCGAATAATAATGCGACGGATCATATGAAAGTTCATATAATTGATTTAAAGAAATTTTTCACCTATAAAAGTAACTTAGAATAAGTGATCGGAATTGTACCAAGGCTGACCGGTATTACCCTTTGATGTGGAGTAAATTCGGTCAAAATGTTTTTTTATTTCGACTTATAGCTTCGATATCTTACATTTTTATATTAACCAATAATAAATATTTATAGTCAATGGTTTGAACTAACATAATAATTATTTAAAGTTAAAAGAAACAATTTGAAAGTGGAAATAACAAGCAAGTTTGCTTAGGTGACCGGCAATACCCCATCCTCCCCTATGTTCAGTTACACCCAAAATTAGGTGTTTTTTTTTCATATCAGAGAGTATAAGTTAAATTAAATGTAAAGGTTACATAAACGCAATGCGAATATGCAAAAACGCTTTAAATTGCTTTAAATATTAATTCATATGTACTTAAAGTTAAAAATTTGAATTTTCTGTAAACTACCATCTTTTTGAAAAAATATTTTAATTTTTCGAAATTTTCACGGTCACTTTAGATAACAATTCTTTATATTCTAATGAATCGTCGTTTATTTTGTTCTCTCTATATAAATATACTTTCTTTCTTTACTACCATATCTTTATGAAAATCTTCCTAAATAATATGAACTTGTTTATATTATATGAATTGTTTAACAAATTTTTACAGTAAACTAAATAAATATTTCTTTGTATAGCAAAAAATTATCTAATTCTTCTCTCTATTTTAAGGGGCTAGTCTAGTTTCTCGGGCGGAAAATGGAGGTGATTTTTCGGCATTCATAAAAAAAAACCGTGCGGCCAAATATTTTAAACTTTTGAGGATATATTCAGATACTATTGACAAGTTCATACACAAAATTTCATGAAAAAATATCGACTGTAAGCCGAGTTATACGATCTCACGTCGAGTTATCCAAAAATGAAGTTGTAAATCGGCTGCAGTTGTAGAGGTCCTCAGAATGCCAGTATCTAAAATCTTTCGTTTCACGTTAAACTAGACAACTTTCGAAAAAAAATGAGTTTTGAAAAAAAAATTCAATTTTTCACAAAAAAAACGCTCGTTTTTTGCTCGGCAAAATTATATTTTGTGAAATATTAAAAAGATCCTAGTTCATGGTATGTAAAAACATGTTACGAATATTCGTGCAAAATTTCAAGTCAATTCGTTAATTTTTTTTTTGAGCTAGAGCTGCAGCCGTTTTTGAAAATGCAGTTTTGAGAAAAACGCGTTTATAGTTTTGACAACTGATTTTTCGGTTATAAAATTTAATTTTTCATACTTAGAGTTATTCTGCGATTCCGGGACCATACAATTCGCCTTCCTCTTGCTCGAAAAAGTGCTGTTCATCAGCTGCAGCTTTCCTACGAGCTGTCCGAGCCTCCTTTGAAGTCTTCTCGTGCCTTTTCTCTGCCAGCTGTATACGTGCCATGTCGCGACTGTTGGCGTATTCTAGTGCGTAGCGGCCAACAGTTATGCCCATAGTGCGAAACATTCTTAATATGGACTTCATGCCATCATTGAAAATTATTATATAAAAGATCCCCGTTGCAAAAAAATTGGCCAATTGTATGGTTTTTAGGCCGCTGTGAAGATGTTTCGGAGCAAAGTGCCATAGCAAGCCGTTATAACTTTAATTATTATTTTGTTTGTTGCTCCCTTTGCATCTGTTTAGCAATTCCATTCTTGACAAATCCGGATAAATTGGATGCAAAAGATAATCGTGCTTGAATTTTTTCATATTGAGTCCTTCAGTTTCCGCTCGGCGATATTTTGATGTGAATTCGTGTCAGTCGAGCCCATATGGAAATAAGTAGCCCAAATTTCCTTATGCATTTCCTCTACATTATCTTGATGGCTTATTATCGCTAAACCATAATATTTTTGGAGTTTATTTATGATTTTGTCAGTTAATTTTACTGTAATTTTACTCCTTCCTCCTAAACCTTTCACTTTTTTTTTCATTTCGGCATCGTGTACCCATTCTTTTCTTGACGTGTAGATAGCATTCTAGCTTTTCAACAGGAGTATCATAAGGATTCATATCTAAAATACCTTTAAAAGTAGCACTGTTTCCGTCACCGATGTAGCGTGTGTAATTCACATTATACATTTCGAGCGAGCGGCCGAACATTTCTTTTATGCCGTCGACTTCCATTTTCGCAGTCGATCCGGCATGATTAGATAGGCACTCATGATCGCCTGAGAGCCATTCTTCATATGCTTCTGGATCTTCCTCTTGTTTTTTTGTCCAGTACTCACACGCTTTACAATAACTCGATTTCACTGATGTATCGATGATTTTCTTGCTATATTTTCCTGTGAGAGTCGTCACACCATATCGTGAAGTATGTCCCCGTCTTTTCCACGTACCATCTCCGGAAACTGATAAATTCGTATCGGAACCTTCTTCTTCAAGCGTTTTTTCATTTTCTTCTTTCACAGCATTTTTAGTGCAAGATTTATACACCGCCTCTGCAGCTATCCAAATATTTTTAAAGCAGCCTTCGAAGGTATTAATATGAAATGTTTTTGCTATATCCATCAAACCACAAAAAAGACTCAGACCTTCTCTTCCGATCCCTAAAAGCCGCATCACAAGCACTGCACGTCGATTAATATCATAGGATTTTCCACTCTTCGGACCAGATTTGATGTAAGAAACGCCACACTGACACGAGACAGCAATTTTAAAACCTAATCCTGCTGGACTCGCTTCTTCGAATTTTACATTTGTTTTGCAATTCTTGCAAAGTACTATGTTTCTAATTGCAGTAAAGACGGAGAAAAATTCAATGATACGATAGCCGTGAGTATTATCAATAATAATATCATCGTCATCATTACGCGCCAATTTTTCAGCTGTAGCACTTGTATTCGCCGTTGACTGCTCCAGTGTGTACCGATTCCCATGGAAAGTTCTCTTCCTACTCGAAGATCTGCGCACTGGGTCCTCTTTCGTGCCTTTTGATTGTCGTAAGGACTTTTCTCACTCATTTTCACTTTACTTAGCTGCGATGCGCTCTAGACCTCTGCTCAAACTAACATGAAGCGGACGTTTCGTGCGCGCCGGCGTTCGTATGATTTCTCTACCTGCGTCTTCTTGTAACGGTTTCGAACGAATGTATAGCTTAAATTACTTGTTTGGGAAGCCATCTAGGTAGTTGCCTGGCCCGCTGTACAATGGGGACTCGATTTGTGATGCCCTCGGAGCACAACAATGAGCACAGCTGCTCGGCGCTCCACCCTGTCGCCGCGCGCCGACGGCCAGCTCCGACTAAATCCCCTCTCATTTCAAAAATATTTATGATACGATTATAAAACTTTGGGAACTTATTCTCCGAATAGTATACTATCGAATTAGGCAAAAAAATCGATTTTTTGAAAGTGAGAAATTAGACCAGCCCCTTAACAAAAGAGAGAACAACCATCTACGTATACTAGTGGAAATGACAACTATGAACAACTATGAAAAACTATGAAAAAATGTGAAAATACACATACTTTTGGAACATCTGTTACAAAACAAATATGCACCGTTTTTCACAGCGTTTTTTTTTTTATAGTTTTTCACAGTTTTTCACACTTATAAAAAGTACTTATTTTATCTAATAAAAATTGCACAATTTTTCACATTTTATCACAGTTCTTTACAGTTTTGCACATTTTTTCACTTTTTCACTTTCGTTACATTCTCTTATATAAAGGAAATTACAACTGTGAGAATTTGTGATAAAATGTGAGAAACCGTGAAATACTATGAGAAACTGTGATCAAATTTGTGAAATATTCTATAATTATTTTTATAGCACACTAACCTCAAAATGCCAACTTTATTGTTGATTTTGAGGTTGTTGTGCTATAAAATATTGTATGAGACTGTTGTGGGAGGTGTTTTTCTACCTTGCTCGATTTTCTCACTCGCTTCGCTCGTGCGAAAACCCCCGAGCAAGGTAGAAAACCATCTCCCACAACAGTGTCATAATATACTATTTAAAATCTTGTTCCAAATGTAAGCCCAATTTCACAGTTTTTCACGAAATTTTCATGATTTACACACTTTTTCACTCTTTTGTCACAGTTTTTCACATTTTGAAATTTCCACTAGGGTATTTATTAAAATGTTATTTTTTATCAGATCATGCCGCTTGAACCTCCTTAAATGATGCATATTTTGGTTAAAAAAATTAATAATATTCAGAGTACAAACCAATTTAAAAACATGATCACTAACATTTTTTTATATTCAGTTGTTGTTTAAACAAAAAATTTTTTTTTATGATTTGTAACGAAAAAGTGAAGTAATTATTTTTAAGTATGCACATGGCAAAAGGAGTCAAATAACTATCGGAACTACTTTTTGGTAAGTGTACCACCTAGTATCGTGCATGCCGCAAAGATCCTCCATAAAATATGGTATTGACAATGTTAATATATTATTATGTCGCACAGAATCAATATTTTTAGCTTGTACAGTTAAAAAATTTTTGGAATCGTTTCTTTAAAAAAAAAACATTTTTATTGACTCATAAAAAAATCTTTTTAGAGTCTAATTCAGACTGGCACTCTTTATTATGAGAAACATTAAGTGTATTAAGTGTTGCAGTTGCGGCAGTATAAATGCTAAAAACCATTGATATAAAATATTTCTGATAAAATATTCACACTGATACATTTTAGTTACTTTTTATCCGGAAATAAGAGGTTAGAATCGAAATGCATTTTTTCACGAGATAATACAAAGTATTAATAGTAATGTTTTTTAACTACTGCAGCATTAGATAGTTTTTGATATATTACCGGTTATAGCCATATACGTTATCCAGAATACACGTTTTTTAAATGAATGTGATAGGAATGACAAGATTCCTACGTTGCCGACTTCGGTGTGTGAGAGTGCATCTCACATATGCGTATATGCTCCGCTACACGCACTCGGAATTGCTGTACAACCGTTGGTTTATGGTCGATCAGCTGTAGTAACTGTAGGTGGAGGAGATGAACTTCAGGCTCCAAGTCTTTGATCTCGCAGTTTTGTTAGGAATACGGTGGTTATGTTTGGCGATCTTGCGCCGCAGTTATACCCCGTTAATTGTTCGGCCCATGATGCCGTCAAAATCAAGATAAACGAAATGAGTCGAACACACTCCATATTGATTATCTGTAATAAAAATAATAAAATACTTCAGCAGATTTTATTCTTCTATACTTAATTTATTACGCAATTTATTTGTATGTACAAATCGCGTTTTTCCCTTATAAGTAATTTTTGCATTAATACCGTTATTTGAAAATTCCAATAATATATGAGGACCTGAATATTCTTTAGAATGTTTGTCTTTTCGTGGTTCAATTAATAACAATACATTATTGCCTATAACAAATGTACACGGATTCAATTCGCGATCATAATACTCTTTTGATTTTACTTTTGCATTTTTAATTTTTCGCGGGCGAGATTTCGAATATCACTAATACGTATTCGAAGTCTAATTAAATAATCATAATAAGTTTCTGTAATATTTTCGTCAATAATCGCTCTCGCTGAAGGTACTCTTGCAACTTTACCGTACACACACTAAAATGGTGTTAATTTCGTTCTTTCATGGACACTTGTATTATACGAGAATGTTGCATACTCACCCCATTCGTCCCATTCACGCACATTCATTATATAACTTTTTAACCATTCTTTAAGCGAGTGATGCATGCGTTCGATTGATCCATTCGGTTGCGGCTTAAATGCTGTTGTTGTACAAGTTTTTAAATTACATAATTTAGCGACATGTTAAGCAGAAATCGTAGCCAAAATGCAGATACACATTTTACGAAATAAACAAATAATTAAATGCAAATCTGGTAAAAACTCTGTTGTCCGGTGTTCTTGCCACCGTAAACAATATATTTAGAGTCCAGAAGTTCGATTTAGTTCAGCGATTTCGACAAATAATGCAAAATACGGCGCGAAGTGGAAGGTAGCTGTCACTCATGACTCAGGATTTTGTTTTGTTGATAAAAAGAAAACGAGACATTGCAAACTAAAATATGTTGTTGTCCGGTGTTCTTGTTATAATAAAGAAGCAAACAATGCCTATAAGAACAGGACTACACTGACAATATCGACGTATAATGCAAAATACGGCGCGAGGTGGACGGTAGGACGAACGCCATGAGGTTCTGCTGTTGCGGTAGTTGCGTTCAGATGGCGTTACGAGGATTTTCTTCGCAGCATATCAGCGATATGCAGAGTGTACAATAGAGCTTGACGTTGAACACCGGGCAAGAAGAATAAGAAGAAGAAGAAGAAGAAGAGCTGACGTTCATTGACTGTCTGCGTATGCGCGCATTTGAATTTCGTCAAGAAAGTAAGCGCTGTTTGATTTTACTTAAATTATACGAATCCAATAAGTAACGTAAAATGAAAAAAATTAAGCTCATAATTATGATAATCATGATAACCATTCTAATATAATAATGATAATATTCTCAATAATTATAATATAACACTAAGAATAATGTGTACTCATTCATGGGTAATTATTAAAATTTCGTAGAAGTAGGAGGGGTTGATAACAGTACATTATATAACAGGGTCGTGAAGCAAGCTTTTTTAACAAGTGTGGTGGTTGCAACCAGAGATGACAACGGCTAATATACGCGGTGTAAAAAGACCACCCTCAATGATGCACAAAGATATATTTTCTAAGACGTGTCGATTACCCGTTTTTATACATATAATGCGAAAATATGAATTGGTTCGCGAGCAAGAATTGTACATTGTGAGGGTGAAAAGTAGCAATTTTTTGCCTGCATGGACAAGAAAGACTATTCACCCAAGGTACACACCGTACTTTTTGTCATATATATTTTGATTTTGCATTTCTTTTGTGACTCTAAAGCTGTTTTTCGAATTGGTGTAAACATATATTTATAAACCCAAAATTAAATATCAATAAAATTGTTTCCAAAATTTTGACTCTGCACACGCATGCATGCACGCATGCAGACATGCTTGGCAAACCGCTTTTTTCAAGAGCGGGCAAACAATTTTTTTTTGCTCACTGGTCGGAAAACAGTCGCTTTGCATCCGCTTCTCAGGTAAAAATACATTTATGAACACAAAAACATGTATGACAAAGAAGTGTTTTGCTTGCTAACTACTTCATTCCCCATTTTCCCAAAGTTAACAACTTTGAAACCTTTTTTATAAAGAAAGTTTTTAAATATGTTAAACAATAAGAGCAGCTAGATGTTCAGATTTTTTACAAATACTACGTAAATAAATTTCAATATTTCATGACAACAGCGTTACTAGCTATTTCCAGCTGTGCCGTGCTTAGACAGATTACAGTTTACTGGTCGAGAGTCATCCGCCTTGTTGCGTTGCTCATTCCCCACAGATACGTAGAATTATACGTAACCTCAAAGACTTGTACTAATATCACGAATAAAACAAACTTTTGGCCTTTATACTAAAAAATGCAGTTATCCGGTGTTCTTGTCATCTTATAAAAAGAAACGCTCGCGCCATTGTGTTAGCCAACGTTTGACATATTCGACGTTTGATTGGTTTTTAAAAGCGCGCGGGTATTTAAAAATTTATTTTTCAAATCTTATAATCTGATAGATAAAGTTTTGCTCATGAAGGAAAGTTAAGTTTAGGTGCTGTCCTCTGCGGCTTTGTCTACGTACATATTGTACTCAAGTACAGTGCCTAGGCCACCCGAAGCTCTCGAAGATGAGATCCAGATGACGCGCACCGTCGAAAGTCAAGTCTCGCTTGTGCGCTTCGAGGCAGTTAAAAATGTGCGCACAAAGAAAATAGACGAATTCTTTCTGAAGATGAGGTTTTATTTAATCAAGATATTATTGAAATTATTTATGTCCGATCGATATGACGTCTAAACGAAGACTGACATTTTATTAAAATTTTCTTGCTCAACTATTTTTCTGTACCCCCTGAAATTAACATATTAAAAAATACGATTGTCACTTGTCTGCCTATAGCTGTGAGCAGAACGCTTCTGTGGCTACCCGTCCTCGAGAGGGTGCTAATCCTCCCCCTCGCCCCGTAGTTTCCACCTTTTATCACTTACTCATGTAGGTGGTGGTGGAAGGGAAAGCGGCTCCGACGATCCTGCTTGATCGCCGTGCTCGCAAGCCTACACAGCGACAACATTCTTTCTCGCTGTGGCGAAATTCTCACACTCACGCTTTAACACGATCGTTCTTTCTCGTTTTCTTTCTATTTCAGGTAGCACCACAAAAAATAGATGATTACAAATATTATATTAAATTCTATTTGGAACATCCTCCCCCCGTACAAAAACTAGGGATTTTGTACTTCTAAAAAGCGAACTAATTTTCTGGTCGGGCTAATTATAATACGCGTGTAATTATGCCCTTCTGCCACTGATTCCTTTCCAGATTATCATCCAAAATCAATACAAAATCACCTTCCTTCAAAGAAACTTCATTTTCAAATCATTTCTTTCGAGGAATCAATGTCGGAAGAAACTCTCGCAACCACCTATACAAAAACAATCTGCAATATACTGTGCAGTTTTCCAATGTTTTCTTGAACACAACGCTTGTGCATCACATCGTCCAAACCTAATCTCAGCTGAGGATGTTCTTATCAGAAAATGATTAGGAGTAAGTGCTTCTTTATCGTGCGGGTCTATCGATACATAACTTAATGGACGAGAATTAACGCAGTGTTCGATTTCTACTAATGCAGTTAACAAAATTTCATCACGCAGAGCTCTATCTTTCAAAGCCACGGCGAGGGCTGTTTTTACTGAACGAATTAAACGTTCCCATGCACCTCCCATGTGTGATGCACTTGGTGGATTAAATTTCCATTCGATATCTTTAAATGTTACAAATTCTCGTATTCGAATAAAATCAAACTCCTTGTAGGCTTCTTTTAACTTTCGGCTCATACCTCTGAAATTCGTTCCATTGTCCCAGTAGATTACTGACGGATTTCCTCTCCGCCCCATAAACCGTTTTAAAGCTATAATAGCTGAACTAATGGTAAGGCTATGAGCTAATTCCATATGAATCGCTCGAGTAGTCAAGCAAGTGAATATTGCGCCATATCTTTTCTCTCTACGTCTACTTACTTTTACTTCCATAGGTTCAAAATAATCCTAACCGCAATTGGTAAATGGACGTAACCTATATGCTAATCTTGCTGACGGTAAAGTGGCCATTTTCGGATTAGCTGGTTTCGCACGCTGTATCTTACAAATAACACATTTACTTAGTAGGCTACGTAGTCCTTGTCGTAATTTAAGAATTCAAAATTTTTGCCTGACTTCATTTATAACACTTTCGTGACTTCCATGATACAATTTTTCATGATAAAATTTTATAATCAAAGAGATAGCTTTTCTTTTACATCTAAAATTACTGGATTACATTCAAAATCACCTTAAGAAAAATGCTCTAAACGCCCTCCGGCACGTAATAAACCTTCATCATCAATATAAGCGTCTAAATTTAAAATACGACTACTTTTTGATATAGATTTTGAATTTAATAAAGCGTGAAATTTATCTTTAAAATAAATTATTTGGCTTATTCTTATACATGCTGCGTTTGCTTTTAGTCTAAGTTCTAGCGGTATACTCTTTATTTTTCTCATTTTATTTAACGCATCGAAAATTCGCGATACTGTAGCTAATAATTTATTCCATGATGAAAAGCGTTCAAAATCAATTATAGGATTTACGACAGAAATATGTGTCACGATCTCTTTAAATTCTAATTTTTCTGAAATCGTCTCTGGAATATTTACACCTATAACTTCTTTTGGCCACTCAGATTCTGATTCTCGTAAAAATGTTGGACCCAATAACCATCTACTATCTTTCAATAATGCGTCAGGTACATATTTCGTACCGTCGTTAGCTGGATTTTCTTTAGTCGGAACCCACTTCCATTCACAGATGTGTGAATTCTCAGAAATATCGCCTAACTGATTCGCAACGAAAACTTTAAATTCCCGTGTATCTTTTCTTATCCAGCGAAATACGGTTAATGAGTTTGACCAAAAAATATGACGAATAATTCTAAAATCATGCTCATCGCTTATAATTTTTGCGAGACGTGTGGCTATTACGGCTGCTTGTAACTCGAGACGCGGAATTGACATATTCTTAATTGGTGCGACGCGACTTTTTGCCATAACCAAAGATACGTGATATTTATTATTTGGTAGTAAAAAACGCAAATAAGTCACTGTCGCATAAGCTCTAGTGCTCGAATCACAGAAAACGTGTAGTTCGGCTTCGTTTTGTTGTGAATTTTTAAGTTGATAACAACGATTCAGTTTAAATAACTTAATTTTTTCAAATTCTTATAACCAAAGTTTCCAAAGTTCGAATTCTCTAACTCGTAAATTCTGATCCCAACCTACACCGCTCAACCAAATTTCTTGCAATAAAATTCGCGATTGTATAGTGACAGGCGTTAAAAATACGAGTGGATCGAAAACTGACATAATTACGGATAAAAATTCTCGTTTAGTTGGAATTTTGCTCCCATTATATAGGTCAGCTGAAATTTTATTTTGATTAATCTTAAAACACAACTCGTCAGTAATATGTAACCAGTTTAAACCTAATATTTTCTAATTTTCTTATTCTTTATCAATTGTAATAAGATTATTCGAATTATCCGTAGAACGTACGTTTTCTAATATTGACGGACAATTACTCGCTCAACCGTGCATCTCCCAATTTGCGTGTTCATTAATTATTTTAACTTCCGTTACTCGTTTTGTGCCTTCTTCCCTACATCTACAGCTATGTAACCAATCGTCCATATAGCAATTGTCTATTAAACTATTTGCCGCGTCTGGATATTTCGGCAAAAACAAACCCGCATTTTTATCTTTAATATAAAGAGCTGTGCATGGCGATGATATAGAACCAAATAAAACAGAAGTCATTACATATTCCGTGGGTTCTATTGATCTATCCTCACCGCACCAAAAGAAACGTTGAGCGTCTTGATCTGCATTGCGAATTTTTATTTTCAAAAACATATCCCGAAGATCTGCTTTTATCGCATAAGAAAATTGCCGAAAACGCATCAAAACCCCGAGTAATTATTTTAAAAGAGTAGGGCCCGGTAATAATAAATCATTAAAACTTAAACCTGCCATTCTAGCGGCGGCATCCACAACTTTGAGTTATTTGATGTTTGCGAGGCTTTTACTGCGAATATATTTTCAAATAAGCGATTCATTTCTCGATAATACATTTTCGCATATTCAGTATCACGATCGAGTTTTCTCTCAAGTAGTTTAAGTCTATGAAGCGCAGTGGAACGCCCTGTTATATCTGTACTGCTGTCTATTTTCCATATTAAACCTACTTCCCACCTACCATTAATATATTGACTTGTTTCATTTAGAATTTCAATTGCGCGCCTATTCTCGACAGAGATTTTAGCAAATCTGTTTACACCCAAAGTTTCGATATCAAAATATAATCTGAGTTGATTATCTAAATTATTATCTTGTTCATTAAAAAATGATTGATTTTCCCGATGATTTTCTGTCACAATTGTATTCACTTGTATTAAATTATTCCTATTATATTGACCGTGAATAGCCCAACCCAATAAACTTCTCGAAACTATTAATTCTTTGTTTTCTAAAATATAAAATTCACCAGTTATTATAAGCCTACAATGACTCTGACCAATTAATAAATCTGGAGCTACGTAATATGGATCAACGTTCACGCCTGTTTCTTTCGCACAATAATCCACCAAGTCTTTAGTCACACATTGTTTAGGAAGTCCAAGGTTATCGATAATCAAAACATTTTGAAGCTGATACGATTCAGAATTGCATTTTATTTCTAAATTTGCTTTTTTACTAGCGAAAGCAATAGCGTCCTTTCCGCCTATGCCTTTTAACATAACATTAATTGACGTGTTTAAAGCTCCAATTTCCTTAATGATTTTTGAATTAATAATTGTAACAGTCGATCCATCATCTAAAAGCGCATGAAATATTTTTGATTTATTTAAACCAACGCAAGATTGGCAAAGATTTATATATACTCAACAGCGTGTGTTATTTTCATTACGTAACGCTGTCGAGTGTGTTATGGGAATAACGCCCGCAGTGTGTTATTGACCGTTTAGCGTACGAAAAAACGGTCACGGAATATTTCATTTTTTCAGCACGTATGATGAAAAGAACACTTTGTTGCCGGTCGGTAAACAGTCATTTCTTGTCCGCTTGAAATTCACGAATAAGCGCGAAAATGCGTTACAAAAAAGTTGTATTTTTACTTACTCGAAATTCATAACAAAAATCGTGTTTTGCGATACTTCGAGATTATATGCATACTATTGCCATTAGTACTTATCTAGTAACATTCATTCATGTAAAAACAATGCCACAACCCAAAATATATAAAAAAAAATAATATTAAGATCACGAAATTTAAAACAAAAATAAGTGTTTTAGCGATATTTTGAGGTTATATTGACACTATTACGGTTGGTTCTCATCTACTAACATACGTTGATGCAAAAACATTAATTATAAGCCCACACAATACAAAAAAACCTACATATTTTGACGACGTAATTTTCAAAGAAGATATTGTTTTGCAATATTTTGAGGTTGTGACACTATTACATTTAGTATTATTTAGTAAACTTATCTGAAGTAAATACAATAGTTATAATACATAAAATACGAAAAAATCATATTTTGACCTCGAAATTTCCAAAGAAGTGTTTTAGCAATATTTTAGGTTAGATTGATACTGTTATAATAAGCAGTAATTTAGTAATACTATATAATGCAAAAACCATCGTTACAACACAGAATACAAGAAAATATATATTGTAACCACAAAATTTGCAAAGGAAACAGTGTTATTACGATATTTTGAGGTTATGTTGATACCATTACGATTGGTACTCACCTAGTAAAATTCTCCCCGTAAAACTGTAATCTTGCTAAGTTTTGAACTACTATTCTTAGCATATACTGAAAAAACTATATAAAAATAAAAAAAAATGAAAATTTAAGAAAAGAATTAAAAAAACAATGCTCTTAAAGTTTGTATTATTTAATTTGAAGATACTTTAAGTTTCTATTATTATAGCTTAGGATTCTTTGGAAGTTCCTGCTGGAACGTAAAAACACTTTAAAATATTTATATAATAAATTAATGAGCAGAAGAATTAATTTTGTTTATATAAACTACTGCAAATTTATTCAGTGTATTTTGGTAAACCATAATGGTAACAATATACTGGAAAACATGCATCTAATAACACGCTTCCAATATTATAAACTTAAAAAGTAAAAAAATAGGTTAGTTTTTGAGCAATGTATTCAAAGTGAAACGTTTCCACTCTATGTTTAGAGTGATCTATTTCACTCTAACGGGTTTAGCGTCTAAATTCGTCCAATTGCAGAATCTCTGTGACCTTGAGTCTGCGGGGAGCGAGCAAGCATCTACGGTCGTACGGAACTCAGTCTCCGCAAACTCGAACCGCCAGAAAATATGCTTACAATACTATAGTTATACACAAATTCCACTATTCCGTAAAGTTATATTAACTATTGTCAAGTACGGTGCGTTTGGAACAAGTTTACGCGTTGCTAAAGTTTAAGGGTTGCGAAATGCGTGTACATATACGTTTTCTCGGCCGAAAGTCTGTGGGGAGTGAGCACACATCCGCTTGCTTGCCAAGCTCACTCCCCGTAGACTAGAATCTTCAAATAATATGCTTTCTTGAACTGATAATATACAAATTTCACTGTTTTAATCGAGCAGCATTAAATGATTGCGAATACAGCCTGTGCATAGCAATTTGAATCTGTGCTAAATTCGTCCAGATCCAGAGTTCTTTGACCGAGAGTCTGCGTGGAGCGAGCAAGCATCCGTGATCGCGAGGAGCTCACTCCCCGCAGACTCGAACTGTCGCGAAATATTCTTATAAGACTAGAGTTATACAAAATTCCACTATTCTCTAAGGTAATATAAACTATTGTCAAGAATACGTTCATTTGGAACAAGTTTACGCGTTGCTAAAAACGTGTACATGTACATTTTCTCGGCCGAGAGTCTGTGGGGAGTGAGCATATATCCGCCTGCTTGCGAAGCTCACTCCCCGAAGACAAGAATCTTCAAAAAATATGCTTTCTTGAACTGATAATATACAAATTTTACTGTTTTAATCGAGCAGCATTAAACTATTGTGAATAAAGCCTGTGTAGAGCAATTTGAATCTATGATAAATTTGTCCAGATCCAAAGTTCTTTGATATTTAAACTAAGTTGTCTATAACATTTCTATTTATTGATTTTAATTCCTAAATTATTATGAAAGTTTGAAATATAATTTTTAATAAAGTATGCAGACACTGAATATGTTTTTTGATTGTATTATATTAATTATGACAGGTAAATTAATTATGACATTTAAATTTCCCTCTCAAGAAATTGGCGAAACCCAAGGTTTCGAACCTTTATGTAAGTGCGATAGATTGCGCTAATATATCTTCTGTTCGTTTTCGGTCTTCACTTGATAATTTATATTTTCCTTTTCCTTCTCCCCGTAAATTTAAATTAATAAATTTACAGCCCGGTTCAATAAAATCGTAATAATCTAGAGTATACTGATATTCTTCGTTTTGTAATTGCGAAAGCCAACGAATTTTGACACGCTTACTCGAATTTAAAACATTTAGAGAACGTTTACATATATAAAATCCCCCATTCACATTTCTTACTGCTAACAATTTATTTTTATGAAATAATATATTTTCATCATTGTCTATCGCATTTATATTTAACTCTCGTCGTTCTGATGTGTCAACATTTTCATCTGACACAGGATTTCATGACATCGCGGCGGCTACATAATTTGTCTTTCCCAGAATATATTGAATATCAAAATCATAGACTTCTTTTAGTTTAAAATACCATCTTTTTAAGCATGATGTTGAATCTTTTACACTATGAAACCATTTAAGAGGCTTATGATCAGTAATGTATGTAAAACGTCTCCCGAAAATACAATTTTTAAATTGTTCTGCACAAAAAAGCATAGCTGAAAGTTCTTTTTCTATAGTGTTATAATTAATTGTCGGTATTGTAAGGACTTTACTCGCGTATGCTACTGGTAGATCAGATCCGCCATTTTTAATTTCTATAATTGGAGATAGGACTCCACCAATAGTAAATGGTGATGCAACTGTCGTTGCGTAAAATGGTTGGTGAAAAATCGGATGCTGCAAAATCAGTTCTTTAATTAAACAAGTGCCACCTAAGGCACACCTGATTGGGCCCGCACAGCTGGATAGTGTGGGGCTGATTGGGGATGCATCCGCCGTATCTATAATATAGGACGAAAAATAAAATAAACAAAAACGCGAAAAAACTATACAGCCGTTGCATCGCAAACCGACCCACTAAACCCTACCACCCTTTCCTCTTCTGGCTGAACCCACCCTGGTACTGTTTATCACATTACCTCAGGGTGGTGCAATTCTTGTATCGTCTCAACAACCGCTGCTGCCTTGACGTGAAACAAATTTAAAATTCATAATTTTAAATCTCCCAAGGGACGTCAGATCTAACCCGTCTCGTCTATACGCGTATTCGAACGGACGCATTCATCTCCGTACGGAAAGGAGAAGTATCCCCGCCCCTCCCAGCGACATTCATAAAATAAAATGAGAAAAAATGAGCGTCTCCCGGTTAAGAAAGGGTCCCATTTTCTCTCTACTTTTCCATTTCCATGGAGTCGTTCGACGTCCCTGGGTTATGTCGGGGTGTCGATGCGTCTCCCAGCGCTTCAATCATACCTTCGTCGGTTGCCCCGTCTAGATACCGTTTCTTTTGTCGTAGGACCGTCTCGGCGAATTTTGCCGTGGCGGCCAACTTATTATCGGTAGACAGCATTTCGCCCACGATGTTCTCAGACGTGAATTGTCCGACCGAGCCGAAAGGGCTGTTCTTTCTTCGTTCCACTTTTCGCAGACGAAAAACGTGTGAAACACATCGTCGCAATCAGCGGAACAGAAGATGCAACCCGTGCTCTGAACCTTCCCCATACGATTGAGGTAGCAGCAGAAGTACCCATGGTCACTCAGAAATTAGGTTAGGTAGTAATTTTCCTTTTTAGGTAGTAAGTAATTTAGGTAGAAAGAGAGTATCTACGATTCGAGCTATGGTATTCTCGTCGAAAGGGTGATTTGTGAGCGCGCAGAGTTTCTTAGTTACGATCTTGTAGCCCAAGACCCACACGTCTCGATTGACTTCCACCGTCAGGTTCTTCCAGCACTGCCTTGCAGTTTGCTGCTTTGTGTTGCGCCAACAACAGTGCTGCCTCCGTTTCGTCTCTCTTTCTTTGCGCTCTTCTTCTGAGGCGTTTCGCTTCCGCCCTCAGTTGCGCTATTTCGCCCGACCACCAGTAAGCAACGCGTTTTCCATGTCGCGATTCCTTGCGCAGCATTGATACACTGCAGACTCGGTGAATGAGACCCATAGTCTCCCTCACGAGGGCCTCCGCTCCGTCCCTGTCTTCGGCGGTGTTCGTCGTTGGTAAATTCCCCTGTTCTTCGAGCAGTTCCTCGACTAGTTTATCGGTGTTCAGCCTGGCTAGATTCCATCGGGGTGACTTTGTCGCAACTCTTTGCGATTGAGATTTTTCGCACAGCTGAAACGTGATGTATTGATGGTCGCTTCCGTTGTAATCCTCCATTGCCCTCCAATCTGACGCTCTTCGCGCTAGATTTTGGGATGTAAAAGATACGTCCGGAATCGTCCCAATTTGCCCTACTCTTCTGAATGTCGACGTGTACCCAACGTTGAGACCTATCAGACCTAGTCTAGATACCATCTCCATGGTGGACTTTCCTTTGCTATCCGGCACTGGCATGCCACACTCCAATGCTCGCACATTGAAGTCGCTGAATTGCTCAATACGGACGTTCGGGATAAAGTAGCAGCTCACGTAAGTTACGTATCTGCTTCTCACCCACACAAAGCCGCTTTCGATGAATATTTTATATAAAACATATGAAAATATTTATAATATAATATTACAATATTATAATACAATAATATAATAGTAATAAAAAAAATTAATTAGTTACTTAATTCATTATAATATATTGTACTTCATATCATAATATTTTTATATTGTATAGATTTTAGTACCTGTTTATGTAGTCCGTTGGGTGTTCTGGGGATGGTGTTGTGGATCGGTACCGATGCCGACTTACTTCCGTAGGGATGTTGAGGGCTGCCGATCTTCCTGGCAGTTTTTGCAGGAAAATGACAACTGTTTGAGGCAGGTTATTTTTGCCCATTGATTATGGTATTTGACGCACTGTACCCAGGCTGTTTCGGGATTGTCTTTTCCGTAATAGCAGTTGATGATACACTTATCACATTCTGTTAAGAGGTGAGGTGTGAGTATTAAGGTGCGTTGTGGCCTTGTTGTCGACGACTTCTTTTTTTTGTGGCTTTTTTCTTTGTCCTTTCTTTGTTTTTTGTTCTGATGTGTAGGTGATGATGATGTTTTTCTTTTTTCTATCGTGGAGGATACCTCGGAGTTTGTTGGTGCTATGTCGTGACCTTGGGGGTGAACTTAAAGATCTCTGTTGATTGTGGGGGTGAGTGTTCTTCTTCTTCATCTGAACGAGTGGTGGTTGTCCTTCTATATGCCCCAACATGTTGTTTTCGATATTTCTTCCGCCAAAGTGCCATTTCCTTCTTCTCTAATTCTCGTCTGTCTTCTTCTGACATTGGTCTGTTTGAGTTGTCGACTTTAATTTTACAACCCTTATATTTATTGGGGGTTGTAAAATGGTGAGGAGTGAACGCTCTTGATCGACAGTTAAGTCTGTATTGGGATTCACGCTCACTTGATCGGGTGTTTGTTTCTCTTCGTTTCTGTTGGGCACTGAAGCTGTCTCTAGTTGTGCATCAGCTTGGTTGTGGTAGCTCGGGTGCCGTGAATTCCGTCGCTCGGTTATCGAGCGCTGTGAGCGGTGTATCTTTTTCGGGCGGTCGATCGAGCACAGTGGCTGTTATGGCTGGAACGATCTCCTGCTCAAGCGTTTGAGTCACTTCCGCTTGTCGGTCGGACGGCTCGGGCGACTTCTCGTCGGCAATCGTCGCTCGCTTATTGTTGAGCGCCGCGACTGATGTATACGCCGCGCTCTGACGATCGAGCGCATTTGTGTCAGACGGCTTGAGCGACTTCGCGTCGGCACTCGTCGCTCGCTTATTGTTGAGTATCGTGACTGATGTATACGCTGCACTGTGTCGATCGAGCGTTTGGTTCTCTCGATCTCTGTTAGGCATTAGGACCGGGAAAGAATGTGAGCGTTTTAATACGCCGATGTACGTTCTTTTCCTATGGTCTGCGCGTGTTAAAGTGATTGTATGACTCTGTTGAGCATTGTCCCTGCACTTCCCGGTTTCACTCGCGGTTCCTTTGCGATTAGCACTTAATGTTGTAAGATCATTTATACGCTCATCGTTCGAACTAATCTTCTCACTTTCACGTCACTCGCGGTTTCTTTGCGATTAGCACTTAATGTTGTACCCGACGATATAACACTGAAGGTGTTATTGTATTGGGCTAATGCACGTCAATAATTGTCGTACGCGATTTTCTTTAGAATTTGCGCTTCGGCGAGGTATTACTCAGCTCTTACGAGAGCTTCTCTGGTCGCTAGTACTGCTCTTTTCGCGAGAGCTAAGTCAGCGTGGGTTTCCATTGTGACCGTCGCGATGCACTGACTAATCAGCGTTCAAAAAGATCGTGGATGTAGCCGTGGCAGCACCGTCCGGTCACTTGTTGTGTAGGTAATTAATTTTTTTCTTTCTTGATTGATTGGTGGCTATCCGGTGGTGGCTTCTAGCGTTGAATCTTCTTAATTAAAACTCTATAGTGCTGTAATTAAACGTAACTAGTCTATGTCGCGCGAATTTGTGAATTTTTCGTACTCCTCAAAAGAACTAATTTTTTTCTTTTTTCAATTGTTTTAGATATGTGACATTGTGCTTTTGATTTATTCTATGACATTGTTTATGTGTTCTTAGCTAGTTTATAATTAACTTATTAACAATTTGTGTAAACATTGTTAAATTTTCAAAATATTTGGTTTTTAGACCTTACGGCTAGATCTTAGGAAAGTAAAGCGTTCGAATCTGATTAGCAATAATCTAATGTTTACAGCTTAATATCTCGAAAACTTACAATCGGAAAAATGTTTTTTTGGTGTCTAATTTGTTAACTAGGTTGACTCAACTTGTTTCAAAAAAATTATTTTTAATTTAATAACATTTATAGTTTATTGTCGTCTATTTTTGTTTGTATGTATAATTGTAATTTTTGAAATATTTTTCCTTGTGTTTTTACGACTAAGGCGTAGGTGTATTGGCTATGAATTTGACGTATAATTTTTCCTACATATTTAAACAATTTAATTTATTTATAACAATTTTACAATAAATCAGGTATTTTTACAATGGGAGGTACTTTTTACTGTTCGCTTAATATAAAAACGTCGTTTTGCAATTTCATAATTTTAAATTCTTAGTTATTAATAATCATTTTGGAGATTAGCTGAATTATATAATTTATTAATATTTGGTTAGTCATTTTACTAATTGTATTATTGGCTTGGAAGAAGATTACTTTTATAGGATTATGGTTTCCTGTTATAGAAATATATATTAGTTTCTCGTTTTAGTTTAATGAAGGTTTTTTTAAAATAAATAATTTTCGCTTTACGGTTATATGAAATATATAGCAGTTTTTCGCTTGAGTTGAACTTACAGCAAAATTGAAATGCTAAGGAATGTGTCTCGTGATGTGGTTTCACGTCAGGTTTATGCTTACGTTTCTATTTGGTCTTTGCTTGATTTCGTCTTTTCTCTTCATTGGTAGATTTCATTTAGTTCTGTTGGTGGTTTTATAGTCGTTTTGTTATGTTGGTGTGTCTATGTGAATTAGTTGGGAGTGCTAGACTCGCTTCTAATATCAATTGAGTTGACGGGTTGCTTGGGTGAGCAGATTTGGTTGTTAGTCAGGTTTGGGCAGGCACGAAGAGAATAAAGACAGCAATGGTGCGTCGTTATTATGCATCAAGGCGTTATGTGCGATATGAACGCGTCAATGTGAGTTCAGTTATTTATATGTACAAGTGTTGGTTATAGATTATATAGAATAGCAATATAATGTATAATGGGTTTGTGTGTTTCAGTTTACAGTTTGGACTCTCACCCGCATTTTTAGGCGATTAGACCGATGTATGAACTAGAGGAACCAGGAGGGGTTTGAGGAGCGAATGTAAGACTCTTGGTTTTGGGCTCCTTATTCCTTCACGAGGTGGAAATTATGTGTTTTAACGGTTGGAGGTTGGGAGTGGAAATTTTTAAAAATACATTTTATACGTATTTGAATTTAGTGTGTATTTATTCGGGTGTATTGTATTAAAGAAGGTTCTTCTAAAATAAAGTGTGAGTTTATTATTATTTTCTGTGTAAGTCAAATAGAGTATAACATAAGCATATCATGAGTTATTTAATTATGTTAAAATAATACAAAAATTGAATCTGAAGTTATATGTTCAAGAAAAAAACAGAAACAAAAAAAATATATAAGGTTGCACCGACTGAAAAGTAGAACAGAAATGGTTTCATCGATTAGTTTGTGATTTGTGCGATACGCGTGGAGGTTAGTGTTTTTAATGGACGATAGTGTGTGATGGGAAATTAAATGTATGGAAAGAGTTTAGTGGGAGAAGCGTTTTTATTGTGTGATGTTCGTTCCTTGGATGTTGGCTTGAACGTTCTTCCTCTATCGGCTTGGTCGAGATGTTTTGATGGTCGGACACGCGAGCGTTTTGCTGAGCGGGTGAGCGAGTTCTTTGACGAGCGCTCTGATGGTGGAGGTAATTCGGAGTGCTTTGTTGGTGGGGAGGTGATTCGGAGCGCTCTGTCAGCGAGCAATCGAGCGGGTCTGGTGGACTTAAGCAGGCTGTTCTACGGAATTATGACCAGTCTGGTGTGAGTCGAGCGCTCAATGGAAGTGGGCGCTCTTTAATACCGTGGTAAGTTTATCTTAATCAGATGTTTTTAGTTTTCGAATTGATCCGAGAGTTTTAAGCGAATGTTATGCGTTGAGGGGGTAATTTGGGGTCAGATGGGTATACTGCGAGTCATGCGGGCTCATTCTGTCTGGAGGGGAGGGACGATAGGCTGGGTAAGGAACAAGTCAGAGTCGATAAGTTTGAAGCTGTGAATTGTTAGGGGAAAGTGGGGGGCACATCTTGTATTTAAAGGGGGTTTCTATCTTCGGAATCGGGTTGTTGAGCGATAGTGGGTAAAAGGGCCACTTCTGTGCCAGGTGGTGAGGGTTCGTTCTGGGCATAAATAAGTGATAGTGGGTTTATTACGAGGGTGGTACTGTAACAGGTTTTCGGAAGCTGTAATCTCAGCTTGGTCTGGAGTTGGTCTTTTCTTATGTGTGATTTTGTATTTATGATGTGTTGGGAGTCGACCTAATTTAGTAGAGAAGAAATAGGCTATGACCAATAGGAAAAAGTTCCCGAGGCAACTGGAAGCTATATTGAAAGTATTTGTTTCTTTTAATCTCTTTTGTTGGGCTATTTGTTTAAAGTTATTTTCTATCTGATTTAAGGATATCGCACCCACGCTATTGGCGAAATTGCCAATTTCTTGAGCAGTACTTTCATCTAGTTTAATGTCAGTAATGAAAGTATTATAAGTAGGTGATGGGACGGTTAAGTTTAGAGTAATACTTGGGTTGTATAATCATGTTTGAGGGGTTCTGATATTCCAGTGCCATTTAAAATATTGTCTACTCTTTTGTTGTCTTTGGACGTTATTCTTAGGGTGATAGGTTCATGGGTGGAAAATAACCATTCGTCAGTTGTCATAAGTTTAGTCCAATGTTTAGGTGTTTTCATCGATAGATAGATGTCGCATTTGGAGAGAGTGGTTTGTCTGGGTCGAATATACATTAGATACTCGCAGGGGGCGTCTTCAGTTTCTCCGTATAAGATGGTATTTGGAGGGTATATACACAGTAAGGTATGAGTATATGTAAGTCAGGGAGTGAAGAATGAGGGATCTATTAAGACATAGGTTTTTAGATTTTCAGTAATTAGAAGGTTGGAGAAACGGGGTTTGATGCTGAAGTAGCCGGTTTTATTCGTGTAAATCGGAGCGAAGGTGGGGAGAGCGTGTAGTTTATAATTGGATAGGCTGGTGTGATCTATAAGGAGAAATTCTAGGATGGTTGCTAGTCGGCCTTTTATAGCAACTACGTGAGTTTTTGGGATGCTAAACAAAAACTCGGGGGAAATTTTAGTTTTTTCCCAAGGTAGCTTGTGTTCAGGATTGTGTGTATTGATCTGTAATAAAAGGTCCTTTAATTGTTCATAAGTTAAGAGGAGGGGTTGAAGTTTCGCTCTAGCGGTGACTTCGATAGCATTGATGAGGATTTTATAGTAATTTATCATATTTTCTAGGGTTGTTTAAATTCAACGACCAATAGGGATATGGCTTGTGCCACGGAAGTTTTGTTTGTTTCTATGATAATAGATGCGATTTTATTAAGCAATTTTTGGATTTTAATACGCAATTCTTGGAGGTATTTTTGGTTATGGTCGTATTTGTTATGCAAATCTTCTGGGTTAGATCGAATAAGATGGGTTTGTTCTGCTGCTAGTGTCGAAATATTTTGTTGCCTGTCGTATAATTCTGTTATCTGTTTATCTAATAAGTCTCGATCGGCGGCGTCCATGGTTTCAAGTAATTTCCTACTTACCCATCCAACAAACTCTAACGGTGCTCCTCTTTTTGAAACGGTGTGGGAGAGGTTCTTAGGAAGGTCGATGATTATGTCGGGTGCGGCGAAATATTGGTTGGCATCCGAATGATAAGATTTCAGTATTTTTATGCTTTGAATTAGCCGTTCTAACTGGATGAGGGATTTGCAGGTATTACTTAGCTTCTCTGTACAGGTAACGTATGATGTAATTGGTGTTCCTCTTTGGATAGTGATTGTTCTAAATGTTGGAAGTCTAGGGTTACTTTTATTCGCTATTGTGTACGGGCTATCTTTACTTCTCCGAGGTACTCGTAATAAATACCTGAATTATTTGGTAGGGATAGGATTTTATAGTTCGTTTGGTTTTCCTGCCTTAAAACTTCGCTTGCAAGAATTGTTACTACGATTATAGCCATACCGGCGGTTATTCATGCCATGTTTGGTATTACTGTATCTGGGGTGACCTGTAATAGATTTAAGGGGGGGGGCGGCGGTGATTAGTGTTAATCTTACAATGAGTATTGGTTAGGTATTATTCGTAACATCTTTTGATTTTATCTAAGTGTTTTAGAATACGTTTCCCGTTTGATGGTGGTATGCTGTAGTAGTTACCAGTTGGAATTTGAATATTTCGGATAATTCTTTTAGTAATTTGTTCTTGAAGCTAGTGCCGCGGCTGCTTAATATTATTTTCGGGGCTTTCCAAAAGGGGCTATGAAATTGCGGGTGATAAAATCGGTTATGGTGATGGCTTTTATGTCTGGTAACGGTACGGTAATGCAGTACTTAGATAATAACCACTGCATAGTGAGTACATGGATGTTTCCTGCGGTTGTTTTGGACAAGGGTCCCACTGTATCGACTGCGAGTTTTGTAAATACTTTGGCGGGTGTACCGGTAATTATCATGAGTTCACGGGTTTTTATTCGGACTAACTTTTGTTCTCGGCATACTTTACACCGGCGAATATAGTCCTCTATTTCGCCTTTTAGTCCTGTCCATTGGTAACGTTCGCGTATGCGGCGGTATGTTTTTCCTATTCCGTGGTGTCTACCAAATAAGCTGGAATGATAGTCTTGTAATATGGTGCCTCGGTTGTTCAATGAGGAATATTCTCATTAGCAGATGGTTATGAGAACATTCAGAGATTGTAATAGGTCTCTGAAGAATTTTATTAAGATCCTCTGGGTAGGCTGTCGGTTAATAGTTACTAATACGCCTCCTACTTTTGGCTTGGTTTTAGCTAAGTCCATTGGATGGATATCGTTCATATCCGCTAATAATTTGTTATTCGCTGATGAGAAGGCGATGTCAGCGGTAACGAAGTGAACTAAGTTATCTTTTAAATAAGTTAAAGATTCTCGTGTGCTGAGTAGCTTTAGCTTAAAAGGGGTTATAGTTATGGTTTTAGGATGGGAGAGCACTTGTAAGGGCACAACGGCGGAGGTATTGGTTATAGTCGTTATCGTGGACTTAGATATGTCGATACGGTCGGAAGTTGGAGTTCGGGACTGAGGCGGGAAGCCATCTGTTAATGTGTTAGAAGGGGTATGTGGTGCTGAGTACTCCGTGTCTAAACGTGGAGAGCGCTTGTGAGCAAGCGGCTGACAGGTTGTAGAATTCTTTGGTTAAATTATGGTTGCATCGGGATGATCAGATGGGTCTTCTTCATCAATTTCTTCTTCGCTGTCAACCTGGTGGACAGTAGATAAATGTTGCTAATTCTGAATAGGTTCCTTGATAGGTTCCGTGAGGATTGAATGGCATTCGTGGTTTACTTCTGTCAAGGAGGATTGACTTTTGGATGTTGATATTCTCCTATCCAAGCGCTGATATCTTTATTGGGGGTGGTTTCCTTCGCAGGGCTAACTGGGCATGAGTTAGTTGGTCTTTGTCATGGTTAACATTTTGTTCTAGGTTTGGAGTTTCTTATTCCCCTTTAATAGAAGGATGGTCGAATATTTATGCTTTTGAATCCGACCAATATCGCATCTCTTCCCATTCGTTTCTGATTTTTTTTGATTCTTCGGGAATAAAATTAGAAGGTCGTAATTCTATTTCATGGTTTTCGGCTGAAATAATAGCGATAGCACTCGGGATGGCTGACATTCGCATAGTAGATAGGCAGGGTTCATATTTTGAAGTTTTAGGGTCAATGTCTTGATCGTTTGCTTCCTCTATTTCACTTTCACCTTCGATTCGTTCTTCTTAGATATCTGATTCGGACAAGGTTGGACTGGAGCTAGGGTCGACACAAGGGTTCACGAGGCTGGTAATAAGAACCTCTCTCCTAAGAGTATAGGAATATCGTTATCTTCTATTTGATTTTCGCTTTCTTTGTCAGCAGGGTCTTTCAAGTTTGTTGGTGATATATCAGGGTCATTAGAGGTAGGTGGTGACTGAAGTGTCATCTTTTTTTGTGAATTTTGTCGTCTTCGTATTAATAATCTCTTTGCTACGGCGCTGGCGTTTAAATTGGCTGTCCGTCCAGAGGTTTGGAGGAAAGAGCTGCAGCTGTAGACTGTTTTCTTACTTTTATTCGATTCTGACCCTCTGCTCTGACTCAGATCCTTGGCTTTTTGGAGTCGGGCCGGAGAAGTTTTGGTTGGCTTAGGAGCTTTTATTGGAAGTACTTTAGTAATCTTGATGGATTCTGGAGGTGGCTCTATAGGAGGTTCATTCCTAGAGTGAAGATCTACGGGGTTTCTAGACAGAGCATCGGCGTTGGTGTTTAGGCGACCTTCTTTATAGATGAAAGTTTATTGGTAACCTCTAAGTCGAGCACGCCATCGATTCAATCGGCTCATAGGATCTGTGATAGATTCTATGTACGTTAAAGGTTCATGATCACAATATACATTGAAATGGTTGTATTATTCCATCGTCTAACACTTTATTTACTGAATCGCGTACTTCCTTATGAAGCATTGGTGGATAACGATATTGTTTGGTGTAAATAGGGACGTTGTCGGTCGTTTTAATCCAATGTTGTACATTTTTAGCTCGTGGACGTGAGTCACTATTCAACATAAATAGATTAGGAAATTTAGTCACTGTTTCCCGGATTTGTTGAACGGCTTGTCGAGAATATGTTTTCTTCGAAGCCTGTTCATGATAGTTTGGACATAGTTTAGTGGAGGAACATCGTCATCCGAAGGGAAAAGTTCATTTGAGTCCTCAAAGTCAAAGGGTTGTAGTTCTTGTGGTGGGATCTCAATTTCGACTTCAGACTCTTGCGTGTTTATGGAAAAAATATAGCAGTCTCCGTGTTGATTATTCACTGCTGCATTTCCCATAAATACTTCGGGTATGGTGTCAATGCAGGTTAAATATGCTTCACCTGCAGGGCAGCCTTCCGTTATAGGTATCTTTAGCGGTACGTTACACCTTGGAGGTCAGGTGTATAAAATTTTTTCCTCTGATAGCACTCCTGTAACGGTAAAATGCAGGTTGTTAGGAATATCGTTTTCTTCTTCGTTTGGTAGGTGATCTTCTGAATGGTACGGCATTTCATCGATGGGTGTATTTACGTTTCGTACTCGATCATCACATCATCATAATGCAAGTTTTTGGGTTCAGACTTTAGTTTTTCGTCGTCACTGGCCGATATATCTATTAAGTTGAAATGCGGTTCGATTACATGATCTGGGGCATCGAATAAGCTAAGTTCCAAATCTTCTGACATAAAGGTTCTTCTCTGGAAAGGTGTTGGCGTTAGGGGTTCATCATGAGTGAGCATGGCTTGTAAATATAAATTAACATTGGTTTTCTCTCCTATAAAGTATGGGACTCCCAGAATTGCGTCTTCTAGTAATGGTGAACCTTTCCTCAATACATGGAACAAGTGATTGCTCCCGAATATGGTTAAGATAACTGTTCGCGTAGTGGTTACGTTATGAGCTCATATTCCAGTGATTGTGATACGTTTAGACGTGTTAATCTTTACATCAGGTCAGAGACTTTCGCATTTGATGGCGTTGACATCAGCTGCAGTATCCAGGATATACAGGGCATGATATTTTTTTGTCTTATCTGTTTTTATGCAAACTGTTGGAGCATATCCATTTGCTCTTGCTCGGTAGATTCTCCCGCAAGTGCGAATTGCACTCTTGGATGCATCTGTTGGGACTTCTTCGTCGCTGCACTCTCGCGAAACCCCCTTACGAGTTTAAATGTGGTTGTTGAGTGTATGGAGTTTTTCGTTGGGAAGATGTTCGAACGGGTTGTTGTACTGGGGGTGGATTCGGTGGAATGGGTGGAAATATTGGAGGTCCTGGTAAGGTATTTTGGTGAATGGTATAAGGCGGGTAATATGGATATGTTGGTAGCATTGGAGGATTATAGATAGGATAAAAAGGGGCGGGTGGTAATGTGGGGTACTGGGACTAATCGTAATATTGTTGAACTCCTTGACGATTATACTGTTGCGGGTGGTGAAAATCTACCCTTTTTGGGGACAATGATCTGGTTCTGGCCGATTCATAAGGAGAGGTGGTGGATTCGTTCAGATGTGGAGAGGTAGGACGTTGGCCACGGGTTTGTGATTCGTAACGCTCTTCTCGCCTGGGAGATCGAGTTGTGATATTGTCTTCCACAGGTCGGATGTGTCTGGTGTAGGTATTACTATGATTATGTCTTAGAGTGTCACCGTATTCTGTTTCGCAATTTACAGTTAACCCACTTTTGAAAGCTTCTAGTGCCAATAATTCTAATTGTGGTCTCTGATCTACATCTTTCTGTGGCTAGGCGAGAGTCTCGCGTAAGGCCGCTTGTGCTCCACTTATTGAAGCTAATAATCTTGCATGATACTTAGGCACTTTTTCGTTCCTTCTCATTGACGGTGTGTATATGTCTCCTATATACTGATAGTAAGATTTTGAAAGAGCGAAATTACCTTTTAATAAGGTTATCAGTTCGTCTATTGAATTAATGGTTTGGTCCACTATTGTTTTCTGGCTTCTCCTTGTAACTTGGCTATAACACTATGTAGGAAGTCTACCTCTTGTCCAGGGAGTAATGCCGTTCGTCTATTTTCTATGTCTTCTATGCACTCTTGTAACGGGCTAGTACCATCGTAATTTGGTAGATGTCGGATGGCTATATCTAGATTGCTGCTACGTGAAAAATTAGCTAATAGATTTAGCTAATAACGTTTCCGTTGGTGCAAAAGTTTGTTTTAATCTATTTATAAATTCATCTAAATTATCTAATTGCATATTTTCAACTAGAAAGTATGCACAATTGCTTAATTTATTTTTAAATAATTGAGTCAACTGGTATTCTCAACTACGCGGTGCTACTTTTATCGCTCGTTTACATGCACTAATAAAAGGCATAAGATTTTTTAAATCAAACATCGGCATACTACTCAACGCTTTTTTTGTATAAATTGACTTGGGTACGTCTTAAATCTCACGGTTATTAATTTGTAAATTAGAATCGATACGACGTTGAGTAATTTCCAGATTTTTATTTATTTTTAACGCGATTATATCTTTTAGTAAATTTGTCCATCAGTCAGGTTACACGCGCAATTGACCGGAGATAGGGGGTAGGTTTCTTGGGCCGTGAATATTGGGCTAGGAGGAATTACAGAATGGGCAAATAATAAGAACGATAAAATATCGTTCTTATTATTACTATTTTTGGAAACTGTAACACTCGGCACTTCATCATTATTTTTCGACAAATTTGACGACTCCATAACGTTTGATTAAATGAAGTATCTCGTACTTCATCCGTATGCACAATACTATCTAATATAGCACGTTTTTCATTTTCAACATTTTCACGAGCTTTAATTTACAAACGCGCTCTATCTCTCTCAGTCTCGATTTTTCACTCTGCTGCGGCTTTCACTTTCTCGGCCTTCTCTTTACACCGATTTTCTTTGGCCACTATGAGTTGTTCGCGTTCGCATTGAACTTGTTCGCGTTCACGTTGAACCTCTTCGCGTTCGTGCAGACGATTTTCAAATTCCTGTAATTTTTTTATTAAAATATGTAACTCGCCCGGAGATAACGTTTTACCTTTTCCCGACATTATTCTTTTTCATTGTACGACACTCGCGAACACTCCCGAAAAATATTAAATTAATTAACAAATAATTTTTTTTACACAAAAATCACACCGCTGTCATCAATTGTTATGTCGCGGATCACTCCGGTAAGACAATAAAAGTAGATTTCCTATTTATTCTTCCAACGGGTTTATCCAGACATTGATTAATGAAATTGTTATGTATATTTCTTTATTTAACTCACTTTTTTTTTCTTTATATTGGCTGCGTGGTTAAGATTGTTTAGCTAGCCGAAAGTGCGATGCGTTCGGACTGCTGACTGCTTGGCTGATACGAGTTTGTATTCGATTTTTAGGAAAGGAAGAACTATTAAATAAATTGAACTTTAAGACAAAAATAAAGTTAATGTTTGTATTCTTAGTATTCAATAATAATATAACAATAAACAATACAGTTAACTATTACAATTAGACTATTACAATTTGACTGTTAATTCACGACTGTCAACTGCAGGCAGACTCGTAAGTACTGTTTCACCTAGTCGCGAAGCTGCTATTCTGTACCTACTTGGGTGGTTTTCTCATTGTTCACATTATACGCTTTTCGCTTCTCGATAACAGAGTTCTTATGTCTTATTGTACAATATCGATTGAAAGTACTTACATTTAAATTTCATTCGTATAATCGTTTATTATTATTTTATATGTAATTATTATTCATGTACATTATATATATATATATATATATATATATATATATATATATATATATATATATATATATATATATATATATATATATATATATATATATATATATATATATATATATATATAATACCACATAATACAATACATAATATAATAAATATTTTATGATTCGACTCATTTCAATTATATTTTAAAAATAATAAAAATAATAATAACAATATATAAAACATCACAACAATATTATTATGGGTTTTTAGTTGTTGTGGTGAGAACGGGAAATATTGCAGTGATATTGCAGGAATATTATTATCATTTCACAATAATAATGGAAATACTGGGTAATATTTGAGTGACATTTCCAGCAATATTATTATTATTTTATCGAAAGTATACATAATTTCCTTTTCATATTTTATTATGTTTTCTTCGCTGCAATCTTGAGAAAATTGACTTCAAATAATGTACAGTGACAATAATCGGTTTCTCTCGATTTGTTTTTGCGTAATCCTTGATTAGCTACATTATTAAAACATTTTTACATAGTCATAGTATTTCGCAATGACGGAATAATTGTGAGCGCATGCATGTCTACATGTCAATATATACGAGGGTAGTTCAATAAGTCTTTAGAATAAAGTATAAAAACAATTTTTTTTGGGTAAATTTTTTTTTATTTTTCAACATAATCTCCTTGGAGCTCTATACACTTGGTCAATCGCTTTTTAAGTTTTTTTAATCCTTCAGAAAAGTGCGTTTTCGGAAGTTCCTCAAAATAAGCACTTACAGAGGCAATGACGTCTTCGTTGTCCGTAAATCTCTGTCCACCGAGCCATTTTTTCAAGTTTGGAAATAAGAAAAAGTCACTGGGGGCTAAATCTGGTGAATACGGTGGGTGTTCGACCAATTCGAATTTTAGTTCTTCAATTTTAGCCATTGAAACGAAGCATGTGTGAACTCGGGCGTTGTCGTAATGAAAGAGAATTTTTTTTCTCGCCAAATGTGGTCGTTTTTTTTTAATTTCTTCTTTCAGCTGCTCTAATAATGATGCATAATACTCACCAGTAATTGTTTTACCCTTTTCCAAGTAGTCAATAAGTATAATTCCACGTGCATCCCAAAAAACTGTAGCCATAACCTTACCAGCTGACTTTACGGTCTTTGCCTTCTTTGGAGCTGGTTCGCCTGTGGAAATCCACTGTTTGGATTGTTCCTTTGTCTCAGGAGTGTAGTGGTGTATCCATGTTTCATCCACAGTCACAAATCGACGAAAAAATTCCTCAGGATTCCGACTTATGCGCGCCAAAAGAGCCTCAGAGGCGACCACTCTATTGCGTTTATTCTCAGCTGAGAGCAAACGCGGCACCCATCTTGCCGATAGCTTTTTCATGCCTAATTTTTCATGTAGAATTGAAACAACTGCACCTATAGATATCCTTGTGGCCTCAGCTAACTCACGCACTTTTAATCTTCTATCCTTCAACACCATATCGTGGATTTTATTGATGATTTCGGGAGTAGTTGCTTCTACGGGCCTTCCTGAACGTGGTTCGTCACTTATTGATGTACGACCACGCTTAAATTCATTTACCCAGTTATAAACCGTTGCTAAGGCAGGGGCAGATGTGCCATGAACTGAGTCCAATTCATTTTTTATCTCATATTAGTTTAAACCCTTTAAATGAAAATGTTTAATTACCGCTCTGAACTCGTTTTTTTCCATTTTTCTTAACAAGCAATTTTTTTTTTTTTCAATTGGTTATAAAAACACGTAAACTCAGAAGATGTGGACTGTGACTGCACCATATATCTAGTCGGGAGTGGTGCTGACTGAAAACAGATGATTTGGAGCGATTCGCGCGCCATCTGTTGGTCATTCTAAAGACTTATTGAACTACACTCGTACATACACACATATACAGATATATCTATATGCATATGTACACACATCTGCATATACGTATGCATGTTCACATTTTGTTGTTATAATTTATATATGTATATAAAGGAGGCGAACGTGACATGGGGTGTTACAGTATTAACACCGAAGTTGCATAGTATTGTATTGCAATGGGTTGAGTGTCTATTTAATATGCGAGAATAGATACCAAAAAATCTTTTTTGACAGGTACAAAATGGAACAAACCAAGACCCTTGTAGGATTTTTGGAAGATAGTAATCAAGGGCTGAAAATTTTTGTGGGAGGCTATTTTAGACATGTACTTTCTGATAAAACAATTGTTATTGAGAAATAAATAAATTATTTAAAATAAGAGTGTTTTTTATAGAATATAAATAAATCTATTTTCCCACAGTAAAGTTTTAATCAATCTATTTACTCACTATAAACGGGCTCTTACTTATAACGTAGTTGCCATACAAAATATGAGTTTTCGGTTATTATTTATAGGTGGCATACCTTTTTATGTATGCACATTATATTTGCGTAAATAAATATTATTTTCTGCAAATGTTTAGATTAAAATTTTTAAATGCTTAAATTTATGGCATATAATGTGTATGTTCTAACAAATTAAAATACAAATATAGTTATTTTTAAACATATTTTGTAATTAGCTATTGAATAAGTAATTTTACAAGACATTTTTATTAAAACACAGGTATGATTCGAGAGACAGGAAGGATTCGAGAGACAGGAAGGAAGGAAGGACGTGCAGAAGGTTGTTTTTCCTCCCTCAATTCAAGGAAAGACAGGAAGGATGTCTAGTTGCCGGCTTGCCATCCTCTTTACGATCGCCTTAATGTAAGTACCTGTGCATACTAAGTTATATATTGTCCCCCGTTGGGCTGTTCGCGCCCGGAAATTTTTATTTACGGAAAAATTATCAGTGTAGTAACTGAGCCTCCTAGTGCGATTGTTCGGATTGTTTAAATTCTTTCTGTCGTAAAATATCTTCTCGTATTTTTCGTTTTTCTCATCCTCTTGCAAAATTAGTATATCGTTCTGCAAGCAATATGTCCCTGTCAAACCTTTTCGGGCGTTAAACTGACAAGAATAAGCAACCGCCATCAGAAGTGCCGAGCAGAAGCTCGAGTAAATATAATTTAAGAGAAAATTTAGATCAGATCTGGGCCCTCGATCCTGCATGACGTGAAGCGAATCTATCGCAGGCTAGTTTCAGCTTGCCTCCACAAATGCGATCCTCAGACGCGCTGTAGGTGGAGGCAGGCGCGCAAGCGGCCTGGCCGGCAACGGCGGGAGCGCAAGCTGCGTGGTCGGCGGCTACAAGTGCGCAAGCCACGCGACCGGGGGCTACAGAAGCGCAAGCTGCTTGGCCGGCGGCAGCGAGCACGGCAAATGCTGTGCAGTCCTCGGCGGCGTGGTCGACATCCACAAGCACGACGGGTTCGGCAGCAAGCGCGCTCGAGGATACAATCGCACGTAAATATGCACAGACGCGAGCGCAATTACTCGCTTTAGATCATGTTCAATTCATGGAAAGAATTGGCAATTTAAATAACGATATTCATTTAACCAGCGCGACACGCGAGCATCTTACTAGCCACCAAACATCTGCAGCACCCTTTTTGGACCAGTATGAACAAGACCGGGACACGAAAAATATAAAATCAGTGAATACGACTAATACCGCGCATAACACATCACGCACAGCGGCTGTGTTAGACAGTTTTCGTGACACCGAGCCCGTTCGCCCTAGTTTAAATAACACAACGAACAACATGCTCTACAGAACACCACAGTTCACCCACGTCTTTCCAGAATATGACCCCCCTATACACTCCCCCGCACACACTCTTCATACCAACCGATCATGTCCAACTTCAGAGCCGCGCGTTAAGGGGCTTACTTTTTCACAGGCTCTGAACCTGATTTCAAGTTTTGACGGAAACCCAGAGAAACTAAATTTATTCTGCTTAGCTGTATGACAAATCAGGGCAAATTTCGGGCCTGATTTCGAGTCTTACATTCTCTTAGCATTAGCAGGCAAACGGTCGGGCCGCGCGAGAGATGCATTTTCGGCTCAATTATTGAATTATGACACAGTAGAAAAATTTTTAGCCGATTTAATTTTGCAATACAGCAACGTGGCGTTAGCGGATGACATTTTAACGCAAATTAAAATAATAAATCAGCGACCAGGCGAAAAAGCGGGTGATTATGAGCTTAGAGTGCAAAGGCTTTTAAATCAATTAAACACTATTTTCGACTCGGCACCAGATCTTGAATGTGGCGATCGTGAATTACAGAAATGAGGAGCGAGCCTTGATGCTCTTCAAAATTTTATGTTTGGTCTCACACATCCTTTAGACCATCAAGTACGCAGCGAACGCCCGAAGAACTTAAATTAGGCTATCAGGATGGCAATTAATTTCGAATGCAAACAGAGCTCTCGTTTGGCCATTGCGCAAATCGCGGCACAACCTCCCATGGCCGGCCCCTAAGTTAATTTTTTGGGGACTTAGCACCCTCCTGACGCACACGTATCTCACCTGTCCGACTTCGAGGACAGACTCATTGAAAGAATCGCGGCGAGTATTAAATTAGCGTCAGCGGCGCCCGCGGTAGTAAAGTGCAGTCACTGCGGCTCAGCGGCGCACAGTGTAGATAATTGCGAAAAGAAAAAGCGCGAGGCGTTAAAATGCAACTACTGCGATAAATCGGGGCACGAATACACGAGCTGCTTTACTCTGGAGGGAGATATAAGAACCAAGCGCCAGCGCTCAAAGAATACAGATTATCGTATTGATAACAGGAACAATCGTGGCGGCTCCAATAATTATAATAGGGGGCGTAATAATTATAATAACAAAAGTAATTATAACAATGGCAACCAAGGGTATAACCGGCGCTCAGATTATCATGCTCAATACGGTGCAAAAGCAGGAGAAGATAAAAACGAGCAGCCTTTAAACTCGTAGCGTGCTCGGTGCAGTCCTCTGGCGCCGAACAGGCTGGCTCGCCTGATAAGGACGATCCAGTGCCGCTCCATACAGTTTATATAAGATTTGCGAGCACTAGGCGTAAGTCGCCTGTTGTGATTTTAAAAAGTGCAGACTTAAAAAATGCAGAAGCGAGCTTTCATGTAGACACGGGTGCAGAAATATCCGTAATTAAATTGAATTCATTAAACGCGAATAAACATATCAGGAAGGATAATATTCTTGCAATTACAGGAGTCGTTCCCGGCGAATGCCGGACGTTAGGGAAAGTTTTTGTGGTCGTTTATGGCCGTTTGTGCGAAATGCACGTTGTCCCCGACAGTTTCCCCATTGATACAGAGGGACTGATCGGTTGGGACATTATTGAAAAGCACGGAGGTCGTATTGATGCCGTTCAGAAGTGCGTAATCTTAGATTTTATCACGAGTCCATTTATGCAAGACGAATCCTTTTTTATACCTGCGAAATCGCGTTGCATTATTTATGCAAAAGTTAAAAATATTGACATGGAAGTTGGCTGGGTCCCATTACAGGATATTGGGCCAGATTTATTGTTTCGCAATTTTGTAGCACAAAATCACAGCGGCGTATTATATGCTGAATGCATAAACATTGGTAATGAGCCGGCTACAGTGCAGGTGCCGCAAGTCGAACTTATACCATGCGAGACTGCTAAGCTACATGATATCCTTGATGTCGGTGAGGACGACAATATAGAGATAAAAAATCGGGTAAAAATCATGCGAGCAAAAGAGCAAGATAAATGCCATAAGCCAATTCACGTGGCAGAAAAAAATAAATTGCTCGAAAACAATCCAGACCTGCGCGAAGAGCGCGTCAACACAATCATGAACTTAGTAGATACGGAGGGGTGTGTAGAGTACGAGATAGTGCATGTTCGCGAATTAATTACGGAATTCGCTGGGGTTTTCGGGCTTGAAGGAGAACCGCTGCCAGTAGATAAGCCGTTGCGAGCCAAGCGATTTAGATATCCACCGGCGCTGAGCGAGCAGATTCAAAAAGAGGTTCAAAAATTAATTGAACAGGGAATTGTTGAGCCCTCTGACTCCCCGTACTCTAGCAACTTCTGGGTGGTGCCCAAAAAACCAGATGCACAGGGCAATAAAATACGGCGGCTTGTCACTGATTTTCGGCCTTTAAATGAGATTACGGTGGGCACTTGCTTTCCCCTTCCATTTACCAGCGATATACTTGAAACGCTCGCCTCAGCCGAAATGATCACGACGATGGATTTAAAACAGGGTTTTCACCAAATACACATCCATCCAAATTCGGCTCAATATACTGCATTTGATGCACCACTTGGGAAAAATTCATTTGAACATCTGCAGTATCGGAGAGTTGGCATGGGACTAAAAGGCGTAACTGACGTCTTTTCAAAAGCAATGGCAATGGCCATGGCAGGATTGCAGGGTAAAGAAGTCGCCATATATTTAGATGATTTCATGATCCCCGCGAAAAATCTTGAAGAGCATGGCATTCGCTTCAGACGAGTCATGAGAAGATTTTTAGACGCCAATCTCATGGTCGAACCCAAGAAGTGTCAGTTTTTGAAACGTGAGGCTTCTGTCCTCGGACACATAGTGGAAGGAGGCAAGATACGGACAGATCCTAAGAAGCTTGAGGCAGTGGAAAAATACCCGGTGCCGACGAATACGAAAAAAGTCAAACAATGGCTTGGCTTTGTTGGGTATTACAGAAAGTTTATACCCAAGTTCGCAGGAATCGCGCGGCCACTGGCAACACTACTGCGCAAAGGCGTCAAGTTTGAATGGGGAGAGGCTCAGCAGTCAGCTTTTGATGAACTGAAAAGGATCTTGTGCAGCGAGCCAGTTCTAGCTGCACCAGATTTTTCCAAGCCATTTATTGTCACGTGTGATAGTTCCGATTACGCACTTGGGACTGCTTAGCCAAGGAATCATCGGCTCAGATACTGCATGCGCCTTTGCGTCCAGACCACTCAAAGGAAGTGAATTACGATACATCACGTACGATAAGGAGTTGCTGGCGATCGTATTTGTGAAAGACCAGTTCAGACCTTATCTATACGGCAGGAAATTCACAGTGGTTACAGATCATGAGCCGCTCAAGCACTTTCATACAACTAAAAAACCAGACATCCGTTTTAATAGATTAAAAGCTGCATTGCGTGGCTATACATTTGACATAATTTATCGGCCGGGCATCATAAACTCGAATGCTGATGCACTATCACGCAATCCCGTTTTGGCAGAAGGAGAGGAGAATCCCGAGCGCCCAAGAGCAGAGCTTTATGAGCTTGCAGATGCGCAAGAAGAAGGGGACAGCGAGGCCGAGCTGGACCAGCCACCAGCAAGAATTTTTGCCTCACGAGCCATAACGAAAAAAGGCATCGACAAAGACAGAAAAATCAAACAAGTCAGATCAGACTCAGAAACATCTGACAAAATAAAAACTTGCAAGAAGAACCGCAGGAGCAGTTTACTTTTATGTAAGCAAGGTGATGTGTTAGCTGTGAGAAATACCAAAGACGGCTTCTTTTTATGCTTGACTACCGGCGACATTTTCAGAGAAGACGGGCTGATAAACACTTATAAATGTCTTCCTTGCCTTCGAGCTGCGTCAGCCAGCGTATGTTTAAGCTTGACTACACAGACGAAATACAACTCGCCTGTGTACTGACAAATGTTGATATAGAGGCGGCTGGAAAAAATAAATTTCGGCTGTGCCCGCACGAACGTGGGAAAATTTTAGACATCCTACGTGCCTCTATCGAAGCATACAAAATAGTCAAGCCTACAGGAGCACCGGCTACAGATATAATACAGTCACTCACAAAAAATACGGGTACCTCAAATTACAACTCTGTTACTTCTGAATTAAGGAAAGCAGAAAAACCCAAATACACCAAGGAAAAACAAGCGCATTTTTTGCCTTATAATTTAAACAAAGATAAAGAGCAGATACTTAGTCAGGCAAAAGCTGACGATAAATTGGCGAGGTTACGCAAAGAAAAAGGCCTGCGCGAGGGTGTGAAAATTACAAGCACACCAACTGCAGCCGTTGCGCAAGCTCTCAAAGAGCAGCGCAGGCTGGCGAAAGCGATCAAACCACAGTCGCTTAATCGCTCACTGCCTCAATTTAATTTCACACCAGAGAGTGAAATCGCTCTAAATCAAAACATGCCGCCTTTAGAAATCAAAAGTGTGCAGCCCGGAGTTATGGGCACTGCTGAAATATTGCAAATTGCACCCCCAAATTTGCACAAAAATTCTAATATACCAGAAAAATCGGTGGACAGCTGCCCCTCACACTCTCGAGAGCAGGAACATCACGGCCAGCCCCGCTCGCCAATTAAACAAATCTTGCCAGATTTCGCAAAGAAATTACGTGCAAGGCTAATTGTCGATATACAAGAGCGCGACATTAAAGGGAGAAATGGCGTGCAGATAAATGTATGGGAAGCCGACACAGAGCCCGGCAGCACACCCGACTTCAATCGTCTTGAACGCAAGAGCTCTGGTGGCAAAACGCCAGATGCACAGCGAGCACGGTGCGAGTCGCCGACGCTTGACGAGAAGAATTTTGATACTGATATCAGTATGCAGATAATACCTCAGCCGAGTAGAACGTCACCGCTAGATCAAACTAGCGAAGCTGCGAGCCATCTCCCACATGAAATAAATGCACCCGCATCAATACCAATAATAGATTTAAGAGAGACACAGGGAGTTTTCTCTAGAAAAATCATTACGGAAAAGCATGAAAATGCTCTAAGAATAGCAAGGGAAATCGAGAATAAAAGTAAGGCGAAACTTACTCCTACCCCAGATATGGAGAGGGAAGAGCAATCGGAAGAAAATGAATTTCCCGACATTGGGACGTATGAACAAGGAAATACAGATGACTTTACATATGTGCCTGGAAACACCAATGACTCAAAATTTGCTTCTGATAAGCTGCCATCAGCTGAGTCATCATATAGAGGCGATATTCTAACTTACGAGCCGAGAGAATGGTGCGCCGACCCGCACGTGACCTTAGTTCGCAGCGACGATATACCGTCACAGCCACCCGGCAACTGCTTGTTTTACTCCTTGATAAAAGTCAAACAGCTGAGCATATCAGCTGTGGAATTACGCAAGCTTCTGCTTCACTCTCCAGCGCTACCGACATGCGGGGATGCAGAGGAAGCGCGACAGATTTTAAGCTCAAAAACCAAATGGGGCAATGCGGACTGCGCATACATTTTCGCACAAGAATTTAGTCAAAATATTTGCATTCACCAGCACTTAAGCAATGGGGATGTAGATTTTTGGTACATTAAAGTAAACACCACTGAACACTATATACATCTGCACATGTATGGGGATCACTTCACCCCCTATATTCGAACAGATGCAGAAACAGATGCAGAGAGCATAAATAATGGGAAAAATTATGATGGTGGCAATGAGTCAGATAAAGGCTCAAGACAACCCCTCACAAATGGAAAAGAAAACTTCAATTCTATCGAAGATAATTTTGAATCGCCTTCAAGCAAAGAGCCACACTCCGGCTCTCGGCGCGCTCGAACGGTGTCTCGTTGTCAATGCAAGGCCACCTCGCGAGAAGCCGCCGTGGGCTCTGCTGGGCGATGAAGAGCCATCTCGGTTCGCAAAGTTAAAAGCGCTTGATGAGCACCCTTTTAAATACAAAGAAAATATTGTCTATCTCTTAACCACCGATCACATTTTTGATACTGAAATATTACAGGCATTGAGGGAACGGAGATATATAAATATCAATGAGATTGCTAAAATACATCACAAAATTGCCGACGTGCATGTATCGCAATGTAGAGACATCAAATTGCTGGGACTTTTTGTCAAAGTTAGCATTAATGACAAAGCACTTAAGTCCAATTTAAATAAATGCTTGAAAACATTAAAAAATCAGATTTGTGGTCAAAACATAAAAAGTCTTGGTATAATAAAAGATTTGGCCATTTTATCTATGTCTGAATGGACCACCTTCATTGATTTGTTTGAAAATCAAATGGAAGGACTGCCGCTGATAGCGGTTTTGTTTTTAAACTACTTGCCTATTCCTCCTGTAATAGATCGCTACAGACTGATCAAAGAGTATCACGAAGAGGCGATCGGTGGACATAGAGGCATAAACAAAACTTTCAGCAAAATCGACAAAGACTATTATTGGCGCAACATGCGTGTAGATATACGCCAGTTTGTGCTAGGATGTGTCGAATGCCAAACAAATAAGCTTGTACGGGTAAAAACACGACTACCACTAGTAATAACGGACACACCGTCCAAACCCTTCCAGAAAATGTCTATGGTTTTTTATGGTCCACTTAAAGACTCGGAAGAAGGTTACAAATACATTCTCACATTGCAGGATTGCCTAACAAAATACACCATCCTAATTCCAGTTATGCGTGCGAGCGCGGAAGAAGTCGCACGCGCATTCACAGAGCGAGTCATTTGCTATTTTAGACCACCCGCGGCATTGACCAGGGCACGCACTTCCAAAATAGGCTGCTGAATGAATTTTGTCATATCTTTAGGATAGACAAATACTGCACCACGGCATACCACCCGCAGTCGAATGGCGGCATTGAGCGCATGCACGATACACTGACGGAATATTTAAAGAAATACACGGAAAATCGCAAGGACTGGAGCAAATGGGTGCCTATTTGTCAGCACGCCTACAATTGCACAACGCACGATTCTTCAGATTTTGCTCCACACGAACTCGTATTTGGGCAAAAACCACGCACACCTTCAAGCTTTCCACCAAAAGAAAATTTTCTTATGTATGGAGATTATATGGTTGACCTAATTAACAATCTATCCGAAATACAAACACTAGCTGCCATGAATTTGGTCCAGGCCAAATTTAGATCGAAATATTATTATGACAGAAAGCTGAATGTGCAGTATTTTAGAGAAGGCGAGATGGTTTATAGGCTTAAAGAGCCACAGATGGGCAAATACGACCGTGACTATGAGGGCCCCTATGAGATTATTAGCATTGACTATACTTATAAAAAGGCAAAAATAAGAAATGACAACATTACTAGAATTATCAGTTTAGATAAACTTAAAAGGGCCACAACGATAAAAAATTATTAGAAATAACTAGGAAGCACCGAGGGCTGCGCGGCGTGCCGCTTAAGTAAGAAAATCACAAACAATTTTTGATTAAATTCTCTAAACAATCAGATTTGTCACACGTACACGGAATAATAGAATCATTTCTTTTGTCGACATTCCATACAATTAAGTTAAATTTTAGAAACACACATAATAGTATACTTTTTCATTACAATACACAAAATAATTTATTGAAAACAACAATAATAAAATTTTTACAGCAAACCGAGAGAATTGTTAACCTTATCTCGGAGCAGAAGGTACCAAGCGGCACACGTTCACGCAGAGCGATATTCCCCATTATAGGGAAAATAAGCCGTTTTTTGTTCGGCACGCTCGACGAGAGCGCATAAAATGAAATAAAATATTTGATAGACCTTACGGCCAACGACACTAGGCAGACGGCGAAATTACTGGCCAACCTCACTGAACTCACACAAACACAATTCGATAGCACAAACAATAAAATTGTGGGTCTGGAAACAATCATCAAGAACATTTCAGACTCGCAAAACTACATTGAGCAAAGTTATATGATAAGCTCAGCAACGGAGTTACTAAATGAAGGCGTCCTGCAGTACAAATTGGAAACGGAAATAATCACAGACATGATCCTATTCGCTTCTCAAGGGGTGATTCATCCACGGTTCATACCCCCCGATTTAATTCAAAAGTCAGCGATGTTGGTGAAGGAAACGTTGCTAGATGCATCTTTTCCAGCATCAGGAAAAGCCGTCTCTATTCTGAAGATTGCCAAAATCTCAGACTTTTCGATATTTTTCTCTAAGTATCAGCTGATATATCACTAAACTATACCACTATTAGATCTGCAAAAATACATTCTATACAAAGCCTCAGCTGTGCCAATATTGCAGAACGCGATGAACGCTACAAACACCTTCGCATATATCTGGCCGGAATCGCACTATTTTGCGATCAGCAAGGACAATAAGACTTATATGCCTATATCACTCGAGAAGCTAAATAAGTGCAAACGCCTAGACGAACTCTACATTTGCAGGGACACAGAACCAGTAAGAGAAATAAAAGACAACGCAGCATGTGAGAGAAAGTTCACGCTACGGCGCGACTCTGTAGATCTAGCCGACTGCAACATAAAAATCTCGCAGTTACACGACACCCACTGGATGCGGCTGCACAGAGCGAACGCGTGGGTATTCTCCGCATTAGACGCTGAAGCCATCTTTATTCAGTGCAGAAGGGCAGTTCACACTGCACTCGAAATCAAAGGAACGGGCATACTGAGACTGCAACCTGGGTGCACGGGAGTGGTTTTCCAACCGACCGACTTAGACATACAATCGATCATAAAAAACAGCAACAACACACATAATTTCTCAGAATATATAGACGAGGTAATTGAACGCAACATCAATCAGAAAGCAAAAAACCTGCATGGTATACATTCAGATGTGCTCAAAACAGGCACAAACTTTCATGAGATAATCGAGAAAGCCAAAGACCTCGCAGAATACAAATCTGCGAATCGTAAAGTGCAGAATCTTCAGAACCCAGCCTCAACGGTAGGCTACTCAATTTTGGGGGCGATCGTAGCCGCATTTATAGCTTGGAAATGCGTCCCTCTCAAATCAATGTGTCGAAAAATATGTTCAATCAAGATATGCTGGAAAACATCGCCAGGTCCGGCACAAGAAAGCATGGAAATGACACAGCCAATACAACTACAACCACAAATATTACTACCCCTGCGAACCGCTCCTATTATACACCCGCTAATAGTACAAGATTCAGCTGCTTCAATGCGCAGTGCGCTCTCCTTAATGTATAGGAATGACAACCTAATTCAGTACCTACCCAATAAAAAACGCAGAGGGCCAAACGTTTAGAGCACAATAACCAACACTAGCAAGCGGAAAATCAACGACTTTCAAAATTAAAATAATAATGACGCGGAGTAAAATTAATATATAATCGAGAAATTTAATAATAACTTCATTTATGGCCCAATATCATTCCCTTTGACGTTTCATACCCTTTCCTCTTCTATTACCAAAAGCAATAAAATTAAATGCAACCTTGCAAATTGATCGCTACAGGAGTAACAATTGCTATATTGATAATTTGTAAATCGATTTTTCCCGGGGTGAAGGGGGGTCCCCTTTTTTCTAATACGTTTTAGAAAGTTTCAGAGTCATCAGCAAAGCGGACCCGGCATAAAAACCGAATAAAGACTTTTAAATAAAAATAATCGGTGGACAACAGTCTTTACAACCGACAAAAGAACCAGTGCCTAGCTGCACGCCAGCGGAGGATCTGGCTATCATTCTGAGAAGGCCATCATCTGGGTCAGTGACGTGAAGCCGAGGAATGCACTCATCGGAGCGCCTTATCGCCCGCAAGGTTGCGCCGACGACAGCACCACACGCGCAAAATCGTCAGCACCTCGCCAAAGACATTTCGCACACAGGAGTGTAAGGGCACGGCCACAAATAAAAGCCTTATTAACAAAAAGAACTGATAAAAATCAGGTGCAGCAGAAGCAGAGACAACAAGGGCCCTTCAATCGATCAGACACCGATTTTAGGGCACGCAGGAGCCCGCCGCTGCAGCCAAGCTCAAAAGGAGCTCAGAAAACGCGTAAGCTTTTAGTGCAACTAAATGGCCGTAACGACATCAAGACAGGTTCCAGGAATTTTGTAACAATCAAAGAGCACATCAAAATGAGAAGTGAATCATTTATTATACAAACATCAACAAGCTTGCCTAAAAAAAACGAAGTCATCATACACGAACGACGAAGCACCAGGGCCATTGACCGGCGCGACGCAAGCTTCCGCCTTATCAAGATGCCGGAAGACTAGTGCAGTGCAGCGAAATTAGTGCGCACGTGCTATTTCGTTCTGTATGCACAAGGAGTGATGAGAGGGCATGTAGTATGCAAGTATGAATGTTGCAGCTAAATATTTTTGTATTTTCGAATATCGATACAATTAACTTCTATAAATAAATTTTATGAAAATTTTATTCTATAACATTAACGAAATTAACTTGTCTGGGCAGTTCTCATGAAATTTTATTCGATAACATCAGTACAGTTATTCTCTATTATCATTGCATTTTGTATTTTGGTACTTTGGTTGATTAGAATTTCGAGTAGACTATCAATAGCAAAAAGATATGTATCCAATTTTATATAATAAATTAGTCACACTTAGTAACTATCAAAATAACTAGTACACTATAGAATGGAATATGAGTGGATTGTGTATTATTATTATTAAAATTATATTACAACAACAAATGTCATGAACTATATCAAAAGTAAAATAATCGCACATACAAAATTTTATAATCAAAATAATGTATAATCTAAATATAGTATAATCAAATCGACAATGTAAATGAAGGAAAGGAGAGAGAGACACACATACTTTTGTATATACAGCGATTATCTAACGCACAACATTACACATACACACACACGTCATAGAGCCACTGAGGCAGTGGCGCGGCCCCTTGAACGTGTAACGTACGCACACTAGCGTACGTTGTCATAGTGCTTTCATAGTAGCGAGTTCCCGAGGGAATTGTAAACTTTAATCTGCATGTCTTGAGTTACGCACGAATAAGTAAAAATTATGCAGTTTGCACTTGAATCCTATGAGTATATGTTATATTTGAGTCTTGAGACACAGTTGAGAATGGCTAAATTTAATTCTCGAATACAATAAAGACAGTGTGGTTGCCCTAATGCACAGAAATGCTATTGGGATTCGATCTCGCTATTCGAGGATATGCCAGATACGTAATGAAACTTGCACGTATGCAAATAAATGCTATAGTATAATGTAGCCACACTTTTCGAAATGAGTGCCCATCTAAGTCCCCGTTCAAATACTTGCGTAAACTATAAGTGTTGACTACAGCGTCCTGAAATGCTGAATTATATCTAGCGATACCTTTGAACGTGCACGCACACTGAATGTGAGTGCAAGCATTACAAGAATAGTATAGGACACTCGCAGAAGCCTCTTTGTTCTGCGCTATAATTAGAGAGGCTCCAGAAGCATCGGCTATGACTCCAAATTTTGACTCGGAGAGGGACCAAGTAATGTATTACTTGCAAGGATCCTCAAAGCAAGCCTCTTATAACACAAGTTGCATCAAGTATCTTAAAGTTTTTGAATGTACGCGCAGTTCCGCTGCGTACGCATCGAAAACTATAATATACTTATTGGCACTTCTGTTGCGAAGATAGCCGTACGTTTAACACGCGCACGAAGAGAGACCGTGCGTATACCCGCGCGCAAGAGGAAATCCAAAAATCATATCGAGCGCCGACATTTGCGCTTCAGGTGAGCCGAAGCGCTGAGCGACACCTTGAGGCGATTGACTGAATTTCCGAGGAGAGAACAGCGTCGCCGCGAACGTTCTACTGCAACCTTCATGCTCGATAGCAGAACCGCGTCGCCGCGAGCGCTCTAGGCTACCTTCATGCTCGAGGGCAGACTGGGGTCTACCTGTGGGTCTACCTTCATGCCCGAGGGTAGCTACAGTAACCTGACGTAACCTGCGGTAACCTGCGGTAAACTTCATGCACCTGGGCTTGCTTTCATGATCGATGGTACATCGGGTAAATCGATGGCTAACTTCATGCCTCAGACCTGTCGCCGATCACGAAGATAGCTCTTAGACGTGTAGCTGAGTTGCTTTTGTCACTTTTGAACTTGCACACTCACAGTTCTTTTTATTTAAAATATATTAAATATAGTAAATGAGTAGACAATAGTACATGCGTAGAAGTAGTACATGTTTTGATACTTTTTTTTCAAGAAGATATTTTTTTTTATATCACAGAGATCCAAAATGAGTGCAAGATTGAAACTATTATGGTTACTTAATGATACTATTTATATGCAGCTAGTTGTAAATAATATAAGAGACTTCCAAGCACATGAAATAAATAAAGGCAGACAGTGTTATGGCGAATACCATCATCTATTTCCAGTATTGAGAAGATATCCAGATAAATTTGAACAATATTTGAGGATGAATGTTGAAACTTTTAATTATTTATTATCTAAAATAGCAGCCAATCTAACCAAGAATTGGTGTAATCTTCACACACAGCCAATCCACCCGGAAGAACGATTAGTTCTTACATTAAGGTAATTATTTAATAGAATTTAACAAAATATGCAGAAATATGCGACTTTGTTCATTAATTATGAAATGCCCTTATGTTACTTTTATTATTATTCCAATCATTCGCTTAATATTACCCTAACTTTTTGAAATTGGTCTGAAATAAAGAATTCTAGCAATGATAAATAATCACAATATTGTATTTCTAGGTTTCTTGCGACAGGAATGTCTTATAGTCAACTGTCATTTTCATTTTGGATCTCTGTGATATAAAAAAAAATATCTTCTTGAAAAAAAAGTATCAAAACATGTACTACTTCTACGCATGTACTATTGTCTACTCATTTACTATATTTAATATATTTTAAATAAAAAGAACTGTGAGTGTGCAAGTTCAAAAGTGACAAAAGCAACTCAGCTACACGTCTAAGAGCTATCTTCGTGATCGGCGACAGGTCTGAGGCATGAAGTTAGCCATCGATTTACCCGATGTACCATCGATCATGAAAGCAAGCCCAGGTGCATGAAGTTTACCGCAGGTTACCGCAGGTTACGTCAGGTTACTGTAGCTACCCTCGGGCATGAAGGTAGACCCACAGGTAGACCCCAGCCTGCCCTCGAGCATGAAGGTAGCCTAGAGCGCTCGCGGCGACGCGGTTCTGCTATCGAGCATGAAGGTTGCAGTAGAACGTTCGCGGCGACGCTGTTCTCTCCTCGGAAATTCAGTCAATCGCCTCAAGGTGTCGCTCAGCGCTTCGGCTCACCTGAAGCGCAAATGTCGGCGCTCGATATGATTTTTGGATTTCCTCTTGCGCGCGGGTATACGCACGGTCTCTCTTCGTGCGCGTGTTAAACGTACGGCTATCTTCGCAACAGAAGTGCCAATAAGTATATTATAGTTTTCGATGCGTACGCAGCGGAACTGCGCGTACATTCAAAAACTTTAAGATACTTGATGCAACTTGTGTTATAAGAGGCCTGCTTTGAGGATCCTTGCAAGTAATACATTACTTGGTCCCTCTCCGAGTCAAAATTTGGAGTCATAGCCGATGCTTCTGGAGCCTCTCTAATTATAGCGCAGAACAAAGAGGCTTCTGCGAGTGTCCTATACTATTCTTGTAATGCTTGCACTCACATTCAGTGTGCGTGCACGTTCAAAGGTATCGCTAGATATAATTCAGCATTTCAGGACGCTGTAGTCAACACTTATAGTTTACGCAAGTATTTGAACGGGGACTTAGATGGGCACTCATTTCGAAAAGTGTGGCTACATTATACTATAGCATTTATTTGCATACGTGCAAGTTTCATTACGTATCTGGCATATCCTCGAATAGCGAGATCGAATCCCAATAGCATTTCTGTGCATTAGGGCAACCACACTGTCTTTATTGCATTCGAGAATTAAATTTAGCCATTCTCAACTGTGTCTCAAGACTCAAATATAACATATACTCATAGGATTCAAGTGCAAACTGCATAATTTTTACTTATTCGTGCGTAACTCAAGACATGCAGATTAAAGTTTAAAATTCCCTCGGGAACTCGCTACTATGAAAGCACTATCACACAGACATGAGGATCTCATGTCTGTTGAGAGCAGCGCAAAGCGTTGACACGGACAATCCTTATCTCGCGCAACTTCTCGCGCGAGAGATGACCGCATCTCTGGACAGACGCGCACAGTTAGTTGGAGAGGACCCGCGAACCTGTAAGCACACGAGCAGATCGCGACAGACACCTCTCTCTCCGAGTCGACTAATAAACGAACATCAACCCTATCCTTTGTCTTTTCTCTCGAACGTCCCAACCTCATCGAGACTCGACACTTAACTGTGCCGAGTAAGACACGCGACGAACCCCACGCACCGCGTCTATTTCTCTCCGTTACAATATATACACATAAGAATAAAATGCATACATATTTTGACTAAATATATATGCATTTTATACTTATGCTTACATTTTTTATATTCTACTTTAAACCGCTTTTTTTTTAATTTGGCATGAGAATCGTAAAATTAATTCATTTAAATAATGTATTTAAGGAAATGTAATATACTGACTCGATTCCTACCTTACCGGCAATTCACTTTAATCATTTGCTTTCGATAATAAATTGTTTTTTTTAAAAACAAACGCTATTTTATGACCTTAAAATTTACATAAGTAATTTTAAACTAAATTTTTAAGACAATTCACAATTAACGGTAGAAGAATAATTGGATGAAATATACAATTATAATTTCATCTATAAACCCTACTTTAAAGAGGAGGTGAAAGGCCAGTTTTTAAAACTGCTTTCTGAATCTGCCTAATAAGAGAATGTTATAAAACTTTAACTAGATAATTTTTATATAAAAATGAAGAGCATTGAAAGTCGATTTATTTAAAAAATCAATTTTTTACTGGAATCTGTATTATCGACTTCTATATTTTAAACAAATATTCGAGATTCAACAAACTTTCAACAAACAAAAAGTGGCTCGATATTCCTTCCAATTTAATGGATTCCGTTATTATGTGCAACCAGCAAACAGTTTTGAATATTTTCCGTGGCAAGCAATGCGTATATGGGATCCTTTTACACCATCGACCACATGAAAAGTCCCACAGGGTTACCACATAGAAATCATTTGGATTCCACAAAATTCCCACATGGTTCCCATATGGTATCTTATGGGAACCACGTAGGAATCACGTGGGCTTTTGGAAAGATTTCCCAGTGAGATCCCAGTTGAAAACACATGGTTTCCATATATATTTTACATGGTTCCCCCATGATACCCATGCAGTCTACTAAAGTTAATATTTTTCAAATATTTTTTAAATAGAAGTTTTTAAAATAGGAAGTCTTTAGCTTAGTCTCCAGTTTTGGTTTAATCATCCGCATGGTAACACCTATATAGGCACTCATTTTATGAATTTTATAACTTTCTGGAACTTAAAGTTTTTTTCAAGCGTGCATATTTATGGGAACCTCGAGGAGCACTCACAGGGTCCACGTGGTTACCACATGGTTTCCACGTAAATATCATCTAACTTATTTGATTAAATATTTATATTTTTTAGTTGATCATGTGGGAACCATGTAAAATTCATATGGGTACCATGTGTTTTCAACTGGGATCCCACTGGGAAATCTTTCCAAAAGCCAACGTAGTTTCTACGTGGTTCCCATAAGATACCATATGGGAACCATGTGGGAATCATGTGAAATCCATATGATTTCCATGTGGTAACCATGTGGGACTATTCGCGTGGGCTCAAATTTAATTATTCAGTTTAATGATATTTATTTAATTATTGGAATGTATGTAAGATGTTTATACAAACATTCGTTAATTAAAAATTACTCTAATGTCTAACTTTTGATACACTTTAAATGATTACTTCTAACAACAAATTGTAGACGGAATTGTTCTAATTTATATGAATATGTTGACAACGTTTCGGGTGTCTATTACACCCTTCTTCAGGCCAAAGAAGAATTAATTCTACCCCTGCTGAAAATCATCACGTGCTAAAACACGTACAGAGGCACGTGCTAAAACATGTGCATAATCACGTATAAAACCATGTGTCATATCACGTTTCGTAACACATATAAAAGCACGGGCTAAATCATGTGCAGGGACATGTAAAAAAGCACGTGATAAAATGAACCCATTTAATCACGTGTTTCGCACGTGCTTTAGCATGTGCTCCAGCATGTGCTTCAGAACGAGACAAAATAAATCTAAAATTGCCCTGACCGGGACTCGAACCAGCGATCTTACAGTTAGACGCTTACCTTGACCACTCTGCTAATTAGACTCTTCAATTTCGTTAACGTATACGCAATATATAAGCCGTAATTGAAACAATATATTGTTGTTATATGATATACGAAAAATAGATTTTGATAAGACAACAACACAAGCAACATTTTTTATTATTTAGCAATAAAGAGGATATGAAATATCAACCCGATTTCTACTTTACCGGCTTTTTACTTTTTTAATCTCACCTTTGTGTTCGTACTTTGTGATTGTAACTTTAAAATAGTTGTAATGTTCAGCAAACAAATATTTCCATTATTGTCATTCAAGAACCATTTTTTATAAGTCATTTAACCAATAAATTTGTTTGTTTGATAAAATATATTTAAATTTATTAAAAAAACAAGAATACAAAAACAACAAGTAACATATGATGTAAAATTTATATTTACTGAAAAATATTTAACCATTTGTTTTTAATTTTTCGCTGGCTTAGGTACGCTTAAGATTTTTCAGTGCATTTTTTAGGGGGGCATGAAATGCAAGAGAAGATATCTATGAGTGCGTTCACAGTGACATAAATACCATGGCTGGTCTTGCGATATTATCGAAACGACAAAATACAATAATATGGTGATTTAAATGTTATCGGTGCAACGATGCAAGTATAGATGTTTTCCTTAGTATAGCGATTCGATTTTCATAGTTATTAGTATAGTAGTTAGAAGCGAGGTTAAGTAACGCGGTAACCCTCGATCGAAGATTATACACTTTGTAGATACTGAGATTCTGCACGAGCGTGCTTATTATAATACGGTGGAGGATTGCTTCGATGTGCGTTTTTCTTCCTGTCAGAATTCCTCGCTTTATTTTTCGATGTAAAGATTCAATTCAAGAAAAATTAAAACAATTAATTTATTCATAACATTTTACGTACTCATTTCCCGGGCAAGAATGCCCGGAATTCGAATTCTGCCGCACAAAATGTGTGCACAAAAACTCGAATTCAAGCGGGAACCTGCTATGACCCCAAAATGTCCCTAGACTATGCGCAGCTAACTTCAACCGAGTTTTAACCGTGGTAAAGCCGCGGTCTGGACCGAGGTAAAGCCGAGGTACAGCCGAGGTAAAGCCGAGGTAAGCCGAGGTCCGGACCGAGGTAAAGCCGGGGTAAGGCCGAGGTAAAGTCGAGGTTCGACCGCGGCAAACCAGAGGCTTGCCCCGAGGTTTACACCAAGGCCCGAGACTCGCTCTGAAGCTTATCCAAGGCTCACCGCAAAACTCACTCGAGGTTAACCTGAAGAGCCGGGCCGGAAATACGTTGAAACGCCGGAACGCGGACTGCTGAGCGCCGATAGATGGCGCCAGTGCTTCCACAATTGCCGGCCATATTCGCCAACGTTATGTTTACAATAATATGTCGTATACCTACAGCCTAGCAGACATCAGCGAAACGTAACCTCATGTAAATATTTAAAGTAACAGTTTGTTGCTTGAATTTTCAGGTGCTAACGAAAGTGGAAAGGAAAACAGCTGCATAGATCTCTAACAACTTTGATACTATCAGATAATTTGACTCTTTATTAAAAATTGTTCAAACTCTGTTTAAAAAGAACTTTGATACTTTGTGATTTGTTTTTTATTTTAGGATTCCTGCTTCGGGAACATTTACTTCAATATTGATAGAGTGCAAGCGGTCCAAAAATTGATGAAATCATAGCATGCAGATGTGATGTGACAAGGCATCCAGAAATAAAATGTGAGCAACAAATCAGTCAATTTGTGTTAGAACAGTGATAAGTGTATGGTGTGTTACGTGTGTCAGTGACAAAGTGTACGCTGCATATTTTGCTTTTCCGCCAAAACCTGCACCATACGTGTCAGTATGGAAATTGAAATAATATAACTTAAGGTAAATCGAACTGAGTACATTGCATTGACATCAGCAAAAAATGTCCATGGGAAATTTCAGCTTTCTACGTATGATGTTTTCAAATGAGAGCGAATACAAAATTCTCAAACAGGCATTAATAGTATTAATATAAAACTTTGTATTCGCTTTCATTTTAAAACTATCAAACGTAGAGAGCTCAAATTTTACATGCACATTCATTTCATGATGTTATACACTCTGACGACATGTATATTGAGTTTTAAGTCTAGACTATTCACCACTTTTGCAGAATTCCATTATTTAAAAATTTTATTATTATTTCAAAATTTTATTATTGTTTCTAAATTTTATTATTATTTAGCATATTATAAGCAACATACACCTTCTGCTCGCTGAAAAGTTATCAAACTACACAATACCCAGTGAGAACTTGTATGCCGAGTTTTAAGTCAGAACAATCCACCAGTTTAAAAATATTAAATTATTTTCAAATTTTTTAGTTTAAAAATGGAATATTGAAAACATGGTGAATAGTGCAGACTTGAAAAATGGTATGCAAGCCCTCAGAGTATGATGCATAATATCTGTATAGTTTCTTGGCTTTTATGAAAGCAGAAGGTATACTTAGCTCTGAAGCACTTCCGTCAAAATCGAATTTTTTCAGCAATGTACACCTTCTGCTCGCTGAAATGGCATCAAACTACACAGGTTTAATGCAATACCCAGTGAGAACTTGTATGCCAAGTTTTAAGTCGGAACAATCCACCAGTTTTGAAATATTGAATTATTTTCAAATTTTTTAGTTTAAAAATGGAATATTTAAAACCTGGTGAATAGTGCAGACTTGAAAATTGGTACACAAGCCTGCAGAGTATGATGCATCATATATGTACAGTTTCTTGGCTTTTATGAAAGCATATGTTATACTTAATGAAATGTCATCAAACTACACAGGTTTAATGCAATACCCAGTGAGAACTTGTATGCCAAGTTTTAAGTTGGAACAATCCACCAGTTTAAAAATATTAAATTATTTTCATCTTCACTTTTCATTTTTATATTCATCTTCATTTTTATAATTCTACAAGGTATGTACATTATAGCATCACTATGTAAAAAGCAAAAATGAATCCTTATTTTGTCCACAGATTACTAGCTTACGATAGGAAGATAAAAAAAATGGATAATAATGAGACTGTCGGAAGCAAACTGAATGATGTAGGCTTCGATCCTGCAGGTGATCGTTTATTTGTAAAGATGTTGCATCCATATCTGTGTAAGTTAACGGTTAATGATCGCCTGCAGTATCGCAACCAATTACAAGATTTGTTGCGCCACTATCTCAATCAAAACGAACAAGGTAATGAGCAGAAAACTCATCAGGCTGAAAAAAAAAGGAAAATAGACGATTAGCATGTATTTGTATTATTTATATATATTTTAAAAAATATCAATATATGTTATATATATATCTACATATATGTATGCAATAATATAAATAAATCGTTCTTCAATTAAATTTTGACTAATTTACTTTAGTTAGCTTTTTATCGAATTAATCGTAGGTGAAAACTTTGCGCAAAAGAGCGAGAAAGAAGATGGTGAGCATAAGGTATACGTTGCTGATAAAATGCGATTTTGACGGAAGTGCAGTGGCCGTATTCTCTATAAGGTTTCTCTATAAATTCTCTGATTGGTCGAAAAAGCGTGTATCGATTATATCACGATGTGTTACGCTTAGAGAATAAGCCCCCTGCAGAGCTAAGTATACCTTATGCTTTCATAAAAGCCAAGAAACTGTACAGATATTATGCATCATACTCTGAGGGCTTGTGTACCAATTTTCAAGTCTGCACTATTCACCAGGTTTTAAATATTCTATTTTTAAACTAAAAAATTTGAAAATAATTTAATATTTTTAAACTGGTGGATTGTTCTGACTTAAAACTTGGTATACAAGTTCTCACTGGGTATTGTGTAGTTTGATAACTTTTCAGTGAGCAGAAGGTGTATGTTGCTTATAATATGCGAAATTATTATAAAATTTAGAAATAATAATAAAATTTTGAAATAATAATAAAACTTAAATAATAATAAAATTTTTAAATAATGGAATTCTGCAAAAGTGGTGGATAGTCTAGACTTAAAACTCAATATACATGTCGTCAGAGTGTATAGCATCTTGAAATGAATGTTCATGTAAAATTTGAGCTCTCTACGTTTGATAGTTTTAAAATGAAAGCGAATACAAAGTTTTATATTAATACCGTCACGGACCCAGTTTCTAATCAGCTAAGGCGCAACGTCGGGATATTTGATGCATTACAATTTGAAAATGAACTGTTTTCTCAAAAGAAACATTTCTAATGATAAATATAACTCTTAATCTTTCATCTGAAATTTAAAAAATATACAAAGAATCAGAATTTAATTAATTATAAAGCTTTAAAGAAAAAAGTAACAGGGAGTAATTTCTGATCAGCTAAATGATATATAGGAGCAATTTCTGTTTAGATCAAGACCCTATTTCTAATCAAATTTTGTTAACGCGTAATTATCTTATACAACAAGCAAAAACACATTAAACAATATTATAACAGTAACTATGATAACTAGTTAACATTTTTTGTTTAAGTAATGGTGATTAATAAAATAAATATTCGATTATTTATGCTCAGTCGACCGCACAACAGTCAATCAGCTGAAATGCGCGTCTGATCGCTCGGTCGGTAAGTATTATAGCCTACAAAGTGAACCTATAAAACGTGCGATGTTTCAGTGGATTTTACGAGACTTTGAACTAAGAAAGATGTTTGTGTGCATTTAAACAACTTTCATTGCTGTTGTTTGATGAGATTAGAACAATTAAAGGTCTTTTAATATTTAAAATAGTTGTAATAAAACTGATCAGAAATTGCGGAAACTCTAAAAATTCGGAACCTATTTCTAATCACCCTTTATTTTCTAAAAGTTACATTTATTATTAATATTTTGATTGTTTTATACAAAAAAGGTATTAAGTAACTCATGTATAAAAGCTTTGCTACGATACATTCAATAATAATAAAGAAACGATCCGAAAATCTTAGTGTGATCGCTTGCAGTCAGCAGAAGTGAAATGGCGAAAACGTGATGTATTTGACAACAGTGCAATAAAATATCTTTTTTCTTAAAAAAGTAAAATGCTGGTAAGGTAGAAATTGGGTTGGTATTTCATATCCCCTTGAATGCTAAATAATAAAAGATGTTGCTTGTTGATGTTGTCTTATCAAAATCTATTTTTCATATATCATATAACAACAATATATTGTTTCTATTACGGATTATATATTGCTTATATGTTGAAAAAATTCAAGAGTCTGATTAGCAGAATGGTCAAGGTAAATGCCTACTAAGTGTAAGATCGTTGATTCGAGCACCGATCAGGGCAATTTTATTTTACATTTTATATTTATTTTCTCTCGTTCTGGAGCACATGCTGGAGTACATGCTGAAGCACGTGCGAAACTCGCTATTAAATGGGTTCATTTCGTAACGGTCTTTTGTACATGCTCCTGCACATGATTTGGCATGTGCTTTTGTATGTGCAATGATACGTGATTTCGCATATGCTTTTATACGTGATTCTGTACATGTTTTTGGACGTGCCTCTGTACGTGTTTTAGCACGTGATGATTTTCAGCAGGGATAATAACCTTAAATCTAGCTAACATACGAGTATTTAGCTAACTTATCAAGACTGCTCGCTGCATCCCAAACAACGCGGTTGAAAATTCCGTTGGACGTATTCAGCCTTCGAGTGTCCGTGAACGATCAGGTTGATTTTTTTTCTCTCACGATTAGGCACTAACACTTTATAAAATAGCATGCTTTTATATTACACTTATTCACTATTGCTTAAGAACATGCTATTAGATGCTGAGAAATGATATTATTTTAACTATATATTTGATTACGTCGTTACTGTTAATTTGAGTACAAGTAGGAAAATAGGGTGTTATAAAAAACTATTAAGTATACGGATTTTAAGGAATATGGCTTGGGAATGTACTACAATATGGTTTTCTAAAGATTTTCTGAGTTGACTTGTAGACGGTCACTAAGATCTCTCTTGTTGCGATACAAATACAGAATGGCAGAGCTTAGTTAAGAAAGAAGCTAAGATTTGAAAATAAGAAGAAAATTCGTATTGATGTGACGAAATTTGTGAGTGTGTCTATATACAAGGTAGGGGCGAGAAACCGTCTGTTTAAAAACCTCCTTTGTTTTGCTCTTCGAATCCTATAACATACTCAGGATTTTATATTAGTGAAAAGTCAGGGTCCGCTTCGGGTACGGATCACGTGTTTACTATCAAGCATCGATAAGTTTATATTGCTGTTGTTATGTTTCCATTTAAACACCTAAAATAATGTGCCTTAATATTTATAATTATTTAAAAATAAAAATTTAATCAATTTTTTTAAAAGGAAAATTTGAAAAAAGGGTTTTACATTGATACACATAGTATCTAAAAGTTGTAAAAAAATATCTATCAAAATTTCAAAAAGGTTTTTACATTAATGCATATAATAGGTAAAAATTAAAAAAAAAGGCATAAAGAATATATATGCTGCTTAAAACTACTAGACGAAATCTTAACACTAATACATATAATAGCCTACTAGATTGCATTTTTAATATTTAAAGTAATATATATAATATCCTACTAGACATGTGCAGTTGAAAATACATATTTTAATGTAATTGAAATATTTTATACAATTTTAAACTTATTATTGATATCTTTTATAGTATTTTAAACCTATATATATATATATATATATATATATATATATATATATATATATATATATATATATATATATATATATATATATATATATATATATATATATATATATATATATATATATATATATATATGTCAATATAGGTTTAAAACACAATAAAAGATATCAATAATAAGTTTAAAATTGTATAAAATATGTCAATAATATATATATATATATATATATATATCAGGGTATCAATTAAGTCCCGGGACGGCTGAATATTTTCTAAAGTACTGCTTTTCTGTAAGAGGTCAAAGTCATTCCTTAAGTAACTTTGAACAAGGAATCCAACGGTGATCTTGGATTTGACCTTGAACCTCATTTTCAAGGCTATTTTGAGGTCAACCTCATTTTTTCAAACGGGAACCCCTATTTTTTATAGCGGAATCGGAAAGAGCGGAAAATTCTACATCCGGATATGTATTGAGGTATGGGGTTGAGGTAACCCCTAGAGGTCAAATAGAGGTCAAATAATGACTTCTTAAAAATCTCGCGAGTTCAGTGGTAAAACAAAACAAACAAAGGTCATACCCTAGGTAAATCTTTACGGGCTACCCGACGGTGACCTTGGATTTGACATTGAACCTCATTTTCAAGGTTGTTTCGAGGTCGACCTCATATTTTCAAATGGAAACCCTTATTTTTGATACCGGATTCGGAAGGAGAGAGAAATTTTAAGAATGGATGTGTTGAACAAGGGATGTAATTGTGACCTTCAATTTGAATTTGGACTTGACAAGGTCAAGAGATTTAAGGAGGTAAAACTCGCAGCTTAGTGCTTGAACTCGGCCGCCGTGTATCGCAGGATATTTCTATCGCGTCACCTCGTAAAATTGATCGAAATTAAGCTTGACTCCCGAAGGGCAACTCGAATAGTGACCCCCGACAGATTTAAGGAGGTAAAACTCGCAGCTTAGTGCTTGAACTCGGCAGCAGCGCATCGCAGGAGCTTTTTATGGCGTCACCTCGTCAAATTGATCCAAAACCAGCTTGACTCTCGAAGGGCAACTCACCTAGTGATCCGCGAGAGATTTAAAGAGGTTAAACTAGCAGCTGTGTGCTTGAACTCGGCCGCCGTGTATCGCAGGAGTTTTTTATCGCGTCACCTTGTAAAATTGATCGAAATTAAGCTTGACTCCCGAAGGGCAACTCGCCTAGTGACCCGCGAGAGATTTAAGGAGGTAAAACTCGCAGCTGAGTGCTTGAACTCGGCCGCCGTGTATCGCAGGATCTTTCTATCGCGTCACCTCGTAAAATTGATCGAAATTAAGCTTGACTCACGAAGGGCAACTCGAATAGTGACCCGCGAGAGATTTAAGGAGGTAAAAATTGATCGAAATTAAGCTTGACTCCCGAAGCGCAACTCGCCTAGTGACCCACGAGAGATTTAAAGAGGTTAAACTCGCAGCTGAGTGCTTGAACTCGGCCGCCGTGTATCGCAGGATCTTTCTATCGCGTCAAATCGTAAAATTGATCTAAATTAAGATTGACTCCCGAAGGGCAACTAGAATATTGACCCGCGAGAGATTTAAGGAGGTAAAACTCGCAGCTTAGTGCTTCAACTCGGCCACAGCGCATCGCAGGAGCTTTTTATCGCGTCGCTTTGTAAAATTGATAGAAATTAAGTTTGACTCCCGAAGCGCAACTCGCCTAGTGACCCACGAGAGATTTAAAGAGGTTAAACTCGCAGCTGAGTCTTTGAACTCGGCCGCCGTGTATCGCAGGATCTTTCTATCGCGTCACCTCGTAAAATTGATCGAAATTAAGCTTGACTCCCGAAGGGCAACTCGAATAGTGACCCGCGAGAGATTTAAGGAGGTAAAAATTGATCAAAATCAAGCTTGACTTCCGAAGCGCAACTCGCCTAGTGACCCACGAGAGATTTAAAGAGGTTAAACTCGCAGCTGAGTGCTTCAACTCGGCCTCCGTGTATCGCAGGATCTTTCTATCGCATCACCTCGTAAAATTGATCGAAATTAAGCTTGACCCCCGAAGCGCAACTCTCCTATTGACCCACGAGAGATTTAAAGAGGTTAAACTCGCAGCTGTGTGCTTGAACTCGGTCGCCGTGTATCGCAGGATCTTTCTATCGCGTCACCTCGTAAAATTGATCGAAATTAAGCTTGACTCCCGAAGGGCAACTCGAATAGTGACCCCCGAGAGATTTATGGAGGTTAATCTCGCAGCTGAGTGCTTGAACTCGGCCGCCGTGTATCGCAGGAGCTTTTTATCGCGTCACCACGTCAAATTGATCGAAAACTATCTTGACTCCCGAAGCGCAACTCGCCTATTGACCCACCAGAGATTTATAGAGGTTAAACTCGCAGCTGAGTGCTTGAACTCGGCCGCCGTGTATCGCAGAATCTTTCTATCGCGTCACATCGTAAAATTGATCTAAATTAAGATTGACTCCCGAAGGGCAACTCGAATAGTGACCCCCAAGAGATTTAAGGAGGTAAAACTCGCAGCTTAGTGCTTCAACTCGGCCGCAGCGCATCGCAGGAGCTTTCTATCGCGTCACATCGTAAAATTGATCTAAATTAAGATTGACTCCCGAAGCGCAACTCGCCTAGTGACCCACGAGAGATTTAAAGAGGTTAAACTCGCAGCTGAGTGCTTGAACTCGGCCGCCGTGTATCGCAGGATCTTTCTATCGCGTCAAATCGTAAAATTGATCTAAATTAAGATTGACTCCCGAAGGGCAACTAGAATATTGACCCGCGAGAGATTTAAGGAGGTAAAACTCGCAGCTTAGTACTTGAACTCGGCCGCAGCGCATCGCAGGAGCTCTTTATCGCGTATCCTTGTAAAATTGATCGAAATTAAGCTTGACTCCCGAAGCGCAACTCGCCTAGTGACCCACGAGAGATTTAAAGAGGTTAAACTCTCAGCTGAGTCTTTGAACTCGGCCGCCGTGTATCGCAGGATCTTTCTATCGCGTCAAATCGTAAAATTGATCTAAATTAAGATTGACTCCCGAAGGGCAACTAGAATATTGACCCGCGAGAGATTTAAGGAGGTAAAACTCGCAGCTTAGTGCTTCAACTCGGCCGCAGCGCATCGCAGGAGCTTTTTATCGCGTCGCTTTGTAAAATTGATAGAAATTAAGTTTGACTCCCGAAGCGCAACTCGCCTAGTGACCCACGAGAGATTTAAAGAGGTTAAACTCTCAGCTGAGTCTTTGAACTCGGCCGCCGTGTATCGCAGGATCTTTCTATCGCATCACCTCGTAAAATTGATCAAAATTGAGCTTGACTCCCGAAGCGCAACTCGAATAGTGACCCGCGAAAGATTTAAGGAGGTAAGAATTGATCGAAATTAAGCTTGACCCCCGAAGCGCAACTCGCCTATTGACCCACGAGAGATTTAAAGAGGTTAAACTCGCAGCTGTGTGCTTGAATTCGGCCGCCGTGTATCGCAGGATCTTTCTATCTCGTCACCTCGTAAAATTGATCGAAATTAAGCTTGACTCCCGAAGGGCAACTCGAATAGTGACCCCCGAGAGATTTAAGGAGGTTAATCTCGCAGCTGAGTGCTTGAACTCGGCCGCCGTGTATCGCAGGAGCTTTTTATCGCGTCACCTCGTCAAATTGATCGAAAACTATCTTGACTCCCGAAGCGCAACTCGCCTATTGACCCACCAGAGATTTATAGAGGTTAAACTCGCAGCTGAGTGCTTGAACTCGGCCGCCTTGTATCGCAGGATCTTTCTATCGCATCACCTCGTAAAATTGATCGAAATTAAGCTTGACTCCCGAAGGGCAACTCGCCTAGTGACCCGCGAGAGATTAAAGGAGGTAAAACTCGCAGCTTAGTACTTGAACTCGGCCGCCGTGTATCGCAGAATCTTTCTATCGCATCACATCGTAAAATTGATCTAAATTAAGATTGACTCCCGAAGGTCAACTCGAATAGTGACCCCCAGGAGATTTAAGGAGGTTAATCTCGCAGCTGAGTGCTTGAACTCGGCCGCCGTGTATCGCAGGAGCTTTTTATCGCGTCACCTCGTCAAATTGATCGAAAACTATCTTGACTCCCGAAGCGCAACTCGCCTATTGACCCACCAGAGATTTATAGAGGTTAAACTCGCAGCTGAGTGCTTGAACTCGGCCGCCTTGTATCGCAGGATCTTTCTATCGCATCACCTCGTAAAATTGATCGAAATTAAGCTTGACTCCCGAAGGGCAACTCGCCTAGTGACCCGCGAGAGATTTAAGGAGGTAAAACTCGCACCTTAGTACTTGAACTCGGCCGCAGCGCATCGCAGGAGCTCTTTATCGCGTATCCTTGTAAAATTGATCGAAATTAAGCTTGACTCCCGAAGCGCAACTCGCCTAGTGACCCACGAGAGATTTAAAGATGTTAAACTCGCAGCTGAGTGCTTGAACTCGGCCGCCGTGTATCTCAGGATCTTTCTATCGCGTCACCTCCTAAAATTGATCGAAATTAAGCTTGACTCCCGAAGGGCAACTCGCCTAGTGACCCGCGAGAGATTTAAGGAGGTAAAACTCGCAGCTTAGTACTTGAACTCGGCCGCAGAGCATCGCAGGAGCTCTTTATCGCGTCACCTTGTAAAATTGATCGAAATTAAGCTTGACTTCCGAAGCGCAACTCGCCTAGTGACCCACGAGAGAATTAAAGAGGTTAAACTCGCAGCTGAGTGCTTGAACTCGGCCGCCGTGTATCGCAGGATCTTTCTATCGCGTCACATCGTAAAATTGATCGAAATTAAGCTTGACTCCCGAAGGGCAACTCGAATAGTGACCCCCAAGAGATTTAAGGAGGTAAAACTCGAAGCTTAGTTCTTCAACTCGGCCGCAGCGCATCGCAGGAGCTTTTCATCGCGTCACCTGGTCAAATTGATCGAAATTAAGCTTGACTCCCGCAGAGCAACTCCCCTAGTGACCCGCGAGAGATTTAAGGAGGTAAAACTCGCAGTTTAGTACTTGAACTCGGCCGCAGCGCATCGCAGGAGCTCTTTATCGCGTATCCTTGTAAAATTGATCTAAATTAAGATTGACTCCCGAAGCGCAACTCGCCTAGTGACCCACGAGAGATTTAAAGAGGTTAAACTCGCAGCTGAGTGCTTGAACTCGGCCGCCGTGTATCGCAGGATCTTTCTATCGCGTCAAATCGTAAAATTGATCTAAATTAAGATTGACTCCCGAAGGGCAACTAGAATATTGACCCGCGAGAGATTTAAGGAGGTAAAACTCGCAGCTTAGTACTTGAACTCGGCCGCAGCGCATCGCAGGAGCTCTTTATCGCGTATCCTTGTAAAATTGATCGAAATTAAGCTTGACTCCCGAAGCGCAACTCGCCTAGTGACCCACGAGAGATTTAAGGAGGTAAAACTCGCAGCTTAGTGCTTGAACTCGGCCGCCGTGTATCGCAGGATATTTCTATCGCGTCACCTCGTAAAATTGATCGAAATTAAGCTTGACTCCCGAAGGGCAACTCGAATAGTGACCCCCGACAGATTTAAGGAGGTAAAACTCGCAGCTTAGTGCTTGAACTCGGCAGCAGCGCATCGCAGGAGCTTTTTATGGCGTCACCTCGTCAAATTGATCCAAAACCAGCTTGACTCTCGAAGGGCAACTCACCTAGTGATCCGCGAGAGATTTAAAGAGGTTAAACTAGCAGCTGTGTGCTTGAACTCGGCCGCCGTGTATCGCAGGAGTTTTTTATCGCGTCACCTTGTAAAATTGATCGAAATTAAGCTTGACTCCCGAAGGGCAACTCGCCTAGTGACCCGCGAGAGATTTAAGGAGGTAAAACTCGCAGCTGAGTGCTTGAACTCGGCCGCCGTGTATCGCAGGATCTTTCTATCGCGTCACCTCGTAAAATTGATCGAAATTAAGCTTGACTCACGAAGGGCAACTCGAATAGTGACCCGCGAGAGATTTAAGGAGGTAAAAATTGATCGAAATTAAGCTTGACTCCCGAAGCGCAACTCATCTAGTGACCCACGAGAGATTTAAAGAGGTTAAACTCGCAGCTGAGTGCTTGAACTCGGCCGCCGTGTATCGCAGGATCTTTCTATCGCGTCAAATCGTAAAATTGATCTAAATTAAGATTGACTCCCGAAGGGCAACTAGAATATTGACCCGCGAGAGATTTAAGGAGGTAAAACTCGCAGCTTAGTGCTTCAACTCGGCCACAGCGCATCGCAGGAGCTTTTTATCGCGTCGCTTTGTAAAATTGATAGAAATTAAGTTTGACTCCCGAAGCGCAACTCGCCTAGTGACCCACGAGAGATTTAAAGAGGTTAAACTCGCAGCTGAGTCTTTGAACTCGGCCGCCGTGTATCGCAGGATCTTTCTATCGCGTCACCTCGTAAAATTGATCGAAATTAAGCTTGACTCCCGAAGGGCAACTCGAATAGTGACCCGCGAGAGATTTAAGGAGGTAAAAATTGATCAAAATCAAGCTTGACTTCCGAAGCGCAACTCGCCTAGTGACCCACGAGAGATTTAAAGAGGTTAAACTCGCAGCTGTGTGCTTGAACTCGGCCGCCGTGTATCGCAGGAGTTTTTTATCGCGTCACCTTGTAAAATTGATCGAAATTAAGCTTGACTCCCGAAGGGCAACTCTCCTATTGACCCACGAGAGATTTAAAGAGGTTAAACTCGCAGCTGTGTGCTTGAACTCGGTCGCCGTGTATCGCAGGATCTTTCTATCGCGTCACCTCGTAAAATTGATCGAAATTAAGCTTGACTCCCGAAGGGCAACTCGAATAGTGACCCCCGAGAGATTTATGGAGGTTAATCTCGCAGCTGAGTGCTTGAACTCGGCCGCCGTGTATCGCAGGAGCTTTTTATCGCGTCACCACGTCAAATTGATCGAAAACTATCTTGACTCCCGAAGCGCAACTCGCCTATTGACCCACCAGAGATTTATAGAGGTTAAACTCGCAGCTGAGTGCTTGAACTCGGCCGCCGTGTATCGCAGAATCTTTCTATCGCGTCACATCGTAAAATTGATCTAAATTAAGATTGACTCCCGAAGGGCAACTCGAATAGTGACCCCCAAGAGATTTAAGGAGGTAAAACTCGCAGCTTAGTGCTTCAACTCGGCCGCAGCGCATCGCAGGAGCTTTCTATCGCGTCACATCGTAAAATTGATCTAAATTAAGATTGACTCCCGAAGCGCAACTCGCCTAGTGACCCACGAGAGATTTAAAGAGGTTAAACTCGCAGCTGAGTGCTTGAACTCGGCCGCCGTGTATCGCAGGATCTTTCTATCGCGTCAAATCGTAAAATTGATCTAAATTAAGATTGACTCCCGAAGGGCAACTAGAATATTGACCCGCGAGAGATTTAAGGAGGTAAAACTCGCAGCTTAGTACTTGAACTCGGCCGCAGCGCAACGCAGGAGCTCTTTATCGCGTATCCTTGTAAAATTGATCGAAATTAAGCTTGACTCCCGAAGCGCAACTCGCCTAGTGACCCACGAGAGATTTAAAGAGGTTAAACTCTCAGCTGAGTCTTTGAACTCGGCCGCCGTGTATCGCAGGATCTTTCTATCGCGTCAAATCGTAAAATTGATCTAAATTAAGATTGACTCCCGAAGGGCAACTAGAATATTGACCCGCGAGAGATTTAAGGAGGTAAAACTCGCAGCTTAGTGCTTCAACTCGGCCGCAGCGCATCGCAGGAGCTTTTTATCGCGTCGCTTTGTAAAATTGATAGAAATTAAGTTTGACTCCCGAAGCGCAACTCGCCTAGTGACCCACGAGAGATTTAAAGAGGTTAAACTCTCAGCTGAGTCTTTGAACTCGGCCGCCGTGTATCGCAGGATCTTTCTATCGCATCACCTCGTAAAATTGATCAAAATTGAGCTTGACTCCCGAAGCGCAACTCGAATAGTGACCCGCGAAAGATTTAAGGAGGTAAGAATTGATCGAAATTAAGCTTGACCCCCGAAGCGCAACTCGCCTATTGACCCACGAGAGATTTAAAGAGGTTAAACTCGCAGCTGTGTGCTTGAATTCGGCCGCCGTGTATCGCAGGATCTTTCTATCTCGTCACCTCGTAAAATTGATCGAAATTAAGCTTGACTCCCGAAGGGCAACTCGAATAGTGACCCCCGAGAGATTTAAGGAGGTTAATCTCGCAGCTGAGTGCTTGAACTCGGCCGCCGTGTATCGCAGGAGCTTTTTATCGCGTCACCTCGTCAAATTGATCGAAAACTATCTTGACTCCCGAAGCGCAACTCGCCTATTGACCCACCAGAGATTTATAGAGGTTAAACTCGCAGCTGAGTGCTTGAACTCGGCCGCCTTGTATCGCAGGATCTTTCTATCGCATCACCTCGTAAAATTGATCGAAATTAAGCTTGACTCCCGAAGGGCAACTCGCCTAGTGACCCGCGAGAGATTAAAGGAGGTAAAACTCGCAGCTTAGTACTTGAACTCGGCCGCCGTGTATCGCAGAATCTTTCTATCGCATCACATCGTAAAATTGATCTAAATTAAGATTGACTCCCGAAGGTCAACTCGAATAGTGACCCCCAAGAGATTTAAGGAGGTTAATCTCGCAGCTGAGTGCTTGAACTCGGCCGCCGTGTATCGCAGGAGCTTTTTATCGCGTCACCTCGTCAAATTGATCGAAAACTATCTTGACTCCCGAAGCGCAACTCGCCTATTGACCCACCAGAGATTTATAGAGGTTAAACTCGCAGCTGAGTGCTTGAACTCGGCCGCCTTGTATCGCAGGATCTTTCTATCGCATCACCTCGTAAAATTGATCGAAATTAAGCTTGACTCCCGAAGGGCAACTCGCCTAGTGACCCGCGAGAGATTTAAGGAGGTAAAACTCGCACCTTAGTACTTGAACTCGGCCGCAGCGCATCGCAGGAGCTCTTTATCGCGTATCCTTGTAAAATTGATCGAAATTAAGCTTGACTCCCGAAGCGCAACTCGCCTAGTGACCCACGAGAGATTTAAAGATGTTAAACTCGCAGCTGAGTGCTTGAACTCGGCCGCCGTGTATCTCAGGATCTTTCTATCGCGTCACCTCCTAAAATTGATCGAAATTAAGCTTGACTCCCGAAGGGCAACTCGCCTAGTGACCCGCGAGAGATTTAAGGAGGTAAAACTCGCAGCTTAGTACTTGAACTCGGCCGCAGAGCATCGCAGGAGCTCTTTATCGCGTCACCTTGTAAAATTGATCGAAATTAAGCTTGACTTCCGAAGCGCAACTCGCCTAGTGACCCACGAGAGAATTAAAGAGGTTAAACTCGCAGCTGAGTGCTTGAACTCGGCCGCCGTGTATCGCAGGATCTTTCTATCGCGTCACATCGTAAAATTGATCGAAATTAAGCTTGACTCCCGAAGGGCAACTCGAATAGTGACCCCCAAGAGATTTAAGGAGGTAAAACTCGAAGCTTAGTTCTTCAACTCGGCCGCAGCGCATCGCAGGAGCTTTTCATCGCGTCACCTCGTCAAATTGATCGAAATTAAGCTTGACTCCCGCAGAGCAACTCCCCTAGTGACCCGCGAGAGATTTAAGGAGGTAAAACTCGCAGTTTAGTACTTGAACTCGGCCGCAGCGCATCGCAGGAGCTCTTTGTCGCGTCTCCTTGTAAAATTGATCGAAATTAAGCTTGACTCCCGAAGGGCAACTCCCGTAGTGACCCGCGAGAGATTTAAGGAGGTAAAACTCGCAGTTTAGTACTTGAACTCGGCCGCAGCGCATCGCAGGAGCTTTTTATCGCGTCACCTCGTCAAATTGATCGAAATTAAGCTTGACTCCCGAAGGGCAACTCCCATAGTGACCCGCGGGAGATTTAAGGAGGTAAAACTCGTAGCTGAGTGCTTGAACTCGGCCGCCGTGTATCGCAGGATCTTTCTATCTCGTCACCTCGTAAAATTGATCGAAATTAAGCTTGACTCCCGAAGGGCAACTCGAATAGTGACCCGCGAGAGATTTAAGGAGGTAAAAATTGATCGAAATTAAGCTTGACTCCCGAAGCGCAACTTGCCTAGTGACCCACGAGAGATTTAAAGAGGTTAAACTCGCAGCTTAGTGCTTGAACTCGGCCGCAGCGCATCGCAGGAGCTCTTTATCGCGTCATCTTGTAAACTTGATAGAAATTAAGTTTGACTCGCGAAGCGCAACTCGCCTAGTGACCCACGAGAGATTTAAAGAGGTTAAACTCGCAGCTGAGTCTTTGAACTCGGCCGCCGTGTATCGCAGGATCTTTCTATCTCGTCACCTCGTAAAATTGATCGAAATTAAGCTTGACTCCCGAAGGGCAACTCGAATAGTGACCCGCGAGAGATTTAAGGAGGTAAAAATTGATCGAAATTAAGCTTGACTCCCGAAGCGCAACTCGCCTAGTGACCCACGAGAGATTTAAAGAGGTTAAACTAGCAGCTGAGTGCTTGAACTTGGCCGCCGTGTATCGCAGGATCTTTCTATCGCGTCAAATCGTAAAATTGATCTAAATTAAGATTGACTCCCGAAGGGCAACTCGAATATTGACCCCCAAGAGATTTAAGGAGGTAAAACTCGCAGCTTAGTGCTTCAACTCGGCCGCAGCGCATCGCAGGAGCTTTTTATCGCGTCACCTTGTAAAATTGATACAAATTAAGTTTGACTCCCGAAGCGCAACTCGCCTAGTGACCCACGAGAGATTTAAAGAGGTTAAACTCGCAGCTGAGTCTTTGAACTCGGCCGCCGTGTATCTCAGGATCTTCCTATCGCGTCACCTCCTAAAATTGATCGAAATTAAGCTTGACTCCCGAAGGGCAACTCGAATAGTGACCCGCGAGAGATTTAAGGAGGTAAAACTCGCAGCTTAGTACTTGAACTCGGCCGCAGCGCATCGCTGGAGCTCTTTATCGCGTATCCTTGTAAAATTGATCGAAATTAAGCTTGACTCCCGAAGCGCAACACGCCTAGTGACCCACGAGAGATTTAAAGATGTTAAACTCGCAGCTGAGTGCTTGAACTCGGCCGCCGTGTATCGCAGGATCTTTCTATCGCGTCACCTCCTAAAATTGATCGAAATTAAGCTTGACTCCCGAAGGGCAACTCTCCTAGTGACCCGCGAGAGATTTAAGGAGGTAAAACTCGCAGCTTAGTACTTGAACTCGGCAGCAGCGCATCGCAGGAGCTCTTTATCGCGTCACCTTGTAAAATTGATCGAACTTAAGCTTGACTTCCGAAGCGCAACTCGCCTAGTGACCCGCGAGAGATTTAAAGAGGTTAAACTCGCAGCTGAATGTTCGAACTCGGCCGCCGTGTATCGCAGGATCTTTCTATCGCGTCACCTCGTAAAATTGATCGAAATTAAGCTTGACTCCCGAAGCCCAACTCGCCTAGTGACCCACGAGAGATTTAAAGAGGTTAAACTCGCAGCTGAGTCTTTGAACTCGGCCGCAGCGCATCGCAGGAGCTCTTTATCGCATCTCCTTGTAAAATTGATCGAAATTAAGCTTGAATCCCGAAGCGCAACTCGCCTAGTGACCCACGAGTGATTTAAAGAGGTTAAACTCGCAGCTGAGTGCTTGAACTGGGCCGCCGTGTATCGCAGGATCTTTCTATCGCGTCACCTCGTAAAATTGATCAAAATTAAGCTTGACTCCCGAAGCGCAACTCGCCTAGTGACCCACGAGAGATTTAAAGAGGTTAAACTCGCAGCTGAGTCTTTGATCTCGGCCGCCGTGTATCGCAGAATCTTTATATCGCGTCACCTCGTAAAATTGATCGAAATTAATCTTGACTCCCGAAGCCCAAGTCCCCTAGTGACCCGCGAGAGATTTAAGGAGGTAAAACTCGCAGCTTAGTACTTGAACTCGGCCGCAGGGCATCGCAGGATCTTTATCGCATCTCCTTGTAAAATTGATCGAAATTAAGCTTGACTCCCGAAGCGCAACTCGCCTAGTGACCCACGAGAGATTTAAAGAGGTTAAACTCGCAGCTGAGTGCTTGAACTGGGCCGCCGTGTATCGCAGGATCTTTCTATCGCGTCACCTCGTAAAATTGATCGAAATTAAGCTTGACTCCCGAAGCGCAACTCGCCTAGTGACCCACGAGAGATTTAAAGAGGTTAAACTCGCATCTGAGTCTTTGATCTTGGCCGCCGTGTATCGCAGGATCTTTCTATCGCGTCACCTCGTAAAATTGATCGAAATTAAGCTTGACTCCCGAAGCCCAACTCGCCTAGTGACCCACGAAAGATTTAAAGAGGTTAAACTCGCAGCTGAGTCTTTGAACTCGGCCGCAGGGCATCGCAGGAGATCTTTATCGCATCTCCTTGTAAAATTGATCGAAATTAAGCTTGACTCCGGAAGGGCAACTCGAATAGTGACCCGCGAGAGATTTAAGGAGGTAAAAATTGATCGAAATTAAGCTTGACTCCCGAAGCGCAACTCGCCTAGTGACCCACGAGAGATTTAAAGAGGTTAAACTCGCAACTGAGTCTTTGATCTCGGCCGCCGTGTATCGCAGGATCTTTATATCGCGTCACCTCGTAAAATTGATCGAACTTAAGCTTGACTCCCGAAGCCTAACTCCCCTAGTGACCCGCGAGAGATTTAAGGAGGTAAAACTCGCAGTTTAGTACTTGAACTCGGCCGCAGCGCATCGCAGGAGCTCTTTGTCGCGTCACCTCGTAAAATTTGTTCGAAATTAAGCTTGACTCCCGAAGCCCAACTCGCCTAGTGACCCACGAAAGATTTAAAGAGGTTAAACTCGCAGCTGAGTCTTTGAACTCGGCCGCAGCGCATCGCAGGAGCTCTTTATCGCATCTCCTTGTAAAATTCATCGAAATTAAGCTTGACTCCCGAAGCCTAACTCCCCTAGTGACCCGCGAGAGATTTAAGGAGGTAAAACTCGCAGTTTAGTACTTGAACTCGGCCGCAGCGCATCGCAGGAGCTCTTTGTCGCGTCTCCTTGTAAAAGTGATCGAAATTAAGCTTGACTCCCGAAGTTCAACTCGCCTAGTGACCCACGAGAGATTTAAAGAGGTTAAAGTCGTAGCTGAGTGCTTGAACTCGGCCGCCGTGTATCGCAGGATCTTTCTATCCCGTCACCTCGTAAAATTGATCGAAATTAAGCTTGACTCCCGAAGCCCAACTCGCCTAGTGACCCACTAGAGATTTAAAGAGGTTAAACTCGCAGCTGAGTCTTTGAACTCGGCCGCCGTGTATCGCAGAATATTTTTATCGCGTCACCTCGTAAAATTGATCGAAATTAAGCTTGACTCCCGGAGGGCAACTCGAATAGTGACCCCCGAGAGATTTAAAGAGGTAAAACTCGCAGCTTAGTGCTTGAACTCGGCCGTAGCGCATCGCAGGTGCTTTTTATCCCGTCACATCGTCAAATTGATCGAAAACGAGCTTGACTCTCGAAGGGCAACTCACCTAGTTATCCACGAGAGATTTAAAGAGGTTAAACTCGCAGCTGTGTGCTTGAACTCGGCCGCCGTGTATCGCAGAAGCTTTTTATCGCGTCACCTTGTAAAATTGATCGAAATTAAGCTTGACTTCCGAAGCGCAACTCGCCTAGTGACCCACGAGAGATTTAAGGAGGTAAAACTCGCAGCTTAGTGCTTGAACTCGGCCGCAGCGCATCGCAGGAGCTCTTTATCGCATCACCTCGTAAAATTGATCGAAATTAAGCTTGACTCCCGAAGCCCAACTCGCCTAATGACCCACGAGAGATTTAAAGAGGTTAAACTCGCAGCTGAGTCTTTGAACTCGGCCGCAGCGCATCGCAGGAGCTCTTTATCGCATCTCCTTGTAAAATTGATCGAAATTAAGCTTGACTCCCGAAGCGCAACTCGCCTAGTGACCCACGAGAGATTTAAAGAGGTTAAACTCGCAGCTGAGTGCTTGAACTCGGCCGCCGTGTATCGCAGGATCTTTTTATCGCGTCACCTCGTCAAATTGATCGAAATTAAGCTTGACTCCCGAAGAGCAACTCCGCTAGTGACCCGCGAGAGATTTAAGGAGGTAAAACTCGCAGTTTAGTACTTGAACTCGGCCGCAGCGCATCGCAGGAGCTTTTTATCGCGTCACCTCGTCAAATTGATCGAAATTAAGCTTGACTCCCGAAGGGCAACTCCCCTAGTGACCCGCGGGAGATTTAAGGAGGTAAAACTCGCAGCTGAGTGCTTGAACTCGGCCGCCGTGTATCGCAGGATCTTTCTATCTCGTCACCTCGTAAAATTGATCGAAATTAAGCTTGACTCCCGAAGGGCAACTCGAATAGTGACCCGCGAGAGATTTAAGGAGGTAAAAATTGATCGAAATTAAGCTTGACTCCCGAAGCGCAACTCGCCTAGTGACCCACGAGAGATTTAAAGAGGTTAAACTCGCAGCTGAGTCTTTGATCTCGGCCGCCGTGTATCGCAGGATCTTTATATCGCGTCACCTCGTAAAATTGATCGAAATTAAGCTTGACTCCCGAAGCCCAACTCCCCTAGTGACCCGCGAGAGATTTAAGGAGGTAAAACTCGCAGTTTAGTACTTGAACTCGGCCGCAGCGCATCGCAGGAGCTCTTTGTCGCGTCACCTCGTAAAATTTGTTCGAAATTAAGCTTGACTCCCGAAGCCCAACTCGCCTAGTGACCCACGAGAGATTTAAAGAGGTTAAACTCGCAGCTGAGTCTTTGAACTCGGCCGCCGTGTATCGCAGGATATTTTTATCCCGTCATTTAAAAAATTTAATCAAAATGAGCATGACTCTCAAAGGGCAACTCGCCTAGTGACCCACGAGAGATTTAAAGAGGTTAAACTCGCAGCTGAGTCTTTGAACTCGGCCGCAGCGCATCGCAGGAGCTCTTTATCGCATCTGCTTGTAAAATTGATCGAAATTAAGCTTGACTCCCGAAGCGCAACTCGCCTAGTGACCCACGAGAGATTTAAAGAGGTTAAACTCGCAGCTGAGTGCTTGAACTGGGCCGCCGTGTATCGCAGGATCTTTCTATCGCGTCACGTCGTAAAATTGATCGAAATTAAGCTTGACTCCCGAAGCGCAACTCGCCTAGTGACCCACGAGAGATTTAAAGAGGTTAAACTCGCAGCTGAGTCTTTGAACTCGGCCGCCGTGTATCGCAGGATCTTTATATCGCGTCACCTCGTAAAATTGATCGAAATTAAGCTTGACTCTTGAAGGGCAACTCCCCTAGTGACCCGCGAGAGATTTAAGGAGGTAAAACTCGCAGTTTAGTACTTGAACTCGGCCGCAGCGCATCGCAGGAGCTCTTTGTCGCGTCTCCTTGTAAAAGTGATCGAAATTAAGCTTGACTCCCGAAGTTCAACTCGCCTAGTGACCCACGAGAGATTTAAAGAGGTTAAAGTCGTAGCTGAGTGCTTGAACTCGGCCGCCGTGTATCGCATGATCTTTCTATCTCGTCACCTCGTAAAATTGATCGAAATTAAGCTTGACTCCCGAAGCCCAACTCGCCTAGTGACCCACTAGAGATTTAAAGAGGTTAAACTCGCAGCTGAGTCTTTGAACTCGGCCGCCGTGTATCGCAGAATATTTTTATCGCGTCACCTCGTAAAATTGATCGAAATTAAGGTTGACTCCCGAAGGGCAACTCGAATAGTGACCCCCGAGAGATTTAAGGAGGTAAAACTCGCAGCTTAGTGCTTGAACTCGGCCGCAGCGCAGCGCAGGAGCTTTTTATCCCGTCACATCGTCAAATTGATCGAAATTAAGCTTGACTCCCGAAGCCCAACTCGCCTAGTGACCCACTAGAGATTTAAAGAGGTTAAACTCGCAGCTGAGTCTTTGAACTCGGCCGCCGTGTATAGCAGAATATTTTTATCGCGTCACCTCGTAAAATTGATCGAAAACGAGCTTGACTCTCGAAGGGCAACTCACCTAGTGATCCACGAGAGATTTAAAGAGGTAAAACTCGCAGCTGAGTGCTTGAACTCGGCCGCCGTGTATCGCAGGATCTTTCTATCTCGTCACCTCGTAAAATTGATCGAAATTAAGCTTGACTCCCGAAGGGCAACTCGAATAGTGACCCGCGAGAGATTTAAGGAGGTAAAAATTGATCGAAATTAAGCTTGACTCCCGAAGCGCAACTCGCCTAGTGACCCACGAGAGATTTAAAGAGGTTAAACTCGCAGCTGAGTCTTTGATCTCGGCCGCCGTGTATCGCAGGATCTTTATATCGCGTCACCTCGTAAAATTGATCGAAATTAAGCTTGACTCCCGAAGCCCAACTCCCCTAGTGACCCGCGAGAGATTTAAGGAGGTAAAACTCGCAGTTTAGTACTTGAACTCGGCCGCAGCGCATCGCAGGAGCTCTTTGTCGCGTCACCTCGTAAAATTTGTTCGAAATTAAGCTTGACTCCCGAAGCCCAACTCGCCTAGTGACCCACGAGAGATTTAAAGAGGTTAAACTCGCAGCTGAGTCTTTGAACTCGGCCGCCGTGTATCGCAGGATATTTTTATCCCGTCATTTAAAAAATTTAATCAAAAACGAGCATGACTCTCAAAGGGCAACTCGCCTAGTGACCCACGAGAGATTTAAAGAGGTTAAACTCGCAGCTGAGTCTTTGAACTCGGCCGCAGCGCATCGCAGGAGCTCTTTATCGCATCTCCTTGTAAAATTGATCGAAATTAAGTTTGACTCCCGAAGCGCAACTCGCCTAGTGACCCACGAGAGATTTAAAGAGGTTAAACTCGCAGCTGAGTGCTTGAACTGGGCCGCCGTGTATCGCAGGATCTTTCTATCGCGTCACGTCGTAAAATTGATCGAAATTAAGCTTGACTCCCGAAGCGCAACTCGCCTAGTGACCCACGAGAGATTTAAAGAGGTTAAACTCGCAGCTGAGTCTTTGAACTCGGCCGCCGTGTATCGCAGGATCTTTATATCGCGTCACCTCGTAAAATTGATCGAAATTAAGCTTGACTCTTGAAGGGCAACTCCCCTAGTGACCCGCGAGAGATTTAAGGAGGTAAAACTCGCAGTTTAGTACTTGAACTCGGCCGCAGCGCATCGCAGGAGCTCTTTGTCGCGTCTCCTTGTAAAAGTGATCGAAATTAAGCTTGACTCCCGAAGTTCAACTCGCCTAGTGACCCACGAGAGATTTAAAGAGGTTAAAGTCGTAGCTGAGTGCTTGAACTCGGCCGGCGTGTATCGCAGGATCTTTCTATCTCGTCACCTCGTAAAATTGATCGAAATTAAGCTTGACTCCCGAAGCCCAACTCGCCTAGTGACCCACTAGAGATTTAAAGAGGTTAAACTCGCAGCTGAGTCTTTGAACTCGGCCGCAGCGCATCGCAGGAGCTCTTTGTCGCGTCTCCTTGTAAAATTGATCGAAATTAAGCTTGACTCCCGAAGGGCAACTCGAATAGTGACCCCCGAGAGATTTAAGGAGGTAAAACTCGCAGCTTAGTGCTTGAACTCGGCCGCAGCGCATCGCAGGAGCTTTTTATCCCGTCACATCGTCAAATTGATCGAAAACGAGCTTGACTCTCGAAGGGCAACTCACCTAGTGATCCACGAGAGATTTAAAGAGGTTAAACTCGCAGCTGTGTGCTTGAACTCGGCCGCCGTGTATCGCAGGAGCTTTTTATCGCGTCACCTTGTAAAATTGATCGAAATTAAGCTTGACTTCCGAAGCGCAACTCGCCTAGTGACCCACGAGAGATTTAAAGAGGTTAAACTCGCAGCTGAGTGCTTGAACTCGGCCGCAGCGCATCGCAGGAGCTCTTTGTCGCGTCTCCTTGTAAAATTGATCGAAATTAAGCTTGACTCCCGAAGCGCAACTCGCCTAGTGACCCACGAGAGATTTAAAGAGGTTAACCTCGCAGCTTAGTGCTTCAACTCGGCCGCAGCGCATCGCAGGAGCTTTTTATCGCGTCACCTCGTCAAATTGATCGAAATTAAGCTTGACTCCCGAAGGGCAACTCCCCTAGTGACCCGCGAGAGATTTAAGGAGGTAAAACTCGCAGTTTAGTACTTGAACTCGGCCGCAGCGAATCGCAGGAGCTCTTTCTCGCGTCTCCTTGTAAAATTGATCGAAATTAAGCTTGACTCCCGAAGCGCAACTCGCCTAGTGACCCACGAGAGATTTAAAGAGGTTAAACTCGCAGCTGAGTGCTTGAACTCGGCCGCCGTGTATCGCAGGATCTTTCTATCGCGTCACCTCGTAAAATTGATCGAAATTAAGCTTGACTCCCGAAGCCCAACTCGCCTAGTGACCCACTAGAGATTTAAAGAGGTTAAACTCGCAGCTGAGTCTTTGAACTCGGCCGCCGTGTATCGCAGAATATTTTTATCGCGTCACCTCGTAAAATTGATCGAAATTAAGCTTGACTCCCGAAGGGCAACTCGAATAGTGACCCCCGAGAGATTTAAGGAGGTAAAACTGGCAGCTTAGTGCTTGAACTCGGCCGCAGCGCATCGCAGGAGCTTTTTATCCCGTCACCTCGTCAAATTGATCGAAAACGAGCTTGACTCTCGAAGGGCAACTCACCTAGTGATCCACGAGCGATTTAAAGAGGTTAAACTCGCAGCTGTGTGCTTGAACTCGGCCGCCGTGTATCGCAGGAGCTTTTTATCGCGTCACCTTGTAAAATTGATCGAAATTAAGCTTGACTCCCGAAGGGCAACTCGCCTAGTGACCCGCGAGAGATTTAAGGAGGTAAAACTCGCAGCTTAGTGCTTGAACTCGGCCGAAGCGCATCGCAGGAGCTCTTTATCGCATCACCTCGTAAAATTGATCGAAATTAAGCTTGACTCCCGAAGCCCAACTCGCCTAGTGACCCACGAGAGATTTAAAGAGGTTAAACTCGCAGCTGAGTCTTTGAACTCGGCCGCAGCGCATCGCAGGAGCTCTTTATCGCATCTCCTTGTAAAATTGATCGAAATTAAGCTTGACTCCCGAAGCGCAACTCGCCTAGTGACCCACGAGAGATTTAAAGAGGTTAAACTCGCAGCTGAGTCTTTGATCTCGGCCGCCGTGTATCGCAGGATCTTTATATCGCGTCACCTCGTAAAATTGATCGAAATTAAGCTTGACTCCCGAAGCCCAACTCCCCTAGTGACCCGCGAGAATTAATCGAAATCGAGCTTGACTCTACAAGGGCAACTCGCCTAGTGATTCACGAGAGATACGTCTAGGTAAAACTCGGAATTGAGGGTTTGAACTCGGCTTTCTCGAGTATCGCAGAAAATTTCTATCACGTCATTACTGAAAATTAATCGAAAACGAGCTTGACTCTCGAAGGGCAACTCGCCCGTGACTCGCGACAGATTTGTGAAGTAGATACTCGCAGCTGAGCGTAACAGCTCAAGCGCAGCGGATCGTAGTCTAGGGTACTTGTCCGTATTAGTGTGCCATGAAGCAATTTTTTGCATTTTGTAATTGATTGCTGAACGTATATAGCTTTAATCTTTGCTATTGAAGTTGATATAGGTATTCTAACGTTCCGTGTTTAAGATGGAATTTGTTTTAATTGAATATATTAAGCATTCATACAGATATATTAGAAATAAAAAAAAAAGGTTTTGGTCCATATTAGTGTGCTTCTTCAATGGGCTATAACGTATTACTGTGCCCAATCTGCCCGTATTAGTGTGCGTGTCCACAATTCTGTGCCCCCCATTAGTGGGCCTGCTCAAAAAACTGTGCCCCCGATTAGTGTGCTCATGAAGTCTCATTTTAATTATTTCTATAATTACTGCTAAATATTAATATTAATGGAATCTATTTTTTGTTTAAGTATAAGATAACTTAAAATAAGCTTAATTAAATAATTTTATTATTATTATTTTTTATTTACATATTATTTTGAAATATTACAATAAATAATTGTAATTAGATAGTTTTTAATTAATAATTAATAAATATAAATAAAGTTTTAAAATATTTGAAATTAATAAATATGATAGACACAGAGATATTATGAACAAAAATAAATATTTGACACAGAATTCATAATCTATAAATTATCTAAATTCATGCAAACTGATACAATGATAATGATTTATTATGCACTATTCCATAATAACAGCTTTGGAAAAAATAAAGCTTGCGAAAACATCTTCTCCCTTCTACAAACAGAAGTGAGGTTATTCCGTCGATCACGAGGGGGCGCATAAATACGGACAAACTTCGAAAATGTCGCAGTATTACTGGATTCATTAATAAATTAATAAATTGAGTCTAAAATGTTCATTTCACATTTTTTAATATTAAATTGAATTATTTTATGACATAATACATATTTTATTTGTCATAAATCACGTCCGAATAATTAAATTAAGTTTTGAAAAGTCAAGCAATCCTTAGCATTTTAGACTAGAAAACAAAGTAAAACCACCAAATCATGATTCATATGTTTAAAAAAATTATAACTCATATAACTCATATATAACTCATAAAACATTTTAAACTTTCATGTAACTCTTGTAAACTCTAACTTAATAGTTTATCTTGGTTTTAAAAATAGTTTTAATGATTCATTTATGATTTAATCGCAGCAAATTACATTTAAAAAAAAAGCACACAAATATGGACAGGCTCATAAATATGGACAAGTACCCTATCTTTCTGAATTTTTCTTGATTCGTTAGTTGAAATGGATCTCTACTATCGAATATGAATTCGTATCGAGATCCGTGAGAGTTACACGGGAGCCATTTTATGTTGTATGGCTTCTGGCTTTGAGCTTGTGGAGCAATTTGTAAAATGACCGCAGTACAGGCGAACTGCTCGTCGACCGCACATTCAATTGTCGCGCTCTTTTCGATCGTACGGCGCGCGTGACTCCATACTTCTTAACACAGCGAACCGCGGCGGCGCGCGCCGGTTTCCCTCTCCCACCGGGGCAAGACGGTTAGCCTGGTGGGGGGAAATTTTCTGCTCCTATACGCGCGCTCTGATTGGCTACTTTCAATGGCTTTTCCTGAGCTCATTTTCATCGGAAAAATTTTCGGACAAACTTTCCTAAGCTCAGTTTTTCACGCTGATTACGGTGATATAAAAATGTTGCATTGTTTCTGAATCATCCTGTATATATATATATATATATATATATATATATATATATATATATATATATATATATATATATATAGTGTATAGTATTATAAACTTTTTTTTTTATAGTATTTTAAACTGATATCCTGAATTCAGCTGAGCTGCAGATTAGTATTGACGGTAATTATTATTATTTCTTGCAATTAATTTGTATTATATTCTTCATCTTTACACCGATGCATATAGTAACTAAAATGAATTTTAACACTGTACAGATCTAGCGCTTTGAAGCTTACTAGACATGTTTTATTGTATTTTCGACATATTTTATAGTATTTTAAGCTTTAATGCAATTTTTAATCTTTACATATTACATAAAGTAACAAAAAATGGAAAAATGAATTGTATACTATATAGATCGAGTGCTTTGAAGCCTACTAGACACGTGTATTTTAAATTACATATTATATTGTATTATGACATATTTTATAGTATTTTAAATTTGTTTAGGACATATTTTATAGTATTTTAAACTAATATCTCGAATTCAGCAGTGAATTCTTCGATTTCATTTAGTAATTCTTACAGTAAATTTGTACTACGTTCTTAATCTTTACACTAATACATATTATAAATAAAATGGAAAAAATCTATGATCATTTATTATTATTATTTTCTTCTTTTAATATTTTTTAAAGTTTTGTGATATATAAAATGAAATTTATATATGTATATTGAAGTTTATTAGTATCTTCCCTTTTATTGATATTAAAAAAAATGGTAAGAACATTTTGAATTTGTTGAGTCTATGATTGAAAAACATTTATTGTGAATTGTAAATATATTTTTTATTTTTGTAACTACATTTTTGTATATCTTCATAATAATATTTTATCAGATTTAATATGCGTTCTAGGGTCTGTTTACATGTCTTATGAGTTTCTAAAACTTGCATTTTCAACTTGACGAAAAGCGAATATTTAATTCCGGGAATGAAAAAGTCACGAAGAAAAAATTATTGTTTAAAGTTTTGTTATAAATTAAAAATTGATTTCCTTACGGTAGCTTGTTTCACGGTATATTTTAGGGTGCAGATTTGGTATGCATGTTTTATTTAAACATTTATTGTAAATCAAAAATCAGTTTCCTTAGGGTATGGATTTTTTAAGATTATAGTTATTAATTTTCTTAATTACCAAAACAAATAAGGCGCAAATTAAATCTTAAAGGTCGATTATTCGAACTGTTTCTTTGAAATAAGGTATAGGATAATCTACATTTTTTGCAAAATATAATCCTGAACAGTATTTAATAATTTAACTAGGGTGATTATCTCATTTAGGCATTTCACAATTTTTTGAATTATAGAAATCAAAGTGTTGATGTCAATGTTTACTTGCCACGTTTCTTTTGATCCATTTTTTAACGAGTCGATCTGAGACTTCCAGAAAATGTTTATTGTGCATATGACGCAAATATGAAAAATATTTTAAAATATTAATTTTAAAATCCAAATAACAACCTTAATAATACATGATAATACCAGTTTATGCATAAAAATGGTATTAATCATTTAATATTTAGCCTTATAAACTTAATAAAAGTTGTGATTATATGTAAGAAAGAATTTTTGACTCTGCATGGTTCTTGAACTTTTTGTCTTTTTAACGAAACGTTAAATTATCAAAAAAACGATTTTTTGACCGTGATACTTCTTTACAATATTATTAAACTACTAAATGCACATATCATTTATGCCATAACTTTTATAGAGTTTCAAATATTGATTCGCAAATACGACAGATGGCCTTTAGTAACCAGAACATTATGCATGCATACAAAACTGTGTCACCTATAAAAATCAAATGTTGAATGCTTGAATTATTGTTCCTAATTTTCTGTATCTTTCCATCTTCTTTATAGTCTTTCGATTCTAGAAGATATAGCGTGCTTTGAACTATGAGTTTTCCAGTTTACACCTTTTCATTACACAAAAGCAAACATTGCTAGGGGTGTAAAAGTAATGTGTCTCTAAAATTAAGTTAAGTATGAATTCATCAGCTGTAATATTTTTTGCGTAACTGGTTTAAAAAGCGACATCTTTTGGTGGCATACCTCTGTTTTAAATAAAAATGTCTTGCAAAATTGCATAATCAATAGATGTATATTACAAAGTATGTTTCAAAAACACTAAATTTGTATTTTAATTTGTTGAGATGAGAGATAGATGTTTACTACAACGATTATTTATTACATACGCATCAGAAAATATACATTTTATGCCATAAATGTAAGCGTTTAACATTTTTAATCGAAACTTTGACAGAAAATAGCATTTATTTACCCAAAAATAATGTGGATAAATAAAAAAGTATGTCACCTATAAATTATGACCAGAAACTTATATTTTGTATGGCACACACTTGCGTTATATGTATGAGCCCGTTCACAGTGAGCAAATAATTTGATTAAAACTTTACTGTGGAAAAATAGATTTCTATAAAAAAACGCTCTTACTTTAAATAATTTATTTATTTCTCAATAACAATTTTTTTTATCAGAAAGTAAATGTTTGTAAAAGCCTCTCAAAAAAATTTTCAGCCCTTGCTTCCTATTTTCAAAGAATCCTACAAGGGTCTCGTTTTAACCACTTTGAACCTGTCCAAAAAGATTTTCTTGGTACCTATTCTCGCAAATTAAAAATATACTCAACCCATTACAATACATACCATGCAACTTCGGTTTCAATACCTAATTCTTGTGCGTATACGCTCAATGATCAAAGGTCATCTCTTAACTGAAAAATTACGAAAAAAAATGGCGGGGACTGAGGTTTCCCCGCCACGTGATGAAGAAGAAATATTGTTTAAATGTCATCCAAATGCGAAAGTAAGTGTTGTGGTTTGCATAATATGTGAAAGTGTTTATCACAAATCTGATTTTAAAAGAATAAAAGGTGGAAACCATATAACTAGTGTTTTAGTTGTTTGTCCAAATCACGAACAACGTGACCTAACCTACAGAGAAGAAACTATGTGAAAAAGAAAAAGCACAAAGCAAAATACTACAAAATGTTTCCATATGTGGCCACGAGGAAGACAAATGTATAAATTTATAAGCTGAAATTGTCTAACTAAGAAGATTAGTTGATGAAATGCAAGATAAGACTGTCATATTAAGAAAATTATTTGAAAACGTTAAAGGACAGTTAAAAGGAAAAAATAATGAAAGTATTAAAACAAAAACTTTTGCGGATATCGCTAAAACTAACCTAAAATATAAAGATAGAGTATCAAATATAATAATCACAGTCAGAAACGACATAGGAAAAAACAAAATACAAAAAGTAGTTTTGGGTAAATTACGAAATTAAATAATTTTACCAGTCAAAAAAGTTCAAGGAAATGATGATGGATCTATGATAATTAAATGCATTGATAAGAACTATGTAGATAAAATGCAAGAAAAACTAATACAAAAAACTGGTGCAGATTATCTTGTAGAAAAAGAAGAGCTACAAAATCCAAGAATGAAAATAATAGGAATTGAGAGTGAAATGACAATGGAAGAAATGGAAGCCGACGTAAATGAAAGAAATTTTATTAACAGCGATCCATTTTGTACAGTGATCCATACATATAAGAATAAAAATAACAATACATGCTGTGGAATATTGGAAACTACTCCAGAAACATACACTATTATTATGAAAAATAATAATAAAATTTTTATAGGACATAAATGGTGTAAAGCATTTGATGATCTAAACATAAATCCTTGTTTTAAATGTGGCAGGATAGGACACAATGCAAAAAAGTGTAGGAACAATACTGTACGTCTACGATGTACAGGAGAACATCTAACAACAAATTGTGATATGGAAAATGAACTAAAACGTTCTAATTGTTATTACACTAATTCAAAGTACAATACACGAAGAGACATCAAACATCTACCTACAGACACGATAAAATGCGAGTACTTAAAGAACCAGATTAAAAAAGTAATAAATAAAACTGAATACCCAATACAACCAGTAATCCCTAAATTTCTAGGATATAATGGTACAATCATTTATCAAAAAAAAGAAAAAACAATAAAACAAGAACAGCTGACTCACGAGAATTATCAGATGATTCACAAGAATTACCAGCAGATACTCGAGAGTTAATAAAAGAAAGCTAATCATATTACAGCACACGATACGGCACAGAAATGGAAGACGCAGGTCAAACGGAAATTGTAAACAAGAAGATTCTTCTCAACAGCTAAATGAGGATATTTCAACGAGTGAATGTATTGACTCTGAACTAAAAACTGAAACAATACATAATAGTGTAAATAATTTTAATTAAAAGGTTATTAACGAGGTTACACTAAATATAATGCATGTCAACATTAGAAGCTTAAATCATAATTTAAATAAATTAGAGATTTTGATACGAAGTTTACTTATAAAGACAAATATTATAATTTGTACAGAAACCTGACAATTGAAATGCCCTTTAATTTAAGCTTAGATGGATATGATATGCATTATAATAATGGTAAAATTAACCAAAATGATGGAGTAGTGATTTATGTTAAGCATGGTCTGGAGCATGAAATTAGCGCGGAAATTAACGGTATTATAAATATTATGAGTAAACTTATAAGACAAAAGGATAATAGTATTATAAAAATTAGTGCAATATATAGATCTCATGATGTGCAAAAGCAAATATTTATTGAAAAATTAAAATTATATTTATTAGTAAATAAGAAAGAACAGAACCATCTCATTATAGGGGATTTCAATATTGATACCTTAAATCTGGAAAAGATAATATAGAATATCGAAATAATTATTTAGAAAATGAATATTTTCCAAATTTTCATACAATTACGAGGTATAATGACTATGGAGGTGGAACTTGCATAGACAATAAATTCGCTAAATCAAAAAATATAAAGATAGAAGCACACAAGATTATTTATAATATTACAGATCATTATCCTTTATTTGTGCAAGTCAATAACGAGTTAAAAAATAAAAGTATAACAATAAATAAAATGACTAAATATACTGATTATAACAAAATAGAAAAATTATGCCAACAAACTAATTTGAAAAATCTTGAAACAAATGATGTTAATACAGATTTTAATAACTTCCTTGAAAAAGTCAAAGATATCATACAAAAATTTACCAAAAATGAAAAATATAATACCAAACATAAAGCTAAATCTTCTTGGATAACAAAAGGACTCATGAAATCTTGTGATACTAAAGAAAGACTTTACAAAACACGGAAGAAAGAACCATATAATCTGGTATTAAAGAAAAAATATACCGATTATGCAAACGAAGTGCATAATTTGATTGAATATACTTAGTATAAATATGAAAAAAACAGGGTAATAAATATTAGCACAGATAGTAAAAAACTATGGAACTATACAAAAGAAAAAATTGGTATACAAAAAAGACAAGAAAGACAAATAGATAACCTAACAGAAAACAATAAAATAATTGATAACAGATTGGATATTGCTAATCACTTCAATGAATTTGATAATTCTATAGGTAAAAATATAACGAAAAATATAAATAATATAAACTATAAGTATAAAAAATTAGTTATTAAAAAAAATGAAAAATCCATTTTCTTAACACCAATAAATGTAACAGAAGTAAATGAAATAATCTCAAATCTAAAAAATAAGAATGGTGGTATTGATTTCATAAGTGCATATACAATAAGAAAAATGAGTAAACATATAGAACAGTCATTAACTAATATAATGCACTTAAGTATTCAAACAGGAAGTTGTCCAAATCACTTTAAAAGTGCAGAAATTGTACCAATCTACAAAGCTGTCGATAAAAGTAAAGCTACAAATTATAGCCCATTTCTTTACTATCAAACTTTATAAAAAATGTTGAAAAATCTTTACATATTAGACTCCTTAACTTCCTAGAAAAATACAAGTTAATTTCTAACAAACAATTTGGATTTAGAAAAGGTATAGGGACAACACATGCACTAGCTATTATAACTGAATTTATATACAAAAACCTAGACAAAAATAAGCCTATTATAGCTACTTTCCTAGACCTAGTAAAAGCATTTGATACAGTTGATCATTTAATTTTATTAGAAAAACTAGAGAAGTATGGCATAAGGGGTATTGCACTGAAACTAATGAAAAGCTATCTTTGAAACAGAAAACAAATTGTTAGAATAGAAGAATTAAAAAGTGATACTTTAACAGTAGTATCGGGTATTCCACAAAGAACAATACTTGGTCCTTTGTTATTTATTATTTATCATAATGATATATTTAACCTAATGCCTAATGACTCTATCATCTCATATGCTGATGATACTGTAATACTAAGTTCCGAAGAAAATTGGGAACAAAAACTACCTTAATGAACAAAATTCTAGACAAAGTAAATGATTGGTTAGCATTCAATCAACTGGCATTAAACACTGATAAAACGGTGTTCATAACTTTTGCAAGCTGATAAAATACCAAATCATACTGAAATAAAAATACAAGAAAAATATTTAAAACGAGTTCAATGTTGTAAATACCCTAGGCGTTACTATAGATATGAAAATGAGATGGTCACTTCATATACTTAATATAGTACAACTAACTAAGTACTTAGTTTATATATTTGCTAAATTGAATAAAATAATGGATACAAAATCACTAGTTATTATATATTATGGATTATTTAATAGTTTGGCTAGTTATGGTATCGTGGCGTGGGGCTCGCCCTACGATAGTGCCATTAAGAGAAGGCCGTATTCGCTGTCCATGTCTAATAACAGTTTTGCTATTTACTCAAAAAGTATTTTGTTAATTGAAAAACTAAGAGTTGACCCTAATTCGTCTTAAAATAAGCAATATTTTGAGACCTAAAAAAGTACTTAACATTATTTATTTTCGGAAAATAGTTTGAAACGGAAAACCTAACCTCAATGTTCACATTTCGAAGTTTTCTCGAAAAGGAAATAATGTTAGGTATTTTTATAGGTAACAAAATATTCCTTATTTTAAGACGAATTGGAGCCAACTCTTTGTTTTCAATTAACAAACTACTTTTTGAGTAAATAGCAAAAATGTGATTAGACAAGGACAGTAGATACGGCATCCTCTTAAGCCACTATACCAATTACAAAATAGAATATTTAAGATAATAGGTACTAATAATAATAATTGGCCGAAAGATTCCATGCTTCTAAATATCAAAGAAACTTATATACTCCAAACATTGGTTTATAACTATAATATCTTAAAAAATATATATAAAAATTTAAACAGCAAAACTAGAAATAAAAGCCTAGAGCTACCTAAAGTTTCGTTAGAAATGGGTAAAAAAAGTAATATATATAACGCAACAAAATATTTTAATCAATTACCAAATGAGTTGAAAAACTTAAATTATAGTATGGAAAATATAAAGACCAAAATCAAAAAATGGGTGATATTTAATGTATAATTATATTATTTAATATATTATGACAATCATTTATTGTTGATAGTTTTTAAATGTTAGTTTTTAATTTTTAGTTTTAGTTTGCAATTTAAAATGATATTAACTTATAATATTATTCTTAATTGTAATTAATTATGAAGGTTTAGTTATTGTTATTGTTTTGGATTTTGAACACGTATTTTAAAATCTATAAGCAAATTTATAATATAATATTAAGATTAACTATTTTTCTACAATAATAGGTGTTCTAAGGGTACCGGTTTTTAACCTTAAGTGCTCTTGATCACCTGTCATTATCTCCCACTCTCCACAAAGTGTACGGTAATACTCATCAGTCCCTGTAAGCATCAAATAAATAGTAGGTTTTTCTTGAAAAAGTACATGCTTTGTATCTGCGGTATTAAATTTATTTTCCATGCTGATAGCTTCCACTACGTATGGCATCTCGGAGAAAAATAAGTTATCTACTCCAGCGCGTGCTCCTTTATTCCAATACCTCCACTCCTTACACATACTCTATAACCCCGACAGAGCGCGCTCACCTTAAGAACAAAAAAGAGTCTCTGCGCATGCGTAAAATGTTAACCATGAGCGGGAAATTGAAATTACCAACAGAGGGCGTTGCAGAGAAGCGGAAGAATAGTGTGCTTGATATCTCGAACAGAGGGCGCTGGTTTACAGCTGACATTAGGTACAAAGAATTTGAGATGACGCGTTCAGTTCGACATCATTGTCATTCTATAATCCTGTCAAAGCATCAACATGGAAGCCTTTCGTCGACAGAAAAGTATTCTTTGTCAACTTTATAATTTTGTATACTCTAGAGTACTCATTAAAAGCATTTTTAGTCTATTAAAGTTTCTTTTTGATTAGTAATGTATGAAATAAAATATTAATGCTTTAAGTAGCATTTATTTTTTTGACCGAGAGCACATTTGTTTCCACTGACAAATATATCAGCTTGCAATGAATCTATTTTTTATTTTTCTTAATAAATTTCGTATCAGAGAAACTCCAACTCTTTTTACACTTAGAACGAATTAGTCAACTTTACCGACTGAGAAGGGCAGAGTTATTGATTTGAAATTATAGGTTTATTTTTCAAAGTAAGAGAAACAAAAAAAATAGTTCAGAAGCTTAAATCCCTTATTTATAACAGTTATTATTTATAATCCCTTTTTAATTAATAGTATATTATGACACTGTTGTGGGAGATGGTTTTCTACCTTGCTCGAGGGTTTTCGCACGAGCGAAGCGAGTGAGAAAATCGAACAAGGTAGAAAAACACCTCCCACAACAGTCTCATACGATATTTTATAGCACAACAACCTCAAAATCGACAATAAAGTTGGTATTTTGAGGTTAGTGTGCTATAAAATATATTATCTTCACAACTATTCCAAACTATATATTGTATTAGGCTCACACCGCGAAGTCGCTCGCACGTCGTCAGGCGAGTGGAGTCACTCCCCTTTACGTCGCGATCGTCTCAGCCTTGCTGGAGCCTAAGGACTGCCGATCTCGGCCGGTGGCGAGCGAATTTTCCGAACGCTATTACTCGTCGCGTTTCCCGAATTTCAAGCGTCGGTTGGAGTTCGTGGAATTATTTGTCCGTTTGGACTTCTTAGATTTATAAATACCCTATAATATAAAGAAATGTTACTGTCCCTATAGTTATGATGCACTTAACCCTTCCCAACCCTATTTTAAGATGCATCATAATATGGCCCTACAGCTTTAGATGGAATCCGAATCATCAGAACCACGATACTTTACTACTGGGATTCGAACAACGGTCATTATGTGCAGAAGTCAGTGCTGGGTAAGTTACTCATTTAATAGCAACTCGTTACCGATACCGTTATTGTTACTTACCAAAAAAAGGAACTCGTTATTGTTACAGTTACTGGATAAAAAAATGTAACTCGTTACCGTTACAGTTACTTCAAAAAGTAACAAAAAGTTACTCAAAAGTTACTTTAATTTTATTTATGTTCTCAAATTTGAAAAAGCTAAATTATTAATTCACCTAAATAAAAAGGATTAAAAAGACTACCCTTTTCTAATCCATTTGAGTAGATAGGCTATATGCATACTGGCTCATGCAGGTTCTGTATCACCCCCTTCACTGCCAAAGTGATACAGTATTCATAGTGGGTATAAAATAAGCCCTATCCCTGTTTGTCCCCTTCTCCAAATTTTCAGCATTCGTATTGTATGTTTTAAGCCCCTCCCCTGGATTTACCCCCTTTCAAAGTGATACAGAATCGGTAGTGTGTATAAGGCCTATGCCTGGTCCCTTCTCCAATTTTTCAGCATTCCTATTGTATGTTTTAAGCCCCTCCCCTGGATTTACCCCCTCTCAAAGTGATACAGAATCTGTAGTGTGTATAAGGCCTATGCCTGGTCCCTTCTCCAATTTTTCCCGGATTCGTATTGTGTGTGTTTTAAGCCCCGCCTCTGAGCTGTCCCCTCTTAAAGTGATGTAGAATTCGTATCTGATTTTTTCTATCCCCACTCTGTAGGCCCGAATACGTAATCGTTTTACTCCCACCGGAAGAGAGGGAAAAGAGCAGCCTCTTTGCTCCTCTTTTCGAAGAAACAGATGGCATGCGTAGGAAATGGAAAGTAGCCGAAAATGAATGAAAAGAAAGGGTCAGCCTTTCTTTTCTCTGCTTTTAAAAATAGATAGAACGTTGCTCACTGACTTTGCTAGCAATAAACGTCTTCGTCGCAGGTATGCGCTGTAGGTGCGCGCAGATAGCATGAAGATTGCATCAGTAAACGGCATTCGAGAACTTACTGTACGCAGACATTTTGAAATTTATTTTTCTTCAGGCTACGTTACTAATACGCTGCTAGTTTTTTTCCGCTAGAAACGAATTTATTACAGTAAGGCATGACGCAAGTTTGAAGGTCCTCGCGCAGGTAGTAGTAAGTTACTTTCCAGCAATAAATAACCTTTTGAGAAAGGCATACTGTGCGCATACATTCGAAAAGTCTATTTTCGAGCCAAAACACTGTCAGTTTTTCTCCGCAATACACGCTATACTACAGTAAGGCATAACGCGTGTTAAAGGTCCTTGTGCAGGTAGTAGTAAATTGTCCCCAACAATACACGTCCCTTAGAGAAAGGCTTACTGCGCGCACGCTTGCTTTTTAAAGGCCTATACGCTGTCAGCTTCTCGGCGAGAAAAGATTTATTACAGCAATGCTTGGTACAGGTTGAAGGTCTTCGCGCAGGTGGCACTTTTCCCAGCAATAAACAACCTTTTGAGAAAGGCATACTTCGCGCATGGATTCGAAAAGTCAATTTTCGAGCCAAAACACTGAACGTTTTTCGGCGAGAAACGATTTATTACAGTAAGGCATAGCGCGTGTAGAAGGTCCTTGTACAGGTAGTAGTAAATTGTCCCCAACAATACACGACCCTTAGAGAAAGGCTTACTGCGCGCACGCTTGCTTTTTAAAGGCCTATACGCTGTCAGCTTCTCGGCGAGAAAAGATTTATTACAGCAATGCTTGGTACAGGTTGAAGGTCTTCGCGCAGGTGGCACTTTTCCCAGCAATAAACAACCTTTTGAGAAAGGCATACTTCGCGCATGGATTCGAAAAGTCAATTTTCGAGCCAAAACACTGAACGTTTTTCGGCGAGAAACGATTTATTACAATACGGCATAGCGCATGTTAAAGGTCCTTGTACAGGTAGTAGTAAATTGTCCCCAGCAAGACACGACCCTTAGAGAAAGGCTTACTGCGCGCACGCTTGCTTTTTATAGGCCTATACGCTGCCAGTTTTTTGGCGAGAAACGATTTATTACATCAAGGCTTGGTACACGTTGAAGGACTTCGCGCAGGTGGCACTTTTCCCAGCAACTTTGACGCCAGCTTCTAGAGATGCACTTTCTCGACATCAAGATTGTAGAAACTTTCACGAAAAAAATGTGTAGGCGTGGATGTGACCGACAGGGAGGTAGTTCTTAAAATAATTCTGGGTAGAAAATTTCTGCAAGGCAGGCGTTTTTCTAATTAAGGGAGGAGAATTTTTAACCAATCGCAGAATTTCTTGAAAAAGTGAAAGAAGGGGCAAGTTCTTCTGACGATATAAATTCTAGGGTGCAAACTAGGGTCAGTCAGTAAATTTTCAAATTTCAAAAAATATATCAATTTGAAATTTGAAAGAAAAATTCGAGATGGCATCAAATAGCAAGACAAATTTGCAAATGATGCGGGATCGTATCCGGTGGCTCATTTCTAACGGGCCCACATTGCTCATGATGCTTGACCATCTGTCATGGGCAATGGATGCGATACATTCATGTAAGTAAAATTTTATAGAATTCTATTAATAATAATTAAAATAATATTATGTTAAATGTTTATTTATTTTTCAGTACCACCACTACCCCCTGTTGCTGCTATGTAACAGTTGTACGAGGGAATAATACCTCAAGAGAGCGCACCGGTTGCTCGCTCGCCGAGATCAAGGTCGAGCTCGAGATCCAGCTCGAGTTCCAGCTCGAGTTGCAGCTCGAGCTCTAGTTCCAGCTCTAGCTCGAGCTCAAGGGCCAGCATAAAGGCGGCGAAAAGAAAAAGTATACACGATGTTGGTCGTATACCAAAAATTTTATCGCCGTGCAGCAGCAGCAGCAACAGCAACAACGAGCGAAAGAGGAAAGCTGAAGGTAACTATTTTTTAATTCATTTTTTTATGTTAAAATTAAATAATAAATAATAATCTAATATTTTTTTTCTTTTATAGATGAAGCTGAAAACCAGCCGAGGCCGAAAACGTCTTCCACGGCACCCCATTTGGGTACGATGAAGTCACCTTCCAGGTCGACAAAGATTGGTAAGAAATATAAAAATTTAAAATTTCATTATATTTTAATATTTATATTATATTATATTTTAATACTTTTTTTTGTTGCAATTTTTATTTTTACAGATCAAGTGAAGGACGACAAAGCTTCGCTTCAAAGTAAGCAAGCGAAACGAGATTGGCTGCGAATGCACAGCCGAGTGCAGGATAAAACTCAACCGAAGATAGCAGCAGCAGTAGCACCACCACCACCATCACTACCATCACCTCCACCACCACCACCACCGCGACCATCAATAGTAAAACCTCGCATCGTAGAAGATGACATTCATCGATTAGTTACTATGTAATATATATATATATATATATATATATATATATATATATATATATATATATATATATATATATATAAATATATTACATAGTAACTAATCGATGAATGTCATCTTCTACGATGCGTGCAATATGTATTATGCATGCAATATATATATATATATATATATATATATATATATATATATATATATATATATATATATATATATATATATATATATATATATATATATATATGTAAAAAATAAATATTTTTTCAACTTGTTTTCGTTTATTCCCCTTGTCATTTCCTCCATTTTCCTTCGTTATCCTTATAAGGTAAATGTAAGTAAATTTCAAAGCAATGTAAATCTTTGTAAATACAACAAATGTTCTTTTTTTCTTTTTTTAAATGAAATACGGCTGATATATTTAATGAAAAAACCGTCTAAGAAAAAATAGTCTAAGAAAAATAGTGTTTTGCACATTGATATTGTTTATTGTCTATCTGATGAACAATGCTTTACTCTAATTAATGTAAAATATCCGCAGTAACACCCACATGTACCCTATGTTTTCTATAGATTTTATCTATTATATTTTAATTTTATATTTGTGAAAGAATAATATCGTACAATGATTTTTCTTTTATTTTTTTTTATTCAATCATCAAGCTTCTCTTTTTTTACAGAATATTTAATAATTTATTTCCAATATACAAATGAGTATGTATTCCTTTTAGAAATGATATCTACTTCATCTTGGCCAAATTTAGCATCCAAATAATCCAGTAGCCATGCTCGTATTGAGATAACGTTATGTACAGCGCATATAGGTTTCCTTCTAACGCAGAGAATGTGATTAAAACATACGTAATGCTTATCGCTCGATATCGTTTCTAGTGACGGACATCCAAAGTCTTCAACGTTTGAAATTAATCTGTAAATAAAAACAAAAACGCTAGAAATACGAGCATAGAAAATTTAAAAGTAATAGGAAATAATAAAAGTAAAAGGAAAAGTATGAAAAAGTATGAAAAAGTATGAAAAAGTATATAAAGTATGAAAAAGTAATGAAAAAGTATGAAAATGTATGAAAATGTATGAAAAAGTATGATAAAAGTATGAAAAAGTATGAAAAAGTATGAAAAAAGTATAAAAATAGTATGAAAAAAGTATGAAATGTATGAAAGTAGAGTCATATTATATATCACTTACATATTTGGTATGAGATTTCTTAGCCATTGCACTTTCTGCTCTCACTTAACGTATAATTTTTCAATCCCTTGCGAGCAAATTTGGGAAATTCGTTGAAGACGATGATAAGGAATATCTCCAGCGTCCCATGCAATTCCATGATGATACTTCTCCACCCAGTGAGTCATACATTTTTCTTCTGCAGTGAGTTCTATCAATGTCATAGGAGGTTTAAAGAGGTATGCAGTCGGTAAAGCAGTTTTCTTTAAATTGAGAAAACATACTTCTTTGAAAATGAAAGAATCCTTTGCTATTCTTCGGAATCCTTGAATATCACAAATATAATCATTCTCTTCTTGAAATTGCAGTACGGCATTTCAGAACATCAAGTCGTAGTCACGTGTTTTAGCCATCTTACAGCTCTGTAGTTGATAGTTCAGTACGAAGTGAACTCGGAGAATGAATAGGAAAATTCTCTCATCCTGATTTTATAACAAGAAACTCCGCCTCATGCTCTTTTAGGATTGGTCGTTCAAAAAAGAAAGTTTATTCTTGATTGGAGGGATGAAAAGCTGCTTTTTGGTTGGTTCAAACGGAAGAAAATTCATCCCTCCCTTAGAAAATCTCCCTCCTCTTCCCAAAAAGAACTATTGTATTTGATTCAAATGAAAGAAAATTCATCCCTACCTAAGAAAATCTCCCTCCTCTTCATTTTATCCTTGGTCAGTTATTTGAATTTTCTACCTCTACTTACGTCGACATTGCCTACAAAAAGGGAAGCAGGTTCTTGGACGAGCACAGTTCATCTATCGCGGTCAACGAGTTTTAGTCTTGACTATCGTGCACATTTGTGAAGTGCTATTCTAGTGCTATTCTAGTGCTATTACAGTGAGAAAAAAGCAAATATGGCATCCATCGATCTTTTTGAATGCCTTTTTCAGCTTCTTCGTGATACTTTACAAAGTATAAATGATTTAAGTAATAACGATATTTATTATTGGTTGCACATGTGTAATTCAACCATAAAAGAATTAAATGAAAAAATTGCAAGATCTAAACTTACAAGAGCAGAGCAACAGAAATGTCAAACTTGCATGACTCATCTTTCGTGTGTGCAAGTTGAATTTAAACAACATCTTCAACGAGGAGGTAATCTACAATCTGAGAAAACAGAAGCTAGTGTAGAGTGGCGAGACGTGCAGTCGCCATTCCAAAATCGAATCAAGACTGGCGTAGTTGTAAATATAAAACACATGGACATTCTGAGTTTCTTAAGTGATGCACAAAAGCTCTTCAAAGTTAAGGCACAAGAATGTTTAGAAGAATACAATGCTGAGAAAATAAATTCAGATTTTATCTCGGAATTTTCTATGCAGAAAAATGGAGAGGAATCGACCGATATTAAATATTTCACGAGTGAAAGTGCTACAGTATACATGTCAACAAATTTAGAGGAATGGTTTAAAGACTATATCAAAGAGCCCATTTTTACACAACTAGCAGAATTTCAGGAAAAGGATTCCGGCTGGACATTGAAGAGTATTAAGAGTTTGTGTATAAATATGAAAAAATATTCTCCATTCAAGGGCAGTTCTTACATTCCTCTCCCAAAGTTTATAGAAAACAAAAAAGCATGTGTTAATGTTGATAACAATGACAATCAGTGTTTCAAGTATGCTATTCTTTCAGCATTATATCCCAGCAAATATAATTCCAACAGAGTTAATCAATATCGTGTACATGAGAACGAGTTGATCTTTAGTGATATACAGTTCCCAGTAAAACTGAAAGATATTTCAATATTCGAAAAATTGAATAATATTTCAGTAAATGTATACATGCTCAGAAAGTATGGTTCAAAAATTGAAGTATCGCCTTGTCACGTTACGTCAGAAAAGAAGGCTGAACAAGAAAATCAAGCAGAAGAGGAAGATCAACATGTAAATCTACCACAAAATAATAATCAACCAGAAAAGAAGGGTAGACATGTAAATCTACTTATCATTCAAGATTTTTACATTGATGAGCATGAAGAAAATAATTTTGCTGATGGCGATGAAAGCATACCTAAATACCATTACGCTTGGATCAAAAGCATGTCTCGTCTTCTGAGTTCTCAACTGTCTAAAACTAATAAAAAATCATACCACTGTGAAAGGTGTTTACAAGTTTTCTATAATAAAAAAAGATTGGAAAATCATTGTAAAAATATGAATAATTGCCGAATCAATCTGCCAGACTCAAAGAATAACATTCTCAAATTCGAAGATTACAAAAAGAGAGAAAAAGTTCCTTTCGTTATTTATGCTGATTTTGAATGTTTATTGAAGCCTACTGAGAATAAAAATGCTTTTCAACTTCATGAAGCATACAGCATAGGTTACTACACAAAATGCAGCTTTGATGACAGATTATCTGTCTATAATTCTTACAGACAAAAATTTGGAGATCAAGAGACACCTGCAGAATGGTTTGTTCGAGAACTAAAATCAATAAGTGAGAAGATAGATCATCTCTACAAGAATCCTAAACCAATGAAACTCACGGCTCTAGAAGAATTATCTTTCCAGAGGTCAACCGTTTGTCATATATGTCTAAAATCAATCCGTGATGAAGAACTTACAGTGCAGGACCATTGTCATTTTACAGGATGGTATGTTATTAGTTTAGTTATATTTAAAATTAATTTTTGGTAAATCCCAAAGATAAAAAAATGAATTCTTTTTTCTCTTCAGTTTCAGAGGTGCAGCTCACAATTCATGTAATTTGAATTATAAGAACTCAAGATTCATTCCCGTTGTTTTTCATAACCTCAATTATGATACTCACTTCATTTTGAAAGAAATCGCTACTTCTACATTGATGAAAGGACGAGTTAGTCTAATACCTCATAATAAGGAGAAATATATTTCGTTCTCGAAATACATAGATGACTGCGACATCAGCATTAAATTCATAGATTCTTGGCGTTTTCTAACATCATCATTGGAAAAGCTCGCATCATATCTACAAAACGTGCCTATAGCGGTGAAAGAGTTTCGATCAGATGGATTCACAGATGAAATGATAGATCTTCTCGGACGGAAAGGTATATTTCCATATGATTATGTAGACGCATTTGATAAGCTATCGTCTACAAAATTGCCAGAAAAGAATGAGTTTTATAATAAACTAACAGATTCCCATATTGCTGAAGAAGACTACAAGCATGCTATTCGAGTCTGGGATAAGTTCAATATAACAACATTGGGAGAGTATTCAGATCTTTACTTAAAAACAGATGTTCTACTATTGGCTGACGTTTTCGAAAGTTTTCGAGAGACATCTCTTAAAGCTTATGATTTATGTCCTGCTCACTTTTACACGACGCCAGGGTTAACATTTTCAGCAGCTCTTAAAATGACAAAGGTAGAATTAGAGCTTCTTACAGATATTGACATGCTAAAGTTTATTGAAGCAGGCATTCGGGGAGGAATAAGCCAGTGTTGTAATCGATATGCTGAGGCAAACAATCCACACATGGGTTCTTCATACGATGAGAAACAGAAAACGAAGACACTCTTATATTTTGATATAAATTATCTGTATGGGTGGGCGATGGTACAGCATTTAACGATTAGAAAATTCAAATGGATTGACTTTGAGGCGAATCCAAGCTTCTTCAATACACCACCAGATTCAGATATAGGTTACATTGCTGAAGTAGACTTGGAGTATCCTGAGGAAATACATGATGAGCATCGAGACTTCCCTTTCTGTGCAGAGCACCGTGCACCACCTGGCTCAAAGCAGAACAAACTTCTCACTACTCTGAACGTTAAGAAAAAGTATGTGATTCACTATCGAATACTTAAACAGGCGCTGGATAATAGACTTCGTTTGAAAAAGGTGCATAGAATTCTGAGTTTCGAGCAGAAGGCCTGGCTTAAACCTTATGTCGAAATAAATACTGAGAAGAGAAAGCAAGCGAAGAATGAGTTTGAAAAACTCTTCTATAAATTATTAATTAACGCTGTCTATGTAAAGTGTATCGAGCGAGAACGGTCTCGCGTTGATGTACGATTAGTAAATAAATTCACAGGCAGATATGGGGCAGAAGCACGCATAGCTCAACCACATTTTCACAGCTGTGCAATTTTTGATGAAAATTTAGTTGCTATTCAGCTAAAGAGAACAAGTATCACAATCAAGAAACCGATATAAGTTGGTCTTTGTATCCTTGATTTGTCCAAGACATTAGTTTATGATTTCCATTACTCGTATACGAAACAGCGAGTAGGAGAAAACCATAAACTTCTTTATACAGATACTGATAGTTTGATATATGAAGTTGAAGACATTGATATGTATAAAATAATGAAAGAAGACATTAACAGGTTTCATACTTCTGATTATGATGAGAATAATCAGTTTAACATTCCACGTGTCAATAAAAAAGTCCCAGGATTAATGATAGACGAATGCTGTGGCAAGATCATGATGGAATTTATAGGTTTACGAAGCAAAATGTACAGTATTTTAGTTGATGGAGGAGAGACAGTGAAAAAAGCCAAAGGTATAAAATCCAGCATTGTGATGAAGACAATAACTTTCGAGGATTATAGAAGATGTCTTCAGGATCTTATTATTGTAAAACGTGATCAATGCAACATTCGTTCAAAATTGCACATAGTGCATACTGCAAGACAGAATAAAATTGCTCTTAGTCCTCACGATGATAAGAGATTATTATTGCCTCAGAGTACAAATACTTTACCTTGGGGTCATTTTCGAATCATGGATGAGCAGATGGCGCAAGCTGCACTTCGAATAGAGGAGGATGCTGAAAAACAAGAAATAGTGGTAGGGATGGAAGTGGAGAGGGGGTATGAAGTATCCAATGAAAGTGGGACAACGCGAGTGGGGATGGATGTTGCAGAAGATGAAAGAGAGGGGGAAATACGAAGTGGGGGTGAAGCAGCCAATGAAAATGGTGCGAGAGGGGATGAAACTTTATGACAATGAAGGTGAACAAATCAGAATTGAATATGATGTGTTAGAGGAGTTTATGCATGACTGGGATCCATCAATGGAGGGGATACGCTCTGAGGGAGGAGAGAGAAGGGATATATTACAGGAGGTAATGGAAGGGGCAGAAATTATGGTGGGGAATGGACTATATCAACAGACAGACCACGACGAGGAGCACATTCGAGCAATCGAAGAGTTCGAGAATTATCATCCTTGCGGGAAGAAACCAAGACTCAACTAAATTTTCTAAGTAAGTTCACAGTTAATTCTCACCAATTTTCTTTTTTTTTTGCTCTAACAAATCTTTTCTCTATTAGAAGTTCTTATTTTTTTACTTTTTCCAGAATGGATCTATCTACACTTAATAAGATTGCTGAACGCGACTTCTTGCCGAGGAAGAAAGTAACAGACTTGGAAAAAGATTATCAGTACATGGTGACAGCACTTAAGGAGGTGAAGATGAGATTCGGTACGAAGGTCGTAGCCGAACTCGACGAAAGTTTTCAAATCTTTTTACCAGAGAAGATTTCATCAGCCATCCTAAGAGATCAAGAGTTTTTTGACAGACTCTCCAATACTGCAAATAAAATGAATTTATTTGTGACATATCAGGGTGGATCTTCCTTTAAGTTTGAATGAAATACGCAGCTTGCTTTGATTATAATACTTATTTCATTCAGATTAAAACTTGTACATAATAATACATAAATAAATACAATAACATAATATGATTGCTTTCTTATTTACGAGTACCTACATTATTGCGTTTACATTAATATTTTTGGTTAAATCTTGGTAAAATAAAATAATTTTTTTTTTATCTATCCAACTATTATGTTCATTACTAAAGCCTAACCATTTAACATATGCACGGTTTCCACTTTTCTTTAAAACTTTTTCTACTAAATAAATTTCTGGATACATAGTTTTCTGTATTTCCATTTCATAAAAGCCGCCAGAGATGGGTTTATCATAATAATCTTTGACATAATAAGTTACCGGATTGGTTTTTACAACTCGTGATATTGTGAAAATTTCAATAGACCAATTTGGTGTATAACATTTTTCAAAAACATGTTTTATCTTACTTATCCGCACTTTATCTACTTGTTTAAATTTCGGTATTTTCACAGGTAACTTTTTATTTGGAAAATGCTTCTTGACCTCTCTTTCATTTGCCTGCGTAACATTTTTAGGCTCAATTCCTATTGTCCGATGTTTTCTTGAATTGTAAGCTTTCACCAACTCAGGCAGAATATCACACCATTCATAGCTCCCTTGTTTGCTGAACTGTATCCACATTGCATTTTTTAATGTTCTATTAAAACGCTCACATATGCTTGCATGAAGATTACTATGCGAAGAGTATAGGTTTATCTTGTACTTCTTCATGAGTTTCTGAAAGTTTGAATTGTAAAATTCTTTTCCTTGGTCAGTTTGTAGATTTGTCGGTACGCGTTCTTGTTTCAGTATTGACTCAATAGCTAGAGTAACATCATTACTACTCTTTGACTTGATTGGTATGGCCCATGCATACTTTGAAATTGTATCTATGACAGTGAGTAAGTAGCGAAAACCTTTGTTTTCGTTGGCGTATGGAATCATTTCTACAAGATCAGCTTGCCAAGTCTCATCTATTCCACGTATATCATATTTTCTTCGTTTGCAGATGCGGTGAGCTGGTTTGTGCAACTCTTCAGCTATTTTTTGTCGCTACATTTTTTTTTTTTTTTATAATATGTTTAATGTTTAAGAAAAATTCGTGATTATGAAACTTTTATTGAGTCAGAATTTTTTTTTTTAAAGCAATCTTTCAATTTTGTCTCAAGATTATCTAATCGAATTTTAAGATGGAAAAGAACATTATTGATTTTATTAAATTCAGTGTTTATGGGAATCTCTAAGTCAACTTTCGTTACAGCCATTATGTAAGTTAGATTTCTAACTTCTTTACTTATAGTTATCAGAAGCACTTCCAAGGTGACTGCATCATTAGGCTGACTTGGATAAGCAAGGTTACATAACCTTTTATTTTGTAAATCAAAATTACCATCTAATGTAAGATTATAACCAATGCCTGGTGGACCGCGACTCACTTCTTGCGTGCCCTCAAATTTTCTTCCGAACACATCGAGACTCATGATGCTACTGATCTTATAAGAAAAGATGCATTTCAATATACGAGGTCTGTCCCAAAAGTATCCGACCTACGTTCATATCTTCGCGCGGAGAGACTCAGGCGACCTCTGGAGGGTACGAACGTCACCAGCAACTCCTAACCTTCTCGTGAGTAGCCTGAGATACCGATGAAATGCCTTAGATCCCGCGCAGCGTGTATTTGTTTACAACGACTTTTTTGCGTTCGTCGCAATTTGCTTATTGCTAAAAATGGCAGAACGAACCGAACAGCGAATTTGCATAAAATTTTGCTTTAATCTCGGTAAAAGTTGTGCGGAAACTATTGAAATGTTGCAAAAGGCCTTTAAAGATGAGTGTATGGGCAAAACACAAATAAAAGAGTGGTATAGGCGGTTCAAAAGTGGCCGCACATCTGTTGACAGTGATCCTCGTTTATCAAGTCAATGTTGATTGTTTTTTTCGATTATTAGGGCGTTGTGCACCACGAATATGCCCCTACAGGCCAGACAATCAATAAAGAGTACTACGTTGAAGTTTTGAAAAGATTACGTAATGCAATCAGGAGAAAACGACTGCAACTTTGGGAAACCGGTGACTGGCTTCTTCATCACGACAATGCTCCAGCACACGCATCAAACCTTGTGCAGCAGTATTTATTGAAACACAGTGTTGCGCAGCTCCGCCAGCCTCCATACAGTCCTGATATAGCTCCCTGCGACTTTTGGCTGTTTCCTCGATTGAAAATGCAGCTTAAAGGACATCGATTCGACAATAAACAGACTGTTGAAACTAATGCGACGAATGCACTAAAGGCGATTCCGAAGTCTGACTTTCAAGAGTGCTTTAATAAGTGGAAACATCGATATGAGCGTCTTGTTCAATCAAATGGGGACTACTTTAGAGGATGCCACCCCCCGGATGACGAAGAATAAATCAAGCGCCGAGAAATCGAGGTAGGTCGGATACTTTTGGGACAGACCTCGTATATGTCCAGCTTCACGTAGTTCCTCAATGATCGATTGTATTTCATTGTCGTGATTGTTATTTCCAGCAGATCGTTCCGCAACTAATAATCGCAGTCGCTCGATAAGCTCGTTTGGATCATCCCAGTAGACTAGATCTATAGAAGAATTTTTCTTTGCTATTTTATATTTAGGTATGAGGCTTCTTCCGGTGGTGGATTTATTTTTACAATCGCTGCGGCACATGGGTCCTATGATATTCATATATTTTCTACTCTTCGAAGTGCGTATACTCTCATCTTTGCTGTATCTTTTCCGATGAGCATTTGATGCTTCCAGGATGCTGCGATAATTTTTTCGATCTGTTGAACTTATAAGATTGTCATCTGGTTGTTTCTTGAAGAGTAATTCCATTAGACCCCCACTTTTAGGATAATTTTTATCTCTCACTTTTACCATTTTATCATGAAATTGAATTTCTGAATCGCCAATCATATACACTCCATTGACGTTCCGCACTCTGTATATGTTATCGATTTTGCTGCGGCTTTCATTTAACAATGATAAAAAGTCACTTGATTTATTTCCTTCAAGCGCAGATTTGAATGTTGAATTCATCATTGTGCCATCCATCGAAGAAAAATCTGCATCATCATCATCATCATATGCGGAACCCGACTCATTTATATCGTTTACTATACAACTTGATCGATCGAATCGCAATCTCTTCCTCGGTTTCCTGTTGCTGTCTATATTCAAAATGTGATTAGAAGGTGGCAACCTTTCGACTTTTGAATCGACGAGCTTCTTGAGTGGTGTAATGACTGGTTTCAATATATCATCAATAACTTTTTCAAAATCTTCTCTCTCCTTTTTCAATAAAGAGTATTTTTGTTTAATCGCCTCACGTGCTCGCAAGAGCTCGCTGAGAATATTCTTTTCTTTCTTGAAGTCTGATATGCTAACGAGATGCTGTCTACAATTGAACTGTAAGTTTCGGATTCATAACTTCTTTTTTATTGCAAAACAGTCAAATCCTTTTCTGTATCTACCATCATCCATCACTCTATCTTTGTCGATAACAACAAATCCATACTTATCATTCTTCCAGCATTCAGAACAAAGATTTCGAAATTCATTGAAAGTTAAATCAGTATTAACATGATCTTCATAGATATATTTTAGATTAACATCGTCTTGACGATAAATTACTAACATATTAATATTGTCCCTTACGAGGTGTTTCGGTATATGAGTGTACAACTGACATAGATAAAAGTTGTCTACATTTTTATGTCTTCCCATACCGAAAACTGCTCTGACGTTGTCTTGCTTCTCACAAGCCACATAATCAAAAATCATAATTGAATTTGGTCGGGCTTCATCTGGAGATACTACAGATTCATGCTCACTAAAAGGTAGATATGATACACCTTTATTGGTTCCAAAACTTTTGCGAGAAATTGATACTTTGGCTGATTCAAGGATTTAGAATATACATACAAATTTTCAAATCTAAGACCATTGAGATGTGTAATTAGAGCCAATAAACTATTTGTTTTTCCACAGTTAGATGGCCCGCAGAATACTGCTCGTATAGTATCAAGTAGTAATTCTCCATGACGCTTCCTTCTCTTCTGTTTTCCGAAATCAAAGTTTGTGACGGGGAGTTTGACGTTCTGCTCGCTAAAATCCATGTTCACGCGACAAAGTCTAGTTAGATATTGAACTATGGAAATATAAACGCATGTTTTATATTTTGATCTTTAGTTATAAAACAACACTCGAAGAGAGATGATCGTACATAAATCTCGGAAACAACCAAAAGGTTATGGATTGCTTGATAAAGTGATCAATAACTTACCAATTGAAATTCATCGTCCTGAATATCAATTCTGCGGTCCCGGAACTAAATTGAAAAAACGATTGAAAAGAGGTAATCCTGGAATTAATCCGCTTGATCAGGCATGCAAAGAATATGACATAGTGTACTCTGATAAAAATGGAGATCGTAAAGCAGCTGATATGAAGCTCGCTGATAAAGCTTGGCAACGTGTTAAAGACAAGGATCCCAGTCTTGGTGAAAAAGCACATGCTTTTGCTGTTACAAATGCTATGAAATTAAAAGGAATAACTAGAATGCCTTGAAAGGTGCACGTCAAGCTGTTAAGAAAGTTGGTGGTAAGAGGAAAGTTATCATTCCACGTATTCTTCCAATTCCATAAAAAATGGGTGGAGTTCTTCCGTTTCTCATACTGCTGTTCGCAGGACTAAGTGCCACCGCTGCTCTGGCAGGGGAAGCTGCAGGAATAGCTAAAGCAGTAAATGATGCTAAAGCTGCACAGAAAAACCATGAAGAAAGTAAGAGACATAATAAGGCAATGGAAGCTATTGCTTTAGGCGAAGGTCTCTATCTTAAACCATATAAAACTGGAATGGGATTATTTATGAAACCTCATGTTGGTCATGGTTAAGTTACTAAAAAAAAAAAACTTCGATTTAACTTTGCCAAATCGTCCACTGACTGACTATCATCTTCTAAAATATGCTCGCATGTTGCAAATTCCACATTTCCAAGGTGTTTTTATGAGAAATAATCTGCCTTCCGATGGTCCATGGAGTAATGAATCTGCTATTGTTAACTTGGATGACATGAAAAATAAAGGCACTCACTGGGTGTGTTATCGAAAACATGGTTCCAAAGTAATTTACTTTGACAGTTTTGGTGATCTGAAACCTCCCATAGAGCTCATGTTCTATTTCAACGTGAAAGAAGTAAAATATAACTATAAAAGGTATCAAAATTTTGACTCATTCATTTGTGGTCATCTTTGTCTTCAATTTTTAACCGGAATAAAAGAGAAGATTGCAAACGAATGGGAATCATTCTCTTCCAATCAGTCATGGAGGCCAGTTTCACTTTCAGTCTGTCAGGAAAATCATCTGTTCTAGAAGCACAATATTTTCCTTCAATTGAACTACCTCAGCATAAAAATTTTGTCTTGGGTTTAGTTGAACTTTTAAAATTCAACTCGATTCTCAATGTGGACTATTCGAATAATAAACTTCATGTGAATGGAAATATTATCACTATCCATACTGGCAGTTACGAGATTAATGCTATTAATAAATTTTTACAGGAAACTTTGAAATCTAAAGGAATTGAATTTTCCTTTAAGAGCTAACAACAATACTCTCAGAAGTGAAATTAATTGCAGTCATCCGTTAGATCTCACTCCTCACGATTCAATAGGTCGTCTTCTTGGCTTCACTCCTCGCATTCTCAAGGAAAAAACTCATCACAGTTCTGATTTACCTGTGAAAATATTGAAAATCAACGCACTCAGAGTGGAGTGCAATATTACCGCAGGTTCTTACATCAACAACAAAAAAGTTCATACAATCCATGAGTTCTTTCCCAGAGTTCCACCAGGATATAAAATCTTGGAAGTTCTATCTCATGTCATATATCTACCACTCAGTGTCAAGTGCATAGATCATCTTCAAATTCAAATCGTAGATCAAGATGGAAATTTAGTGAATTTCCGTGGAGAAGAAATTACTATTAGACTCCACATAAAATGTGTATAAATTTGTGGAGAAAATTCACGTGTATAATTCTCTGCTGCTTCTAGAAAAATGGACGAAATTCTAAGCATTCAATCAGGTGGCGTATTCGATGAGTCTATGGCTCATTGCGAGGTTCATACGCATCAGCCATACTCGACACTAAGCTTTGATAATAGTGATGAAATTCGTATTTCTACCCAACATCAAGATCTATGTCTGTTACCATCGCGCAGTTCTATCCATGTATATGGAAAACTGCAAAAACCAGATGGAACAGCACTAACTAAAACTAAATTCGTGAACAATGGCATTTGCCATCTGTTTGATGAAATTCGTTACGAAATTAATGCTGTGGTGATAGATAAAAGTAAAAATGTTGGTTTAAGCAGTCTCATGAAAGGTTGGACATAATTCAATCCGAATCAGACTCTCATGTTAGAAAATGCAGGCTGGCTTGACGTTAGAGAAGAAAGCAAAACTTTGGTAGATGCACACGGCAACTTTGACGTTTCCATTCATCTGAGTATGATCGTGGGCTTTGCAGAAGACTATAAAAAAATTATAGTTAATGTGAAGCATGAACTCATTCTCACAAGATCAAGAAATGACTTGAATGCAATAATTCAGGAAGGTACTGTAGCAAATAGTATAACTACATATGAAGACTACCAGGTAAAAATAACGAAGATTGAGTGGTTAATGCCATACGTTATTGCATCTGATAAACAAAAGATCCAGCTGCTGAATTTCATTGGCAAAGATAATCCTATCTCTATGTGTTATCGATCTTGGGAGTTATTTGAATACCCTCTACTTCCGAGCACGAGTAAACATGTCTGGACAGTGAAAACTTCAAATCAATTAGAAAAACCTCGTTTTGTCATTCTCGGACTACAAACCAAGAAAAAAAATTTGAAAACTGAAAATGCCAGTCGATTTGACCATTGTGAGATTAGTAATGTGAGACTTTTCTTGAATTCACAATAACAATATGAATCTCGACATATCTAAGAATCAGTTCGCTGTTCTCTATGATATGTATGCCAATTTTCAAGTCACCTACTATGGAAGAGACCCACAGCCACTGCTGACAAAGTCTGAATTTATCAACCTTGAATCACTCATAGTTATTGACTGTTCACGGCAAATCGAATCTATAAATAGCGCTCCTGTCGATGTACGTCTAGAGTTTGAGTCTAAAAAAGACTTTCCAGCTAACACTTCAGCTTATTGCATGATCTTACACGATTGCATCGTTCAGTACAATCCCATCAGTGGGGATATCAAGAAGCTTGTCTAAACAGCATATTATCCAACACACTTTCGTTTCAACACTCATTCCAAGATGGAGTATGCAGTAGACATAATTGGTTTCAAGCAAATGGGAGATGATTATGTTTTAAAAGAAATAGCTATCATTCCTCTCAATGAAAGTGGTAATCCTATAGTTCGTCTATTCAAGAAACCCTTTTCATGGAAAAGACTCTCTGACAACTTGCAAAGGGAAAACATTTGGCTGGAACATCATTATCATGGAATAGCCTGGAACACGGTTGGGCTTGACTACTCACAAATTGGATCATTACTCCGTGGCTCTTTACACGATGCTACCAAAATTTTTGTTATGAGTGCATTTAAACAGAAATGGCTGCAACGATTCAATTTTTCTGCAGTTCATAACATTCAGCAATACGGCTATCCGTCAAAAACCTATATAGTCAAGTGCGTTACAGTATACGATAATCCCATCTACAAGACTGCCTGCGCACTTCACACCGTCAAACTCATAAAATTATTCTATCACTCCTGTAAACATTTGCAAATCAAGTTACATTTACAAATCATTTACAATCATTTACAAAAATAAAGAAAAAAAAATTTGAAAACACTATAGGCATTCTGGTTTACGTGAGGGAAAGGGAAGCTCTCCCACTATCTCGATTTCGGATTCTGAATCATTCTGGGTGATTTAGAATCCGAACGGGTTCTGGATCACTTTGAGAGGGGAGGGGGTGATACAGAATCCGCTTGAGCCAGTATGCCTATAGCCTATCTACTCATTTGTTGCTATTTATTTTAACAGTGATTTGTTTAATTAAAAAGTAAGGATTATTTTAAAAACTAAGAAAGTACTTAACATTATTTGAGCCGTTTATTCAAAGAACGACCTAAGTCGAATTTGGCTATTTTGAGAAAAAGCGATTTAAAGATTCAGCGATCTATTGTAAACTGTAAAGTGTGTTACTGTTTGAAAATGTTTGCATTTATTTTAAAGTTATACTATTCAGTGATCATTTTAGACGATAAAATGTGAAGTATAAATGTTTAAACAATTTTAAAATATATTATTTGTACCGGATGAGTTAAGTCGCTTTTCCGGTGAACTAGTAATAAATGTTTTATAATCATTAAAATATGAAGAAAAGGATAGTAATAATAATAGTTTAAACACTTTTAGTAATTCTAGAATATAATAGAAGAAAAAAAGTAGTTTTTACATTGTTGTAATAGCAATATATCATATTTGAAGAGTTATATTAGTTTATAATTCATTTTAGATATTCGAGGTATCAAAGGCTAATATTAATTTTAAATTATTAAAAATATATTAGCTTCAAAAATAGTTTATTGAACAGTTTATAATAAGAAAAGAGAAATAATAACATGAAAAGTATAAAGAAAAATGTGATCGTAAATTAAATAAATCAAGTTAGTCACTTTCATTGTCGAATTTCTCATTCGAAGCTTGAGTCACTGTTTACTACATTTTTGCAAACTTTTGCAGAAATTGTTGATTGGTAAATTGAAGAAAAAGCATTAAAAATTAAAGATCCTTTTATGAGCCACAGAGAGCACTAACTGCAAACAGTTTTTGTAGACCAACTGATACCATTGAATTACTGAAAGTGTTAAAAAATTGCATTACATCATTACAAAATGAAAAACTTTTATTGATTACCGTTACTTTTGCAAAACGTAAAATAATGGTATTGCATATAAATTTATACAAAAAACTCTTAGACAATTATGATAAAAATAAAATAACTCAGATCAAAGAACTTCAATTATAAAATCGAATTATCATTTTTAATTTTCTAATCGGAATTAATCAAACAATTAAATTTAATTGATCGGAAGAGGCTTTGATCATTATGCAAACCATAATCTATAAAATCCATATTTTCAACTCAGTGATAAAACCAAAGTATTTTTGAACTCAGCATTTTCAAAATCAAATACGCAAAGAAAAAACTGTATATCCGCGGAATTCAATTACTAGCGGGAAATAAATAAATGACTCCATTGTCAAGACATAGAAAATTAAAATTACTATGAACTTAACTACTGACTTTTAATGGCAAAATTGAAGAACGATTATTATTCAAAACTGCTTTACGTACTCGTACAATGGCACACAAACGTGATATAACTAACAGAAAAAAAAAGTTTTTTCTATACCGAATATAAGTTATCAATGTCAAAACAAGTATAATATTAGGGGGCCTGCGGCGGCTCAGTCGGTAGAGTGTCGGATTCCCACGCCGGTGACCCGGGTTCGAATCCTAGTCTCTGCCGATTGATACAAGCACCTCTGTAAAAATTACATGTGCTTTGTTTACAAACACACCGCAGACCCCCGTCGTCGATTAGCACCACATGGAAGCACAAACATGGCGACGTTAAATAATAAAAAAAAAAAAAAGTATAATATTATAAAAATCTTGAAAATAGTAATTCAAATTCAAAATCACTATTCAAGAGAGATAAATATAGTTAATTGCCAATAAATAATAAAATTAAATATAAGTAAATTAAAACACGTTACAACCATAAAAGATATTTAAGAATGTATCAAATGCTTATGTCAATGTTCGACAGAAGATTGACAATTTCAGAAAATTTTGAGAAAATGTGAACATTAATTGAATTTCAGTTTAAAGCTTACTTGCTTCGACAATGCAACAGTCGATATAAAACGAAATAACGAATTTCCTAGTTTTATGGCTAAAATGTACAATCAAAATATAACACATTTTCCTGTGACGTTATTCAACATATGAATGTTAAAAGGAAACTGATTTTTTATTTATTATTAACATTCAAAGATACTTCCTAAAGTTTTTAATCTTTTATTACAAGTAATATAACAAATATTAGTTAAAGATCGATAACGTTCTAATCGTAGTATCGTAATATCTAGTATTCAAGTTTATAAAAACTTACTGTGTCTATATAAAACCACTAGTATGAATAATTTACAAATACAATAAACAATACCATTTTATTCCACACTCGACCGATATGGCCACTTTTTGCTCCTGAAAATCCGGGCGAAAGTAGCATATATTTCCCGTAAACCCATTTGCGGGGCGAAAGTAGAATTGCGGGGCGAAAGTAGCATTTGCGGGGCAAAAGTAAAATTTTCGGGGCGAAAGTAAAATTTGCGGGGCGAAATTAAATTGGTTGAGCGAAAGTAAAATTTGCGGGGCAAAAGTAAAATTCAAAATTTTTTCTTTTACAATTCGTTTTTTTTTACAATACTTTTGTTTTATAATAAGTTGATATATATCTAGTGGTTTTTTTTACAAAAAAAAATGTAATTACAAAACAAACAAAATCTTTATTTACATATTTTATATTTGAGCGCGCGCATACGCATTCTTCTAGATCAACCTAGAAGAATATAAAAAAACGCGTCGGCGCTACTTTTCAGGGTCAATAAGTCGCCACAGTCGACAGTGGAATAAAATACTATATGCAACACGGGGCGAAAGTAGATTTTTCCCTCGGGTGTTTATTGCCCTCCCGAGAAAAATCTGCAACCTTCGCCCCTTGTTGCATAATGTTACTATTATATGATTTACAAGTTTATACTTTAATACAATAATCTAGCAGATTGTTCACACTAAAATAATAATGCTGCATACAAAGTAGTCACGCGCTTTTAGCAAAAAGGTACATTACAATATTATAATGAAACAATATTTAAATACCATTTATTATTTTACATGGAGTACAATTATATTCTACTAATAAATAAAAGCATATACTTAATTTATTATACTAACTTTATTTTAAACGTAGTAACAATTGTAACACCACATTTTGTGCGTGTTACACAATGTGATTGAGATCACACGACCTAACAACTTCACTCACTTACACATTCACATACACAAACACTATCCCCTCGGACGACACAGAGCAAGCGAGCTCTCAGGCCTGGAGCAGCTGAAGAAGACGTGTAGCGGCCTCCCCATTAAGCCTCGCATAGGTATAAGCTGGCTGACCTCGGCTGGGGTACGCTGAGCACGCTCTGGCGTCTCCTCTCCTCACTCCTGTCCCCTCGAACCAACCTAAAAAGATACACAAAAGATTAGAAATTAGGAAGAGAAGTAGAAAGTATTGGAAGGATACCCACCTGATTGTATATCTTGAAGAGCATAGAGAGATCCACCTTGAACGGAGCGGCAGCTTCTTTAGACGTAAAGGAGGCCTGCAGCATACATCCTGAAAATATAACCGAGGATTAGTCTACAGAATACAGGTACATCAAAAAGGAACTCGCTTACCTGGTCTGGAGGGTTTGCAGAGGCAGGATGGTCCCACGGATACAGTAATGCAGCTCAACACGTGGGCCGCTCCTCCATAACAGCAGCAGCAACAGCCTCCGAAGCACTCAATTTAGACACTCGGAAACAACACCTCATTAGGAAAGGCAGATCACAGTTATACTCGAAAAATACTAAACACTGATCCCACCTGGTAATAATAGCATTGGGTGAATGCAGTGGGAGCTGCATATAAACATAACCTCTTCGAGGTTAATCGTGCACACTGTTCCTGCTGCTAATACGCCGTCCGGGGTCCTGAAGCTATCGCCATCGTGCCCTTCGTCGGCACTATCGTCTGGATGTCCTTCCTGCTCAACACCCTCGCCGCACTTCCTCGCCCTAGCCACTCGTCCCTCCTCGTCCTCTCCAACTCCGTCCGCAAGCCGTCGGCCGCATGCCGCATAGCATGACGCCACCGTGAGCAGACGCTTCCCTTTCCTCCTTCGCACTTCTCTCTCTCCCTCGCCAAAGCACGCACTGCGCCCCAGACGGGCTCTGTTCACACCACTGAAAACTTGAACGCCGCGGTGACGAAGGACGACGCGGCCACTTCGTACTGAGCTACGCACACCGACGCCTCGCTTTTTCGAATAGCTCCGTACGTACTATCGCTAGTAAAGAACGCCTCGTGGTGATTACCAATATTGTATCTTGTGTCCATCGTGTGAGCCTACACATCTGCGATATCGAAGGAGGCCACACTCGATTAGAAAGAGTAAGTTGCACAGATTACTTTTGTGCTTAGTGCGGGTACAGAATCATATATATATATATATATATACGAGGGTAGTTCAATAAGTCTTTAGAATAAAGTATAAAAACAATTTTTTTTGGGTAAATTTTTTTTTATTTTTCAACATAATCTCCTTGGAGCTCTATACACTTGGTCAATCGCTTTTTAAGTTTTTTTAATCCTTCAGAAAAGTGCGTTTTCGGAAGTTCCTCAAAATAAGCACTTACAGAGGCAATGACGTCTTCGTTGTCCGTAAATCTCTGTCCACCGAGCCATTTTTTCAAGTTTGGAAATAAGAAAAAGTCACTGGGGGCTAAATCTGGTGAATACGGTGGGTGTTCGACCAATTCGAATTTTAGTTCTTCAATTTTAGCCATTGAAACGAAGCATGTGTGAACTCGGGCGTTGTCGTGATGAAAGAGAATTTTTTTTCTCGCCAAATGTGGTCGTTTTTTTTTAATTTCTTCTTTCAGCTGCTCTAATAATGATGCATAATACTCACCAGTAATTGTTTTACCCTTTTCCAAGTAGTCAATAAGTATAATTCCACGTGCATCCCAAAAAACTGTAGCCATAACCTTACCAGCTGACTTTACGGTCTTTGCCTTCTTTGGAGCTGGTTCGCCTGTGGAAATCCACTGTTTGGATTGTTCCTTTGTCTCAGGAGTGTATTGGTGTATCCATGTTTCATCCACAGTCACAAATCGACGAAAAAATTCCTCAGGATTCCGACTTATGCGCGCCAAAAGAGCCTCAGAGGCGACCACTCTATTGCGTTTATTCTCAGCTGAGAGCAAACGCGGCACCCATCTTGCCGATAGCTTTTTCATGCCTAATTTTTCATGTAGAATTGAAACAACTGCACCTATAGATATCCTTGTGGCCTCAGCTAACTCACGCACTTTTAATCTTCTATCCTTCAACACCATATCGCGGATTTTATTGATGATTTCGGGAGTAGTTGCTTCTACGGGCCTTCCTGAACGTGGTTCGTCACTTATTGATGTACGACCACGCTTAAATTCATTTACCCAGTTATAAACCGTTGCTAAGGCAGGGGCAGATGTGCCATGAACTGAGTCCAATTCATTTTTTATCTCATATGGAGTTAAACCCTTTAAATGAAAATGTTTAATTACCGCTCTGAACTCGTTTTTTTCCATTTTTCTTAACAAGCAATTTTTTTTTTTCAATTGGTTATAAAAACACGTAAACTCAGAAGATGTGGACTGTGACTGCACCATATATCTAGTCGGGAGTGGTGCTGACTGAAAACAGATGATTTCGAGCGATTCGCGCGCCATCTGTTGGTCATTCTAAAGACTTATTGAACTACCCTCGTATATACCCCGATAATAATTTCATCAAGCTTGCTCCGCGTGCGTGTCGAGCGTCGCGTCGCCGCCTTTTCATCGTGTATTTCGTCGCCGGAAATTAAATGAATTCGCGTCCCTGAGGAGTAGCTTCTTCCCATTCCACCCTTTTACCGTTCCCACCGTACCGCGTGCTCACCGTGGCTAGTGTATCGTATAAGTAACCTTATTGTATCGGTCGGATAATAATTGTAAAATCGTGCTGCGAATTCGAGCAGCTGGCGCTCAACCTTTGTAAAATTAATAGAATAAACCACAAGTGTTCACAGTTTTATCCTAAATCCCGTGTATCATTTCTTTTAACCCTCGAATAAATATAATGTTAAAGCCTGCACGTGCGGCGCAATAATATTGGTTAAACTAGCCAAAATTATTGTCATAAAATTGACGCCCAACGTATTATAAAATTAACATAGTAACGTGGGGTCGAGGAAAAAAATTCCGGTAAAATTTTAATTATACTATTAAACTAAATTAGAATTTAAAGGAAATTAATTCGTGAGTAATAATTCGTAGAATATGACAGTGCAGGTATAATTAAATATATACTGGCACCTGTAATATATCGTTGCAATTTTCTCGAGTGAGATACACGCGGCCGCGGCGAAACGCTCGACAACGCCGCGACGGCTTGTAGCTGGCCATTTTTGCATGTGCGCCGCGAGTTCGTCTCGCAGGCAGCCATCTTTTAACGTTGGCGTCAGGCGGTAGGCCACGCTAGCATTACTTGGCATTAGTAGTTTATGCTGATGATTTTGCATTTTGCACATCGGCATAAATGCAAAAAAATATATCCCCAAAATTTATACGTATATCCTAAATAATTAGGATTGTATAAATACAACATTTAGAATATTAAACAGTGAGTGAGTGCGTAGTGAAGTTTCGAAAAATTTTCTTCGAGTAATAATTTTGAAAAATAGTTAAATAAAATTCGTGATAATTATCAACAATTTCGAAACTTTGTGTAATAGCAAAACGAGAATTTTAGAAGATAGTTGAAAATAAGTTTTGGCAACATGTGTTCATTAAATACAGTATAGACTCTGCAATCTACTTCAACATTTAAAAAAAAAAAAACAGTTTATTTAAAATCTTTTTGTGACTTAATTGTTATTCCATTTTTTTAACGATTTTAAATAATAGTATAACAAATAAAATTTTGTTTTGATTAAAAATATTTACAGAAATTAGTAAATGTGATTAGCAATGGTACATAACTGGAGCAATTATATTCAGATTTAAATACATTTTTCTTATAAATACACGCAGTGGAAATTATTTTCTATTAAATAAACGTTGAATAGATACTTTTATTTTTATTTTTTATTTAAAATTAGAATATTCACAACATAAATTTAATAAAATTACTATTAATCATCATTACTATAATAATAGTATATTCACACAATACTAGTATATTCTTATAATAATAGTATATTCACATAATACTAGTATATTCTTATAATAATAGTATATTCACATAATAATAGTATATTCGTATAATGATAGTATATTCGTAAATTGCCACGACGTTACAAAAATTTTTCTGGAAATTGAATAAAACCATAAAATTAAGAAACCTCACTCACTCGAAAATAAAAGGTAACATTTTTATTACTATTATATGTTCATAATTTTATATTTTATGCACATGTACCCTATTTTATGTATTTTATGCACAATTTTGTAATATATAATATTTATTTTCTCCGCCTATCGCTACAAAAAACGCCCACCTTCCGATCAATAACATTTACACCTATTTCCCATGAACCCTATAATCACTAAAGTGATTTAATCGTTGCAAAGTGGATTTATCAAAAATAAGTGAATAGTTTCCCCTTCGATAAATTTTGTTCATTTTGTTACGAATAGATAATACCCAATCTAGTTCGTACACTTTGAATAAAATTTCGTATAAAACTTTTTTTTCTAATATTCAGTTCAAAATCTTGGAAATTGAAATTTGTATAGTATATTATTTGTAGTAAATATTCGTATTAAAATTCGAAATAAATATTTACTATAAATATTTTCTCGTTACCTCGCATAGTCGAATAAATATTTAGTATAAATATTTTCTCGGTACCTCGTATAGTCGAATAAATATTTAGTATAAATATTTTCTCGTTACCTCGTATAGTTGAATAAATACTTAGTATAAATACTTTCTATTTACTTCGTATAGTTGAATAAATATTTCGTATAAAAGTTTAATTTACTATTTGGACCTGACTAAAGGAATTATAAAATTTTCTGCTTTCATGGTAATTAATTGTAAATTTAAATTAAAACTTGGATCATTTTGAAATTTTCTTTTTTTGTTATTACCTACAAATTTTTTTATTATTTCGTAATTAGTTAACAACCCTTTATTACATTTGCAATATTCTTTAATTTTGCAATACATTTTTATTTTTTTTGTAAACAACGCTAGCTTACAATAATCCACCTTCGTTAAAATAAGTGTACAATATTATTTTGAATTAGTAATATTCCACCTATCGAACACACATTCCTCAGCCCATATCGAACGTAAACAACATCACGAGACCCTATCGATCCTCACCCGACTACAAATTGCCAGTAGTTGAGTTTTACCTTGTGTATCCCTACCGCATGCACGCAGAAATACTTGTATGGAATTTCCGCTTAGCGACCTTGCTTTTGCTTGTTAATTATATTATTTTTTTTGTTTGTTCGCATCCTCAATACCATTTTAAATTTTTTTTCGTTTGTTCGCATCTTCAATCCCAGTTAACAAAAAGTTCCAGATTTCTTAAATAATATGAAGTTGAAAATTTGTACGAACAAAAAGATTATCATTGTGATTGTTGTTAAATATCTTAAATTAATAAAGTTCGTCTGGATTTATTTTTGTCTATTTAAAGAAAAAACTCTTAGTAATATTTATTGTTTTTTATTTATATCAAAATCATAAGAAAGTAAATTTTTTTATTTTTTTTCCTCGTAAAAGAATTTTTTTTTAGGAAAACAACTCGAATTTTTCTTCTTAGCATTAGTCTTTTTGAACCCCTACACCCAATATCGTATTTGATCGAAACCCACCATCTACCTTTATCTACACCCAATATATTCCTGCTTGCATACCTCATACCCGCTTACGCTTAGACAATCGTAATACTTCGCTTCAACTTTTGTTTGCTTTACACACTGCTTATTAAAAAACAAAAAATTTATTTTTCCTATCGTTGCTTGCTTTTGCTTATTCATTTTTTTTGCATTCTCTGCAATATTTCATCTGTGATTTTCTCTTTGAGAACTTCATCGTTTTACATTTTCTTATCCTAGTAGCTTGAGTTTGGTTGTTTTTTTTCCTGCTTTGTTCCTCTATTCGTTTTTGTTTTTTTTAACCTTTATACAGCATTAAGCTGAGGAAAAAAAACCCACATCTGAGAAATTCGGTAGGAGAGCAAAGAAAAGTGAGCTAACTCGTAACTTAACGAAACGTCATTCCCCCCCCCCCCCTATACAGATTAATTACCTGAGATAGACCCGTCAAAGATTAGACAAATCAATTTAGAGAGGACTCGTATAACAGAACTGTTTAACACTTACTCGGATGAATTGGTCGCAAATAGTCTACGGCGATCAAGGCTAAATACAGAGGGCACACGAGCACAACGGCTTGACCGATTAGTACGATTTGACCTGCGAAGGCTATTCGGTAACCAAGGGGCTACGTATGACCCAGAAATAGATAATGCCACTGAACGAGGGAAAGAATCACCGTCGTTGAACACAGAAGATATTCTCGAAGAAGCGGAGAAAACCTCAGATAGGACGAGAGATAGTAGTAGGCGTACCTTCACTGAAACAACCTTAAATGAGGGCCACGCGGGGTCATCATTAAATAAAGGGTCGAACCTCGTCCATAGTACCCCGAATACGGGGACGGGACATATTCCGCCGGGACCTCAACTACTAGAAACACCTGTAGAACCTATAGGGCGTCAAGGAGCCCATCAACAAAATACTCTCAGCTTCCAAGAAATGTCCACTATTGGCGAAACAGGTGAACCGAAAAACAGTACAGTTAATGAGGGCACCACACGGCCTACACCATCAAATCCGGTAGGAGCAACGGGGGGCGGGGATATAGAAGAACAGCAACTAGGGGGCAGAGATTCATTACGGGAAAACCCAAATCACCCAACAGTCGGTAACAATGTGGATCCGACTTCGACAAACTACAACTTACAATATTCGCAGGCGAACCAAAATCTCGGGGGGACTCAACTTCCACCTTTACAGGCAGCTGGCATGCAAGAGCATACCAGAGGGACAATGGAAAACATTTCGCCGAATTCCCCGCCCATAGCTGCACCGTTAAGCAACTCTACGCTATATACCCATAATCCACCAATGAACCTAGCACAAGAAACAAATCCTACCGTACAAACCCCCCGACTTTCACAAATAGTGAACTACCCTACCGTACAAACCCCTCAATATCCACAAATACCGATCAACCCTATCGTCCACCCCGCACAACCTATACAAATACCTACCTACCAAACCCCCCAACTCCCACAAATGTCACCATACTCTACCATCCAAAACCCTTCTCAACCCTCACAAATACCTACCTACTATACCGCCCAAACAACCCAATATCCACAAATACCGAACAACCCTACCGTCCAAACCTCCCAACCTTCACAGATACCGAACAATCCTACCGTCCAAAGTACCCAACCTCCACAGATACCGACTTACCCGAACATTCAGATTTCCCAACAGACACAAATACCGAACTACCCTACCGTCCAAAACTCCCAACCTATACAAATACCGAACAATCCTACCGTCCAAACTCCCCAACCTCCACACATACCGACCTACGAGACCACCCAGATTTCCCAACAGCCACAGATACCGAACTACCCTACCGTCCAAACCTCTCAACCTACACAAATACCGAACAACCATACCGTCCAAACTCCCCATCCTCCACAAATACAAACCTACCCGACTACCCAGACTCCCCAATAGTCACAAATACCGAACTACCCTACCACCCAAACATACCAACCACCACAGATACCGAACTACCCTACCGCCCAAACATACCAACCACTACAGATACCGAACTACCCTACCGCCCAAACATACCAACCACCACAGATACCGAACAACCCTACCGTCCAAACATCCCAACCTGCACAAGTACCGACATACCCTACCACCCAACCCCTCCCACTTTCACAAACACCAATATACCCCACTTTTCACACGCATCAACCCGCACAAATATCTCCTCCACTACACCAACAGACTCAGTATGCCGCCCAAAATTACCAACATTCGTATTCACCCACGAACCAGTCAGTACAAAACTCGCAACCACAAACATCAATGTACCATACACCGCAATCTACACAACCATTACAATCAGCACCACGCCCTATCGACCAATTTAACCACCACCAACAAGGAGGGAACCACATATCCACCAATCAAACCATACTACCTAATTACTCGCAAACACCATCGGATTCGAACTCGCAAAATTTAAATTTATCGCAACCAAGTACTGCACCTATCCCACAGACATGGAACCCCTCACCTGCTTGCCAAGATGTCCACAATAACGGCTCGGACAGGTCCCAAACATTGCCAAGCAGTACAATATATCCCGATAACTCGTCGTACACAGCGAATGCAGTAACTTCTACAAATAACCCACATTTACCACCTGACCTCGTAGGCTATCCATTAATGAACACAAACACCCAAGTCCCAATATCTAGTAATCGAATGTGGTATTACCCCTTCGCACAGTTTCCCCTTGGGCATAGTATTCCCCAAGGAGGACACTCTTACAATACATCGAACACCTTGCCATACGGTCAAATGCTTCTTGACAATCCGGAGCGAGTACACACTCAAAGCTCGAATAACGATTCCTCGTTCCAGCGCGAAACTAGAGTAGCCAGTCTGATACAAAAGTATAGTGTAAGCTTTAATGGAGAACCAAAAGCAGATCTAGGGGAATTCCTCTCTCGAATAGAGGATTGCCAGAGAAGCTGTAATATGTCCGATCGGGACATCTTGAAAATGATTCCCATTATTTTAAAAGACCAAGCTTTGTATTGGGCACGCCCGTTGCTACAAAACTGGCGCACATTGGAGGAATTCAAAAACGCCATAAGACAACAATATGGCAGACCGGATTTCCAATTACAATTAGAAGATGATATTAGGTCAAGATCGCAAGGACCCGAAGAATCAATTGCTACGTTCATCGCAAATATCCGAGCATTGATGAATCAATGCATCCCCCCAATGACCCTCATAGCCCAACTGGATAGAACTTATCGCAATTTACATGAGGATTATTTCGCTAAGATAAATAGTTATCAATTCAATACGTTTGAAGAATTGCAGGCCTTGGGACAACAAGAAGAGATGCGAAGGGAGCGGAAGAAGAAATATAGACTCTTACCACCACCTGAAGATTCGTCGTGCCCTCATTTAGCTTATCGACCACCCCCGAGAAAAAACCGAATTGCCGCTATCGAAAGAGTACAACAATACAGTGATTCAACCGATGAAGAAGACACTAACGAAGTTACAGCTGTCGACAACATCGTAAAAACAAAAACGGGCCAACTGGTCGAATTCGCACGAAAAAAAGATGTCGAACACACACCAAGCATATCAAAACAAAAGAACTGGAACAACGGCAATAATAACAAAACCCCCCTACCGCCTCCCCGAAAACCCCAAAACACGAAACCTACCGTCAATAACAAGCCCACTCAACCCCTAAAATTAAGTAAGGAAAACCCGATAACTAGAAAAGTATACCCATGTTGGGTCTGCAAGGACACAGACCATTGGGCAGCAGACTGTCCGAAAAGGACAGGGAACATCTGCTATAAATGTGGCATACGTGACGTAACAATACGTACGTGCCCAAGATGTAGGCCAAATGCGGGAAACGAGCAAAGAGGGAAACAGTAAGGGCCAGGTTAACCTCTAAACTTGGGCAGGCCCAAATACCCACGCCAAAAGCGACACCGAAAGCTTCAGGCCTAGTCAACTCGGGTTATGGAGAGAAAATACCGATGCCTGTTTGTCCAGTCGGAAGCTATGATAATCGTCTGTACCTCAATATCGATATAGCAGGAAAAGTCTTCTCGCACTCGTAGACAATGGAGCAGTTGCCTCCTTCATAGGGTTAGAAGCGGCAAGACAAATAGGGGCTGAAATAATACCCCAGACCGGATACATGATGATGCCAAACGGCGAATTAGAAAAAATCGAAGGTACTACGAAATTTATACTCCACCTCGAAGGTAGAGAGATACCCGCGGACCTCAGGGTATCCAAAACAATGACCTACGACATCATACTGGGCATGGACCTATTGGCACTATTGAAGATAACGATAGACCACCAACACCGAACTTGGCACACGGACAAAGGAATAGTGAGAAAATTCCATCCGAAAAACCAGGATCAGGGAGCAATCATGGCGACGGCAGCAATCGGGGGGACCTCCGACTTATCGGGAAAACAAAAACGAAGACTAGATAAACTTATATTCGATCTCACCATCCCACCACCGGACGCAACCCCGGGAGTGGCTAAGATAAAACCTCATGAAATAATTGTAGAAGGTTGTAGTCCGATAAAACCACGTATTCGTAGAATCTCTCCAAAACTTTTAGCTGCTGTCCACGCTGAGGTTGATCGTCTCCTAGCAGAGGGAATTATCGAACCCTCAGAAAGCGCTTGGAGTAGTTGTCCCGTAATTGTACCGAAATCGGACGGTAAAATAAGGTTTTGTATCGATTACCGAGCACTAAATGGCGTTACAAGAAAAAACGCTTACCCCTTACCCCACATGGACATGCTATTAGACAACCTAAGAAACACCAAATTCCTCTCGAAAATAGACCTAAGTCACGCGTATCACCAGATCCCCCTAGCAACAAAGAGTAAAGAGTATACAGCATTTGGACTACCTGGAAAAGAGCTAAACCGCCATGGACGACCTCTTTGGCCCAGAATGGCGACCACATGTGTTCGTATACATGGATGATATAATCATAGCCACAAACACGTTCGAAGAGCACCTATATTGGCTGGAAAAAGTGTTGAAAAAACTGCGAGATGCCAATTTAGAAATCAACCGAGAAAAGTCAGAGTTCTGCTGCTCGGAAGTTAAATATCTGGGTTACGTCGTCAACAAGGAAGGACTCCAAACAGACCCAGACAAGATTGCCCCAATTCTAAACTGTGCCCCACCTCGAAACCTCAAGCAACTTCGCCGATTCCTCGGTATGGTAGCATGGTATGCTCGCTTTATTAAAAATCTTGCAGAAATAAAAATCCCTCTTACCGAACTATTGAAGAAAAACGTCCCTTGGACCTGGGGAGAAGATCAACAACAAGCCTTCGAAAAACTGTTGATACTTCTTACTGAAGCCCCAGTCTTAGCCCGACCAGACCCCAACCTACCGTTCTGCCTACAAACTGATAGTAGCAGCTACGCTCTAGGGGCGGTGCTCACCCAAATAATCCAGGGAGAGGAGCATCCCATCGCCTACGCCAGCAGGACCTTACCAAAAGCGGAACGTAACTATACAGTAACAGAACAAGAATGTCTGGCTGTAATATGGGCGGTAGACAAATTTCGAGGTTATCTCTTGGAAGAAAAATTCACTGTTATTACCGACCACAGTAGCCTCACCTGGCTGCACAATTTAAAAGACCCAGCTGGCAGGTTAGCCAGATGGGCCACAGCTCTTCAAGGTTACAATATGGAGATTATACACCGCAAGGGAGCACTCCATAAAGTACCTGATGCGCTGTCTCGTTCGTTTGACGAGGTTTGTTGCTTAGCAACAACGGGACTATTGGATAGGGATAGCTGGCATACCAATCGAATAAAGATGGTAAAGAAAAATCCGGGAAGATATCCAGATTGGAAAATTGTAAATAAATGCCTTTACAAACACCGTCCCAACCTCATGATTGATTCGATCGTAACCGACTTAGACAGTTGGAAACTCGTAGTTCCAGAGTTCGATAGAGAAAGAGCTCTGTTCGAATGTCATAACACTCCACAATCAGGGCACATGGGAGTCGATAAAACCTACCATCGGCTTCAACAATCATATTTCTGGCCCAAGATGAAGAAGGATGTTATTCGTTACATAAAAGAATGCCCAGATTGCCAGATGTACAAAGTTCCCCAACAGGCACCAATGGGACTTAGAAGAAGTTAGAAGAAGGACTTAGACCCAAAGGAAAATAGAAGGACCTTGGGAAATAGTAGCAGCTGACGTCATGGGTCCATTGCCAAATAGTAAAGGGCAATGTCGTTATATCGTAGTATTTCAAGACTTATTTACGAAATACATTGAAATCAGACCTCTTAGGAAAGCTAACGCTAAATGCATAGTAAAAGCTTTCGAGGAACTGATAATTTGTCGCTGGGGATGTCCTAAATATTTCATAACCGATAACGGAACGGAATTTTCGAATAAGCTTATGACGTCAAAACTGGATGAATTAGGAATTATCCAAACGACGATAGCCCCTTACCACGCTCAAGCAAACCCTGTTGAGCGTAGTAATCGCACTATTAAGCAAATGATCTCGATCTTTGTAAAAGAAGATCATCGTAATTGGGATATTCACCTAAATGAATTCGCGTTTGCCGTTAACACCGCGGTGCACTCGTCAACACTGTTGACACCCGCATTTTTAAATTTTGGTAGGAACCCGCGGCAATCCAAAACCCTCAAACAATTCCTCGAAAATCCTCAAACTCCTAGTTCCCCAAATTCCGTAGCATGGGCGGAGAGAGTGAAACGTCTTGCAGCAATACACGACTTCGTTAAGAAACACTTGAGAAAAGCAAGTGAAAGACAAGCACGGTACTACAATAAAAATCGTAGAGATATAACTTTTAACGTGGGAGACCTTGTACTCCGTCGTAACCACGTGCTGTCTTCAACAGCAGATAACTTTGCAGCTAAGCTCGCTCCAAAGTTTGTAGGTCCGTTGAAAGTAGAGAAAGTTTTGTCACCAGTCGTGTATCAACTGCAAGACGTTAATAGTTAGAAAAAAGCGAAAGTGCATATTTCAGACCTAAAATCATACTCAGCTCCCTCACAACAGCCTATTTCTCCAACAGATAACAGCTTCAGTGACCAGGATGCACAGTATAGGGAAAGGTCGCGGCTACAAGCTACCCCGGATGGCCGAGGCTCGGCCCGGGACAGCACCGGCGGAGAGAGACGTCCGCGCTACAATCCCCGCAAGCGGCCGAAGAGCAGCATTGGCCAAAGTAGGGAAAGCGGCCAAGCCAACAACGGTTCTCGACCGCCCAAGAATTGGCAGGGGAGCCTGGCTCCAAAACCGCCAGCAGGCCGGCGTCGGCGCGGTCGGCCCAGGTCGAGTCGTCTTGCCCCCCTCACCCCGACCAGCGGGTCAAGGTTTCACCCCGGGGGAGGTGGCATCCCCGCGGGCGGTGATTGAGCGACCGGTGGAGACAGTAGCTCTGGAGGAACCCGAGCTACTATACGACCCCTTCTCAGGGTCGTACAAACCAAGGAAACCGGTGGCTCAAATTGACCGCTCGAAGGGGGCCATCCCAAAAGGGTCGTACGGTGAGGAGGAACATCGAGGCGCGTGTCCCTTCGACCCGTGCAAAACGCTAACGGTGTTTAGGGCACCAATGGTAGACTCCACCTGAGCTAAACGACCCACCCGACAAGCTGGACAGCCCCAGGAACCGGAAGAGGGTGAATTCCCACCAATTCCCCCCCATCCGAGAAAGAATTACCCCCCTATCGCGCGATCCCCATCAAACCCCCCCTCCTATCGTAAACCTAAGCCAAAACGCACCAAAGAAATAATTAGGGTGGTAAATGACCCTAACAAGGGACAGGTGCGCATTTTGCGAAGTGATGAAGTAACGTATAATAGGGTAGCGTCAACCCAAACCTCATCGGAGAAGGAACTGCTAATCGAGAAAGGAAGGATCCTCAGAGAGCAGGTCGGTGCAGAGCGGGAACCGCTAATAATGTCGGTGGGCCCAATCAATTTTGTAAAGAGTAGGCAGCCCAGCCCAGTACCGCTCGCTTCGACCTCGATCGCGGAGCAGAGAACCATTCCTAACCTAATGGACCTGAGGATCCAGCCTCCAGCATTGTACCAGACAGATGACTCGGCCTCCGTGTCATCCCAAGGGTCTTGCTGGAACTGCAAGGAAGAGGGGCACCGGTACGCGAAATGTAAACAACGACGGAGCTACAAATTCTGCTACCGGTGCGGTCAGCAGGGGGTTGACGTCTACACCTGCCCGAAATGCTCGGGAACACCATCGATGGGACCGGCGAAGCCGCTTAACCTCCCCTGCAAACCACCAACTCACAAGCAGGCGGAACCCAAAGCGAGCCCCACACCACTACCGGCACCAGAGCCGACACCTGCGCCCATGCCTATCGCGGCAACCGTAGCTCCAGGAGCCTATGGTTCTCAGCCCGTGTTGGTAGTGATGCCGGGAGCGATTGTTTACTTCACCTCACCTCCGAAATGAGGCACCTTTATCGAAATACCAACCTTTACCCCCTCCCGCAATATTGATCCCCTCCTATCGCCAATACCGAACAACCTTTTATCGAAACACCAACCTCTCCCCTATCGTAATACCGAACCTTCTTGGTAAATATTGCAATCATATTTCGTAACCTAAAAATGTAAGGGATTGTGCATGCGTAAAATGGAGTACATGATATAAAATGGTATAAAATGGTATAAGGTAGTATAAAGTAAATTAAGGTATATATATAAAAAAAAAACTGACAGATGTGATCGCCAAGACCGATCCTAACTATCTTGCTAAGGGACTTCAATCATATATTAGGATGTGGGTTCGTTACGCGAACGCACCGAGTATTCATTCACTGGATACAAGTAACTAGTAGTAAAATCGGCATGTACCTTAGTGCCAGCTACATGCACAAAAATTTGGTATTAACGATTATATAGAATATTATTCTACTAAGCACAAGTATGAAGTGTCCCTTACTAAGTTAGGAAACCTAGACTTTAAGAATTTAGTTGATAAGAATAACTATGTATATACCTATGTATTAGTTTTTTTTTAAGACTCAACCGTACTACTCCCAATGTAACCACGTGTACAGCATAATGTAAGTAATTATCGGTATTTAAATGTATCATTTACCGATCGTGTTCAACAAGAGAACGAGAAGAAATGAGACTAAATGAAATATTTAAGCTAAATTATATACTTTGCGTAGGTTAAGTATTTATCTAGTTAGAAGCGTAAAGAATGATTAGCATAGATTAGGTTAGCACATAAGTTAGTTAGTTGCGTACCGAGTGAGCACGCCCATAGTATACCGCGAACCGCGTAACCGCGCTTTGTTTTAGTAGGGGGAGTTTGTAACACCACATTTTGTGCGTGTTACACAATGTGATTGAGATCACACGACCTAACAACTTCACTCACTTACACATTCGCATACACAAACACTATCCCCTCGGACGACACAGAGCAAGCGAGCTCTCAGGCCTGGAGCAGCTGAAGAAGACGTGTAGCGGCCTCCCCATTAAGCCTCGCATAGGTATAAGCTGGCTGACCTCGGCTGGGGTACGCTGAGCACGCTCTGGCGTCTCCTCTCCTCACTCCTGTCCCCTCGAACCAACCTAAAAAGATACACAAAAGATTAGAAATTAGGAAGAGAAGTAGAAAGTATTGGAAGGATACCCACCTGATTGTATATCTTGAAGAGCATAGAGAGATCCACCTTGGACGGAGCGGCAGCTTCTTTAGACGTAAAGGAGGCCTGCAGCATACATCCTGAAAATATAACCGAGGATTAGTCTACAGAATACAGGTACATCAAAAAGGAACTCGCTTACCTGGTCTGGAGGGTTTGCAGAGGCAGGATGGTCCCACGGATACAGTAATGCAGCTCAACACGTGGGCCGCTCCTCCATAACAGCAGCAGCAACAGCCTCCGAAGCACTCAATTTAGACACTCGGAAACAACACCTCATTAGGAAAGGCAGATCACAGTTATATTCGAAAAATACTAAACACTGATCCCACCTGGTAATAATAGCATTGGGTGAATGCAGTGGGAGCTGCATATAAACATAACCTCTTCGAGGTTAATCGTGCACACTGTTCCTGCTGCTAATACGCCGTCCGGGGTCCTGAAGCTATCGCCATCGTGCCCTTCGTCGGCACTATCGTCTCGATGTCCTTCCTGCTCAACACCCTCGCCGCACTTCCTCGCCCTAGCCAATCGTTCCTCCTCGTCCTCTCCAACTCCGTCCGCAAGCCGTCGGCCGCATGCCGCATAGCATGACGCCACCGCGAGCAGACGCTTCCCTTTCCTCCTTCGCACTTCTCTCTCTCCCTCGCCAAAGCACGCACTGCGCCCCAGACGGGCTCTGTTCACACCACTGAAAACTTGAACGCCGCGGTGACGAAGGACGACGCGGCCACTTCGTACTGAGCTACGCACACCGACGCTTCGCTTTTTCGAATAGCTCCGTACGTACTATCGCTAGTAAAGAACGCCTAGTGGTGATTACCAATATTGTATCTTGTGTCTATCGTGTGAGCCTACACATCTGCGATATCGAAGGAGGCCACACTCGATTAGAAAGAGTAAGTTGCACAGATTACTTTTGTGCTTAGTGCGGGTACAGAATCATATATATATATATATATATATATATATATATATATATATATATATATATATATATATATATATACCCCGATAATAATTTCATCAAGCTTGCGCCGCGTGCGTGTCGAGCGTCGCGTCGCCGCCTTTTCATCGTGTATTTCGTCGCCGGAAATTAAATGAATTCGCGTCCCTGAGGAGTAGCTTCTTCCCATTCCACCCTTTTACCGTTCCCACCGTACCGCGTGCTCACCGTGGCTAGTGTATCGTATAAGTAACCTTATTGTATCGGTCGGATAATAATTGTAAAATCGTGCTGCGAATTCGAGCAGCTGGCGCTCAACCTTTGTAAAATTAATAGAATAAACCACAAGTGTTCACAGTTTTATCCTAAATCCCGTGTATCATTTCTTTTAACCCTCGAATAAATATAATGTTAAAGCCTGCATGTGCGGCGCAATAATATTGGTTAAACTAGCCAAAATTATTGTCATACAATTAACAAAAGTTCAGAATTTTCAAGTTTGCATATTATAAAGATATATTGTTACATATTCTTAAATTTACAAAATTCAATCGAAAAATGTTGGCCAATAAAGTAATTAACAATACAATCATATCTTATCGAGAAGATATTTAATATGATAAGTGTGTTAAAATATAATACAATATTAAAAACCTTTATATTTATCGTAGTTAACCTCTGCTTTTTAAAAATTTGATAATGGTTTAACGCTAATCTAAACAAACAATTTTATAATAATTGTTCTGTTTATAAAATAATTTGAAAATGAGTTCAGAATATTTAAACCGTCACATTCTATTGGTTAAATTTCTCTTAATGCAAAATGTTTATTTACTACTTCAAAACGACAACAAGATAGCAAAAAACCTGTACAGAATTTATGTATATATACTATAATTAATAATAATTTACACTCAACTAAAATCATTGCATAATATTTCTTTCTACAGAAAATTTTCAATATTATATGTGTTATAATTTAATATTATAGTACTTAAAACGATTAAATTTGAGTATGTGGGTTTAGCAACATCAATGAGAAAGTGTAAGCTGATTATATATACAAGAATAGATTTCGGTGGAGGGGGAGTATCAATACTCTTTTTTGTATACTTGCTCTTAAAAGTAAACTACTATACCTAATCTACATTCATATACAACACATTTTTACGAACCGCTATATATAAAAAGTATTACACTATTCTAATTTGTGGACCAATTAGAAAATCTTTATAAATTGAGTACATATACAACTTAACTTACTACAAACTTCACGACAAATTCTAGAAAAATATTTGTCTAAAATTAAATTTAAAAACAAATTAAAATACACTGTCAAAATAAAAAATATATTATACGCGGAGTTGCTGCTAGAGCTACGCGTATGATTACAAGTAAAATGCTATTTCGTTATCGTACCCAATATTATACTGCAGTTAGGGCAATATTCTAACCAGCAATGGAGTTTGTTTACACGATTTTAACGAATGAAAAATGTTTTGTTAGACGGAAATTGCATAAGAATTGAGCGGCGAATAAATATATTCGGTACGAATTAAGTATATTGAACTGGATATATTGTGTTAAATCTCTCATCATTTTTATTGTACCTAAATGTAGTACAGATCGAGAAACTAAATTCTAGTTTCTCGAGCAAAACATTTTTATCAATGTCCATCTCAACAAATTTTTTGTTTTTGTACCATTTTTGGTGAATTATTTGAAAATTAAAATAAAATATTAAAAACTAAGCTTACTCTTAGAAAGCATGGGCATATCAAAAGATAACCACCATCGTTCAAAAAATTGAACGAGTAATTACTTTGCACCAGAATTTTCCTAAATGTTATCAATAATAAGTTATTTATTATCATTAGTTTTAAATAACATTAAAAAAATTTTCATTTTCGTTAATCAGAATTCTCTTATTTATTTTAATGAAATCAATAGTTTGTATTTAACAAATCAAAATGTACATAATAAGAATCAACTTAATATAATTAACTATTTATATGAACAATTATCAAAATATCTATCATTTATTTCGTGCTAAGATAAAATTAGTTTTCTATAAAATGGATATTTGATGTGCTAGTATTCATTCTATTGATTACATCTAAATCCTTTATATATGTAAACATACTATTTTGTAATTTATCTTATATAAAAAGTTAAGATCAGAGGAAGTGAAAATTCGATACACTCATTTGTATTTGCATAAACAATATATTACATATTATTAACTATTATCCGGTCACACCGAGATCTTATTGTCCAAATTTAAATAAATTTTTCAAAATACTGAATGAATCAATAAAATGTTTTTTCAATTTATCCAATAACAGTAACTATATTTGTATCTGCACTAAGCAGATTATTACGACAGTAGAAAATAAATAACAATTCATAATTCACTTTTACGTAACTTTATTCGTCTTAACCCATTTCTTCCCAAGCGGCCATTTTATAGTCGATTGGTTTTTTGTCTAAAACCGCCATTTTGAAATTTTCCACCGTAAATTTCATAATTCTGACTTCAGAATCGGAAAGAGCGGACAATTTTACTTCAGAAAAGTGCTATTGGTTATTATTTTTTTTTCGACAATTTTTTAGGCAAAAAACCAATCGACTATAAAATGGCCGCTTGGGAAGAAATGGGTGAAATAAGAAATATTTTGAGACCTACAAAACTATCTAACATTATTTCCGTTTCGAGAAAACGTCGGGACTCGAAAATTAAGGTTAGGTTTCGCGTTCCGAAGTTTTCTTGAAAAGGAAATAATGTTAGGTACTTTTTTAGGTCTCAAAATATTGCTTATATTAAGATGAATTTGGGTCAACTGTTAGTTTTTCAATTAACAAACTACTTTTCGAATAAATAGCAAAACTGCGATTACCCTGCTAAAAAAGAATCATTGAAGTCGATAGAAAAAAGTTCGATCGATTCTGAGTGTGAATCTTAATACCTGTAATCGCTATTGAATACAATTCCAAATCAAATATATTAATGTTAAATTGAAAGGTCGATTCAAAACGATTAGCGAAAAAGCATTGCAGTCGACTGGGGGTCGAATCAGTATGAATCGACTTAAATATACATTTTTCATATTAATTTTATCGCACTCAATCGATTTGTATAACATTAAGTATTCTGTTCCAATGATAGGGAAGAATCATGATTTTTTATTTTAATTTTATTCGAAAGTTTATCGAAAAATAACAACTTTCCCAAAGACAGTTTTTTTTAACGCAATATCCGAATTTTAGTAATATTTTAAAGTTGTGCTTAATTTTTATAATGATTCAAACTCGCGTGACGTCAGCATCCCTCCGTTCAGTGCTCCCCTATCGGCGAGTTTCGAAGCTTGATTTGAGAAAATTTTGCCCTCGTCAATTGAAGTCAATGCTTACTGCGTAGTTGTTATTACGGACTCTGTGCACTGGACATATTTTTGCTTCAACGATGCATTTTGATTCTTTTCTTAATACTTGAACATATCCAATAGCACCATCACCATAATTTGGACGCATTGATCTGTTTCAATATATATTATATACATACATATTAATGAACAATTTAAATATTATATTATAATTAATTAAAAATGTAATTTTTCAACTCAAAATAATATTTTTGCAACAGGTTTATGACTAAATATCTGTGGGTTCCCAGAGAAACAACATAAGTCCATTTTTTTGAAAATTGATTTTTGAACGATTTTAGTATCTTTACATAGTATATTTTCAAATAAAAATACAAAAAATCAAAAAAGTGTAAAAATTAGTGACCTTATCTACTATTTATGATTTTTTTTTAACATTATTTTAAATGGAAAATAAAAACTAACCTTAACGTTTTGACATTTCGCACTTCAACAACATGTCGAGATCAATTTTTGGCAAATTAGCAGATGTTCCTTTTGTGTAGCCTTTATTCATTCTTGATGATTACAATTATTATAAATTTAAACTAATAGCTTTTAAATAGAATATTTTCTGTTGTTTACAGTCTACTCCTTTGTAGTAATAATGTGACGGTCGCATAACACTTTTTGATATGCACAGCACTTCAGGAGCGCTGAAGTTAGGGACGCTGACGTCACGCGAGTTTGAATCATTATAAAAATTAAGCACATCTTTAAAATATTACTAAAATTCGGATATTGCGTAAAAAAAAACTATCTTAGGAAAGTTGTTATTTTTCGATAAACTTTCGAATAAAATTAGAGTTAGAATTTAATTCCGAACCATGACACTTCCCTATTGGTATTAAGATTCACACTCAGAATCGGTTGAACTTTCTTCTATCCACTTGAAAGCAGATTTTGCGATTCATTGGATTGATTTTAATCGAATCGACTCGATTTCAATAAAATGACGCTTTTAATTGGTTTTAAATGCTATAGTGACCATTAACATAGACATTCAAAATCTATGCAACCTTTATGTGTCGACTTCAATGTCATTTTTGCGATTCATTTGATTGATTTTAATCGCATCGAATCGATTTCAGTAAAATGACGCTTTTAATTGGTTTTAAATGCTACAGTGACCATTTGACATAGACATTTAAAATTGATGCAACCTGTATGTATCGACTTCAATGTAATTTTTGCGATTCGTTTCATCGATTTTAATCGAATTTAATCTAGTCATTTGCAGATCATTATTTTTAATGAATCTTTTTGGTATTCTTCAATATTGCTTGAACTAATACATTGTTATAGTAAATTAGTGTAGAATTCAAGCATCATATTTAATTGAGATCTATTATAAAAATTAATCGCTTTTAATGACAGTCGATTTCAGCGCGTTAATTTTTATGACATTTAATAACATTTATAAATAAGATTAAAATTCAAATACCTTTGGAAATATCTTTTTACTGTTTAAATAAACTTGTTTAAATACACTTTGTTGTTATTTTACTTTGTACCACAAAATGCATAAAATTATTAACTCGGCGTTAATAAGAATAGTAAACCAATAAATAATAACCCAGTGTCTTTACATTTTAGTGGGCTCGTCAGACTATAGAAATATTAAAAAGCTAAAATAAATGAATAAGTAGAAAAATGTTAACTAATTAGGTTTTAATAAGAATAGTAAAGCAATAAATAATAACCCAACGTCTTTACATTTTAGTGACCTCGTCAGACTATATAAATATTAAAAAGCTAAAATAAATTTATAAGTAGAAAAATGTTAACCAACTTGGCGTTGATAAGAAAAGTAGAACAATAAATAATGACCCAGCCCAGCGTCTTTACTTTTTAACGGGCTCGACATAAAATAAATATTTTTAAAGTAAGAAAAATTAACAAATATTAAGCATTTATGCTAGTGGATCTTCATCAAGGCTAGCCGCACCATTTTTTATACCTTCGTCTGACTTCGCGTCGTCATCACTTAACATGTCATCTTCAAAAGCTGTAACCAATAGCTCATCAACTGTGACTTACTTACGTCAATGGTCCGAAAAGCATGGACAGACAGATGGGTAGAAAGCATCTCCAATCTCTGATTTTCAAAACAGGAAATATCACTTCATCATCGGAACAAGTAAAGGACTATTGCATTAATTTGTTTTCCCATAAAAGATTAAGTAGGTTCTACAAAAATGATCCGGAAAACATAACTTGTTTTGGAAAGAGTAGCCTTGAAAATATAAATGGATAGAGCCAATGTTTAACTTATCAAAAGTGCATTTTTGAAGGTTCTGTTTATCACAGTATTGCGTATTCCCGGGCAAAAAAGACTAATGACACTGTCGTAAAATTGCGTTTAGGGGAGTTTGGGCGTATAGTTAATATTGTAGATAAAGACAACCAGTGTTACTTGCAAATTTTATTATTAGAAATTTTTCCTGATGACCCTTTTGAAGACGTGCGGTGCGACACATTAAAAGAGTACACTCTGAAGATACAAAAAATACCCTTACGGTACCAATAGATAATGTACAGTGTAAAGTTTTAATTATAAATTTAAAAAACGCCCGTTATTTATCTATATTACCAAATAACATAGAAATATAATACAAATATTTGTTCATGTAAATATTCTGCTAATAATCAGCATTTAAAAGCGATTGAATGACTAATTTGCTTCAATAGTAGATCAAAATCTAAAGTTATCAGATTACAAATGATTGAGCAGATTAAACTCAATGTAGATGGATTGGAATCGATTAATTATCTAATCCATCTCAATCAGTTTCAATCGGTTAAAACAATTATTATCTGGTGATATTGGATTGAGATTATTTTATTCATGAATTGATTTGTCATAATATAAGGGTATCTCTATTCAATAATTGTAAACGAAAAAGGCTTTATTGTAACTATTATTACTTTCAGGGTAAATTTGTAATTAAATATCTAACTTAAAAAAAGAATTTCAAACAAATGATCCACTTATACGACTTCAATAGAATTGCCCATTAAAGTGAATCATTACGGCAATCAAACACACGAAAAAATGACGGAAAACTCTCTGTTTTAAGAAATTAGTAACTATAGTAACTATTGGATTTCACGTAGAAGCCATATATATAAAGAATACTATATTATAAACTTATAATTTTATTAAACCTACAGTGAAAATAGCATTTTCATTCAACTGTATGATAAATTTTTAAGTTTGTAATAGTATTCTTTAACAATATCGCTTTTGCGTGAAATCTAATAGTTACTAGTTTCTTCAAATACTAAGTCTCGTTATTTTCTATAGCTCGTGTATTTGATTATTGTCCTAATTATCTACTTTAGAGTCTATTACATGTTTATAATATTGCGTATATATATCAAGACACTAAAGTCAGAGAACCTTAAGCGTGATTGTTAGAATTTATTTACCTTTTTTACCGCAAATTTACCATTTTGTAACAAATGTTAACTGACAAAAACTAATTTACAAGGGTTATTTAATATTTATTGCTATTTATTGTGAAAAAATATTAAACAGTTTTGTGGCCGTGTATAATATATATTATTAAGTACAGTTTCTAATTTAGTAAATGATGTGAACTGCGGACCTATAATTATATTCCTGCATATTTTATGAAATATTTATGTACCTAATTATTAGCCTGTACAATTAAATTCTTCCAAATGGCCATATTTTCCAAAGTGTGAAAAATTTTCGTGCATCATCTTTCTTATACGAATACACCATGTATACTCGTATATGATGAGACTGTATGCCAACGAATTTCATCATATTGCTTTTAAATAATAAATAAAATATTTGTCCTAAAAATGGTTACGACAAGTTCAGCAATTCGAACGACTATTTACTGCACAAAAGTTGGTGCAATCAAATCGATGAATATAATTGAAATCCACAAACAAGTTTAAATTACAGTATTCAAATTGATTAACTTTCGTTTCCACGACTTAAGTCATAACTTATAAGTTTATTATGTGGCATTGCATATTTTATTTATTAAAACCAATAAACTGTTACATCAATTAAAATCAATCAAAAGATATTACTATGTTACGTTGAGTTTAAGCATTCAAAAAGATTGGTGACCGTGTTCATTGAACTCAATTCAAATAGATACAAAATTAATGCAAATATTATAAATTGGGATGGATTCAGTTTTCTGGCTATAGGTATTTATTAAAACCGATTGAAAAGAATCGCAAAAAACACATTTAAATCTTATTCATAAAATTGCGCGATTATATTGTATTGAAGTCGATTCTATCTTTAGGCATTCAAAAAGATTGATGATTGTGTTTATGGAATCCAATTTGAATGGATAAAACATGTATGCGAAAAATATTAATTTGGATCGATTCACTATTGTAACTATAGATATTTATTCAAACCGATTAAAAAGAATCGCAAAAACACATTCAAATCTTATTCATAAAATTGCGCGATTAAATTGTACTGAAGTCGATTCTACCTTTACGCATTCAACAACATTGATGATCGTGTTTATTCAATAACATTGTCATAAACATTAAAATAGATTGAAAATGTATGCGAAAATTGCACATTGGGATCGATTCCGATTCAAAACCGATTAAAAAGAATCGTGAAAAACACATTTAAATCTTATTCATAAAGTTGTGCGATTCAATTGTATTGAAATCGATTAATTTTAATGTAAAAAGTGAGCATTTCTAATACCTATATTCTACAACTTTTTACGAATATTTATACAATACAATTTACCTGTAAAAATACGTTTATAAATATAAAAAAGGGTTATTTATTTTACAAATATATGTCATGTCAATCCGTAACAATTTATTATATACTAATTTTCATTTTATAGTGCCTTCATCTTCAAAATATAAAAGATTATGAGAGACTGATATAAAAATCTACCTATACAAATCATTTTAATCAAATATTGAAATGTATTTTTTGACGTTTGCAAAATCTAATTTAATATTGTAATCATAAAGGTGATTTTTAATTCAAGCGTACAAATGCCTGTGTAATCGATTATTAATTTGTATCGACATAATACAGAACACTTTGTCATATGTAATTCATTGATATACTTACCTGTATATAATTTTTTCCATACAAATTATCATTATCTATTTAGCAATTTGTGTCTAAAGTTCATCGGAATTTAAGAAATAATTAATCACGAACGATTCAAACAAATTAAATATCCATTAAAATAGAATATCAACATTCAACACTCTAATGAGAATTGAAATTATTTTTAGATTAATAACTGAATATTTTACAGCAGCACTACTCAAAAACTGTCCTGTCTTTCACCATAAATGAATTTCAACTGCAATTTTGCCATAAATTAGATTCCTGAACGTTCAAAACGCTTATATTTCCATCAAGACACTATGAGTACAATGAAGGAAACATATCACGTTGATAATTAAAGTGAAGGATATAGGTGGCAGTAATACAAGAACACAGCATTTCTTAGATTCAGTAGGCACGAAACAAAATTTATCAATTGAATTCAACGAATTATTGTTTTCTTTAGAATATAATACTAAAAATTGTTAATCGTTTTAGGGAAGTGTTAGATGTAAGCAATGAGCTACTTATGCGCCCTCTGACGAGAGCGGCCTAATACGGGCAGGCACGCGCGAGATAGTCAGTTCTCCGCTGTGCTCAGAGCCGAACGCACGCGTTGTAGAGTAAGGAGTGCAACAGCCAAATAAAGCATTCTGTGATCGACAATCGTGTGTTACTTTACTACCTTCCCAATAATCTAACAGGTTATGGGCCCTGGTCGCTTCCACTGCGAGATCTGTGTGTAATAAAAAGGAAGTCGAGGAGAGAGAGAACACTCCTCCTCGCTTTTTCTCTTGATCTCGCGTGCGAGGAGAAACGCACTCGAGAACTCGAGAAGAGAAAAGAGCGGAGAGAAACAGCTCAGTGGTATCATTCAGGGTGCGAGAAGAAACGCACTCCTGAATTGACGAAAGGCGCGAGGAGAGGAGAGCTCGATGTGCTCTGGGTACAGGGAGAGGTGCTATTTTCCGCCCTGTGGTGTCTGAAGTGCGGTGGGTGGTGCGACGAAGGAGTGGAGGGGGGTGTCCCTGATGGCGACAGGAGGCGAGGGGGCTATTCCAGCCCAGCAGCGAACTTAGGCAGATATAAGTAAGTAACGAACAATTAATTAAAGTGTTAAATGTTAATAAAAACAGTGAAAGGCTGGTTAAGTTCGGAAAATAAAAGGTGTAAAAATTAAGACTTGATAGAGTAAAAGCACGGTAAAGTGAAAAACGCGCGAGAAAGAGAAAACGCGCGGGAGTATAAAAGCGCGCGAAAAGGAAAAACCTCAAGATGGCCGCCGAGCGGACCACGAGGTGAACAGAGGCGGAAGAAGACGGAAGTCGGCAGTTAGTCGCGTGAACATGTGCGCGTGACGACATAGTGTTATCAGCATTTGGTAGGGCGCACAAGTATACACAAGTATATATGTATACATATGTAGCGGTGCCGTTGCTGACGCGAGCGCCGACGGAGCGGCGAGAGAGCGCGGAGCCGCGTATGCCTGGTTGCTCGTGTATGTGCATGTACGTCGCGGAGAAGGAGTGGGAGCGACTCGTGTATGAGCGGCGTCGTGGTGATGGACGCGAGACGCGGCTGTGCTCTGGGGATATATGCATGAGCGCGGAGCCGAGTGTGATAGCTCGCGTGTGAGGGGGGCGCGGCGGAGAGGAAATCGGCGTGTACAGCGGCGCGTCGCGAGAGCCCGAGCAGCGGTAGGGAGCGAGAGTGCACGTTTCGATAAGCGACGACAGGTGTGCGGCAAGTGTCAAGCGGGCGCCCAATCTATAGCCGGGCAACCGAGCCTATAAATGCGTGCACATATATGTGTATGAGTGCACACATGTGTATCATACCGTAGGCGCGTACGGAGAAACTGCCGCGAGTGTAACTGCGTCTCATACCGCGCAAAGGGCTTCAAGCCAAGAGAGAGAGAGAGAGAGAGAGAGAGAGAGAGAGAGAGAGAGAGAGAGAGAGAGAGAGAGAGAGAGAGAGAGAGATAGATAGATAGATAGATAGATATACTTTTTATTCATCAAAAGACAAAATCTTACAATTTCATGTACATGTAGTTATAATTATAATTAAAAATATCAGTCGATTTAATATAATTGTTATCTTAACTTTCACTTATTGCATATTTCTTATTAAAATAATAATTCACTTTATCAGTTCGTCAATTTATAAAATTTAAATTTTAGAGAGAGAGAGAGAGAGAGAGAGAGAGAGAGAGAAAGATACAAAGTCACCTTTTTGTATGCATGTGTTGGTGTGTACAGGTGTGTACGTGTGCACATAACTATGTACATGTATATAAGAAGAGAGAGTGATAAAGATAAAAGGAAAATAATAATATTCAAGAGTGAATGCATTCAAAGGAGTACAGGGAGTCTGTTAAATGACAAAGAGTGTCATGAATATAATAAAAACAAGTAGTAGCAAGACTAAATAAAAAGCTTTCAGGGATCCCACAGAGTGAAAGCAGAGAAATTTTTAAATAGAATTCTAAACATTCATTCACAAAGAGAAAGCTTTCAAATCTTTGCACAAATATCTCTCATCAAAGTTTGTTTATACAAATAAATAAAACTATATTATAATCTCTCATTACAGGACCTGACTCAGCCCTGCAGAAGATCCTGGACAGAGCGTGGCTGGTAATAGCTGACAAGAAGTGCGTCGACACTTCGAAAGTGTATGTTTCTAGAGGAGCCACTGGAAACTTATACTTTTCAGTGCCACCTCTGATATACCTGAGGTTAGACCAGTGCCTGACTCAGGAAGAGAAGGCGACTGCTGCGGCTGAGTGGCCTGAGTCAGAGCCGACTCTGCGTTATCACCCACCTCCTACGCAGTATGTGGTGGCTCTAGCTACAGTTACTACAGAAACAGTGAACAAAATGATCACTCGAAACAATGAGCACATGTTTCAAAGGCTAGAAGAGATGCAGGAAAGATTCCTATTGAAACAGTCCCAGCAGAACACAGACTTCGTGCACCAGCTGGTGCAGGGACTAACAGAAAGCACGGCCTGGTCGCTGAAGGGGTCAGAAGTGGTGACACAGGGAGGTTCTAACACCTCAGAACCACCTGCTTCACACGTTGATGAGATAATCGAAACAAGAAAATTATGTGGCAGAGGAGGTACTGCTAAAGGTAGCAGACGAGGAAGAGATCACTGAGGAGAGCGAGGTGCCAAAAACGGGTCCCAAGGTGCTGATGGTCGAAACGCCAAATCCCAAGATAAATCTTGGAGACGTAACCAAGGGCACCTGCGAGACCACGTCCCGAGCGGAGTTTCAGGCACTTCTAATGGAAAAATTGCCTGATATGTCCGGGCCCAGGCAGGGCCAGAGAGATGAGCAGGAGGTGCCTGTAAATGCAGGCGCTGGACAGGGGGAGCAGGAATCTCCACGGGGATGGAGACCGTTGAGAGAGGACGGAGAACTCTCAGAGTCGCCCACCTCAAGCAATCATTCAGGGGTAATGCGACAGTCTGGAGTAAGTAAATTAATGTCAAATACTATTTGAATTGAATTGAAAAATACTGACCAAATAACCTTCAAAATAAAGAGTTAGAATTGAATTTAGAAAATTATATTAATGGAAAACTAGAGGAGTTGTTAAAAAGGAAAACAGAATCTCAAATAAACGAAAATAGCATAACTAAATTAACAGAAAAAATACAAATTGAGATAAATAATGGAAGTTCAGGAGTGAACAGAAATTACAAATTAAATATGTCTACTAAGTTTGAGATTTTTAAAGACTATTTGATGTCTGAGTTAAAAATAAAGAAGTTAAATTATGTGTTTAATCCTGAAAAAAGTAACAATCTAAATTCTGAGAAATTGAAAGATGATAAAGAAAAGGTTAGAGATATAATGATAAATCATATTGATATTATTTACTATACCAAAATAGTAGAGATAAGAGAGCCTATAGAAATACTCGAAAAACTAAAGAAATATAAGAGATTAGAATCGAGAACAAATTCTATCTCAGCAAGAAAAGATCTATACAGTCTAAAATTTAATCCGGCAGCAGAAACTGTTTCACAGTTTTGGGATAAATTTGAAGAGAAAGTTAGAACTTTTGATAATATCCCTGAAGTAGGGAAACTGAAAGATAAGGAAAAACGAGACGTTTTCTTGCAAGCTGTCGTAGATAAAATCCCAGAAATAAACATAGCGAATTGCGTTGCCAGACAAAATGGCATCGAAATGACATATGCGCAGCTAAAGGAATTTATTTTACAGATAGAGTCGACGTGGCCTAAGCGGGAACTGCCCAGGGCTGCCCTGTTTGTTCGAGGAGGAGGAGGAGAAACAGGCGGAGGCAGGAGTGGCCAAAGCAACTATCGAGCCACTGAGAGGAGGTGCTACTTCTGTGGCGTGAGAGGCCACGTAGCCAGTGATTGCCCGAAACCGGGTCAAATCTTCTGCTTCTCGTGCAAGGAGGTAGCAGGGCATGTCTCGAAGGATTGCCCCAAAAGGAGAACCGAATGGCCGGCTAACAGCCAACCTCCGAAGAAGTTTAAAAGGTTTGAACAGCAGAGATCTGGACAACAGGTATCTGGTGCAAGAGGCCCAACCAGACCTCAGAGAAGCTTCGGGAGTCGAGGCAGAGGAGGAAACCGGGCCAGAGGAGGTGGCCGAGGCAGAGGCTCTTACAGAGGGGCCAACTCCAATCGAGCTCGTGATGGAAGCTATCAGGCTGCAGCCCACTACAGCTCCACTGATGTCCCGGCCTTGGAGACGAGGTCGGACAACTACTTAGGTGAGAACAAAATATTATCTCATAAAATTGAGTATAATATAAATTTAAACAGTACAGAGAGTGACATGTGCAACATAGAGAATAAAAACAAAGTAGTTCAATTCATCGCGGATTCAGGAGCAACTGAACATTTGAGTAATGTAAAATTGATATTTAGCAACTTGAATGAGTCAAATAAACAATCGAGTAAATGTGCAAACAATAAAAGCGTGTTAGATACTAAAGGGGCAGGAATCATTAAAGTTGGAACCAAAGACGGTAATGAGTTAATTTTAAAGGATGTACTTGATGCTAAAGATTTGTCAGAAAATTTGCTTTCTTTGAGACAATTTGTAGACAAAGGTTTACAAATTTATCTAGATAATAAAGGTATTAACATCTATGATCCAGTAGCTAGGAAAAGTATAATAACGGGAACTTATCAATCACCTTTTTGGATAGTTAAATTAAAAATACGAAACAATAACAAAAATAATGAGAGAATAAACGAGTCCATTAACGAGTTTGAAGGAAAAGTGTGTTATCATTCGTATAACACTAGAAGTTCTAAAACAAATAATGAAGAGAATAGATACAACAATAATGAGAACATAACAGTTAGCAACAAATTAGACAAAAGTAAGGAAGAAATAGAAAATTCTCATATCAAAGAAATTTAATTGGAAAAAGAAAGTGGTTTAGATAAGGAACATCCTAATAAACTCAATGGCTTATTAAATACATTAGCTAATAGAAAATTACATAAATTAGAAGATGACTCTGAAATAGAGGTAAATTTAGATGTTGAGTATGAAAATAATGTATTCGGTGAACCAATGAGATTCTCCCAAGCAATGCTGTGGCACGTGCGATTGGGCCATGCCTCTAGGGCTTATCTGCTAAACTTGGCAAAGGAATATCCAGAATTATTAAAGCCCGATGAAATTAGTAAAGATTTGAGTATATCAGAGTGTGAGACATGCTTAATATCTAAAAGTAATAAATTGCCTTTTTATCAGATAAGAGCTAGAGCAACTAAACCATTACAGATAGTTCATGCTGACACGATGGGACCAATAAGTCCCACATCACACCCTAAAGAGTTTAGGTTTGTGCTAGTATTGGTTGATGATTATTCACGAGTAGCTTTAGCTTATCCTTTACGTAGGAAAAATGAGGCTCCTAAATGCATAGAAGAATTTGTAAAAAGTATGCAAAATTTCATAGGATCCAACGAAAAATTCTGTTATCTGAGATGCGATAGAGGAACAGAATTCACAGGATCTGAAACGGTAGAAGTACTGAATAGGTTAGGCGCTGAATTGCAATTAGCCTGCCCAGATACTCCAGAGCAGAATGGAGTGGCAGAAAGGTTTATTAGAACATTAGAGATGAGAATAAGAGCCGTGATGTTTGATTCAGGACTGCCACCAAGTATGTGGGACTTAGCCGTGAGGGCAGCTACTTATACGTACAACAGAACGCCCATAAATCAATTGAATTGAGTACTCCTCTCAACAAATTAAACTCCAATTATAGAGTTGATTTAAATCAAATGAAGAGATTTGGGTCGGTAGCCTTTCTAAGAATTCCGAGAAATACAGGTACTAAATTTGCGGCTCAGGGAATCAGAGGATTCATAGTGGGTTATTTGCAAACAGGTTACATAATCTATGCCCCAGAACAAAATAAATTATATGAGAGCAGGCATGTGAGATTTGTTGAGGGCTTGGCTTACAAAGACCTTTACAATAAGAAATCTGAGGTTACGGATCAACAGCTGAGTATACAAACACCCATGGAGCAGTGTGGTGAATCAGGCTTTACTGAGGATAAGTCGTTAGTATCAGAGGGAGAAGTAGTGACTCAAAATTCAAGGATAACAGAAGGTAAACAGAGTAAAGAAAGTGTAGACCCAATAATTTACTTTGTTATAGGAGAAAAGGCTGACGACATTTTAGTTGATGAGGACAATAGCGACGTAAAATTTCACGCACTATTAGCTAAGATACAAGGGGATCCGAAAACATACAGAGAGGCAGTACATTCCGCAGATGGGGAAGATTGGAAAGTAGCAATAGAAAATGAACTTAACGCCCTCAAAGATAAACAAGTTTACAGAGTAGTAGAAAGACCAAAATTTAATGACAAAACTCACAGCCTAATATAATTAGCTCTAGGTGGATCTTTAAAAGAAAGGTAGACAGTGTAGGAAATGAAAGGCTTAAAGCTAGATTAGTCATTAGAGGTTTCCAGGATAGAAACGAGTACGAACTACGAGAAACGTATGCACCCGTTTCCATACTCTCGTTAGTCAGAGCATTTCTAGCAATAGCAAATAAATACGATTTAAATTTGAAACAGCTAGATGTAGAAACTGCCTTTTTATATGGGGACTTAACTGGAGAGATTTACATGGAAATTCCAGAAGGGATAGTCATTGACTTAGAAACAAGGAAAGACTTTGTGTGGAAGTTAGAAAAATCCTTATATGGTTTAAAAATTAGTCCAAAGAAGTGGAATGATAAATTCACACAGAGTATGAATAAATTAGGATTTACTTCACATGACTTTGATCCCTGTTTGTTTGTCAAAAGAAGCAAAGATGAGTGTATCTTAGCTCTATTATACGTAGATGACATCTTAATGGCTGGCAGAGACAGCAAAAATCTAGATACTATAAAAATGTCCTTAAGTAAAGAATTTACAATTAAAGACTTAGGAGAACCAAAGGAGTTCTTAGGCATAAAAATAGACAGAGACAGTCATGCTAGAACTATAAGTCTTAGTCAGGAGAAATTTATAGTCAAAATGCTGGATAAATTTGGATTTGAGAAAACTAGGCCTGTTTCAACCCCAATGCAAACTAGTCAAGTCACTAACCGAGAGAGGAAAAATAGAGAGGAAAATGAGTATACTAAAGAAGTGATACCGAATCGTCAATATCGCGAGGCAATGGGATCTCTGCTATACCTAGCAAATGCTACCCGACCCGATATATCCTACACTACAAATGTACTCAGTAGACACCAGGTTAATCCGACTAACAACGAATGGGAAATGGTAATTAGAGTGTTTAAATACCTATCTGGGTTAAGAAACTATAAATTGACTTTTAAAGGGCGACTAAAAATTTAATTGCGTTTTCGGATGCGAGTCTATCAGACTGCAAGAACTCGCTAACAACATGTGGCTTGGTTATTAAATTGTTCGGAGATTCAATAGCTTGAAAAACTCACAAACAGAGTAGTGTAGCTCTGTCAACATGTCAGGCTGAATATGTGGCAATGAGTGAGACAAGCCAAGAATTGATGTCCATGCACAATTCGATACAATTTATTCTGGGAAAGGATCTTCATCCTATGACATTATTTTGTGATAATTTAGCTGCCAAAGCTTGTGCTGTGACGAGTGGGTCAAATAGATTGAGACACATGGTAGAGAGAAAGGAACATTATGTAAAAGAATGTGTGGATAGAAATTGTGTTAAAATAGAGTGAGTCAGTTCTAAAGAACAATTAGCTGATATTTTCACTAAATCACTCCCTAGAGAGTTGCATAATAAGCTTACCGTGAAAATACTAAACATGAATGAGTAATAATATTTTTGCGTATCATTTCAGGAGATAATGAGAATGAAGAGAGCTAGGATTGATCGAGGCAAAATCGATAGAAAGAGGTGATATTTGGTTAACGGTCCTGATTACAAGGGAAAACCACCCAAGACGTCCTATGTCTAGTCATGGCAGAAGATTGATGACAAGTGACCTTAGTTATTCTAAAATGATATTAGTTCTAAGAGTAAAATGTTGTAGTTCAAATTAAATTGATTATAATTAGCGAGTTAAGAAATATTTATACGTTTCCTAATTAATTATAAGTAGCTAGATTGAGAGGGAGTGTTAGATGTAAGCAATGAGCTACTTATGCGCCCTCTGAAGAGAGCGGCCTAATACGGGCAGGCACGCGCGAGATAGTCAGTTCTCCGCTGTGCTCAGAGCCGAACGCACGCGTTGTAGAGTAAGGAGTGCAACAGCCAAATAAAGCATTCTGTGATCGACAATCGTGTGTTACTTTACTACCTTCCCAATAATCTAACAGGAAGACTTGTTCAAATTTACATTTTACATGTAATGACGATAACAATGAAAAGTAAATGTTGATCGTTACTCTCTCAACGGGGGGAGTATATATGATCTAAGCAGATGTTATACAATTCAAAGTTTCTTCAAAAGCAAAGCAATCTTAGGTACTTTTTTCTTAGTACTATTAATTTAATAAGTCTTAAATTAACCGTTATGGGTATTGGGCAATTTCACACTGTATTCGTCATGAGATTTTTTAATTACGAGTACATTACATTTACAACTACGTATATTGAATATAAGTCTGCAATCATTTATTTTATTTTAGGTGAGAGTACACGGTTTAAAAAGACAACGATAGTTTTACATGAAAATCATTTGTTTTCTCTTAAGAAATCCGCTGCATTATTATCTTAATGATTTTTTATGCTTAAAACGTATGTAGAAAAAAACGTATTTTTACTTGATTTCGTTTGAAAATAGCTTAAAAGTTTTTCAGTTCGTTCTTCCAGAGTCTCGCAAGTGTTTTTTGCAAAATGATTGTTTTTAATAAAAATTAATCCAAAATTTATAACTTCAATAATTAAAGGTGAAATGACTTCAAATTTTATGAAAAATTGTATTACTTATAACAAATTACTAATTTTTTAATTCTATATTTAGGACGTACAAATTTTTTAAAATTAATATACTCTTACCTTAGGAGGTTTAAGTTATATAAAGGAAAACTATTAATATGCAATTCAAAATATGTACAGAACCATGTAAACCCTCAGCACAATTCAACTAGTGGACGGAGCTTTAAATGATTGAATATCCATCATCATAAATTCTCGAGAAAAATAAACAGAACAGCAAACATAACCAATCAATCTACGTAGTTTAAAAAAAAAACGTTTTGGAAGTATAGCCGGCTTTTTGTACAAGGAGAGGTAATAAGCATAAAGCTACTAAACCAAAACGACCAAAAAAACGTTAATAATAATTAAAATTGTATAATAAAATCTAAGCTATAATTCACAAACCCATGTGACTTTGTTCCGTTTGACTATTTCACGTAAGTTGTCACTAAAACTTGGAACTTATTCTGATTAATAAGGATCCCTACCATTTTTCTTAAAATTGCCCCTTAGTTTAATTTTTTTTTTAATTTTCGCATATGTTTATATTTTATTTAAATACAAAAACAGTGTTTTTGTCTAATTTACAGCCTTTTTTTATAAATAATTATTTTTTATTCGATCTAGATCAACATACAGCAACTAGAGTTAATAACTTAGGCCCAGATTAATATTTCTGTATGAAGCAAAGTTGAAATTAAAGCTCTTCTCGTGTATTCTCTTTTACGTTTGGGTATTTTATTCTAGCGTAAGAACTTGAAAAGCTGCGGTCAGAAGTAAAGGCACCGTTTTTTACTTAAATATCGCACAATCGAGATCAGTTGCTTGATATCTCAAAAATAAGTACCCATTGGAAAAAATTAAACCTCTCATACTGTTCCAGTTAGTATGGTCACTTTAAAAAAAGTTATTACAAATAGTATAAGTAAAGATTATATAAAGAAATTTTTTCGTAGTCTATGGAAAAGGATAATCATACCAAATCAAAGATATTTGGGAATTATTATTTATTACCCAAGACTATTTCCCCAACTGGACATAATCACTCTGTTTACCGGTACTAGTTTGTATTGTAATAAAATAAAAAGTTTGGATAAAAATAATTTAAATAGGATTATATTTAAATACTTTTCTTATTTAACTTCAATAATAATTGTTTTTTAAACGAATCATCAGTAAGTTTCAATTTTTTTAAAGTTAAAATCAACCCTCCAGTACTAAATAAGCGATCTACAGAGGAACTGCTAGGTAAAGTTGACTTATACTTAAAAAATAATTTATTGATATTTGGAAAACAGTTCAATATTCCTGAGTTTTCTGATCTAGCAGTAGTTTCACACTGTTGCATCCAACCAATTTATTTAAAATTTTGTATACGGAGTTTTTCTGAGTCGCTGACAATGAATTTGTAATCAGATTTTTGACATTTAAAATATTGGACCCAATATAGCAATTAAACTGTAAAAATATAAAAAAAAATCATTAATTATTTATTTATAATAAATTGACAATAAAGCATAATTTTTTAAATTTGAAGACCACCTTAGGTTATACTAAATAATGTATTATTATTGTTTAGAATGTATTATTAGTTATTTGTTTTTTTTTTTCATTTTCTTTGGCACATAAGAGATTGAAAAAGTAAAGAAGCATGACATTAAAGTGAAATAAACTAAAAGAGACTTGTTTAAATGACAAAAAATCGATAATATTTAATGTTTCTTTGTACTGCAAAGGTTTAATTTGTTTCAGAAAATAATGTGATCCAAAATAGATATTGTTATAAACTATAAATAAAATAAATAATTATAAGGATTTTTAGCTTCTAATACTCGATGTTGTTATTTTTCGATATTAATGTGATCTTTTGAGTATATACGATGTCGAAAAACTTTTATTTTCCGACGTTTCGGGAGAATATTGTTCCTCCCCTTATTAAGGCTTCTGAAATTATTAACATACAGCATGTGATAAATGGGTTACAATATTATTGTATTATTTTATTGTGACCAACAACTTACGAGAAAAGAAAACCCTAAACTAATTTTCTAAGACCGAAACAGATTGCACTAATTTGACTAGAGATATTATTATCTATAATAAAGAAATTAAAAATTGTAGTATATCGTTAGAATCAATTAATTGAAAAAACTTTGTAGAAAGAGGGACTCACCTAGTCGAGCCCCACACCTCTCTTATTCCCAGGTGAGCATAGAGGGGCGGCCGGAAGATGGTACGGCCGCAACGCTCCCTCATGCTACCCAAGAATCGGACTGACTTTGATGTCGAATTTCATCGATTTTATACTGCACGAGAGGTAAAGGAGTATGTGTTTGTGTATATGTATGTGTATGTGTATGGATATGTAGATGTGAAAACGGTTGCAGATGTTAAGGGGTGGTAAATTTTAACAGAAATAGATGCCTGAATCTTATTATATAGGAAAATAGAAGAATGCTGGAGGTGGTACATATATATGTACTAACACTAGTGTTTGGGCTAGTAATAGTACTGTGTCGCGCCCAGGTAATCCCCTCGCGAGCGTTAGCGAGAGTACGTTTACTAAGCGCGGCCATCTGCCACCTCCTTGTCATACCTGATATTATGGTATAAATACATGAGATTTGGACGTGAATTGAGGCTATTAATTTAGATACTATTTTTTATTAACATTGCAACAAAGTGTATGTGCATATGTGTATTAGTACTACTACTAAAACATTAGTATCAGTACATATATGTTTACCACCTCCAGAACACAATATACTCCCTGGTGGAGGATACAGACTCCACGCCACACTCAGGCGAACAGGACCACTTTCGTGGTATTTCTAAACGATACTTTTACACACACTCAGAGATACACGCATACGCACACTCTCACACAACAAACACACACACACACAGACACACATACACTTTGTTGCAATGTTAATAAAAAATAGTATCTAAATTAATAGCCTCAATTCACGTCCAAATCTCATGTATTTATACCATGATATCAGGTATGACAAGGAGGTGGCAGCTGGCCGCGCTTGGTAAACGTACTCTCGCTAACGCTCGCGAGGGGATTCCCCGGGCGCGACACAGTACTATACTAGCCTATATATAGTACTATTACTAGCCCAAACACTAGTGTTAGTACATATATGTGTGCCACCTCCAGCATTATTCTATTTTCCTATATAATAAGATTCAGGCATCTATTTCTGTTAAAATTTACCACCCCTTAACATCTGCAACCGTTTTCACATCTACATATACATACACATACACATACATATACACAAACACATACTCCTTTACCTCTCGTGCAGTATAAAATCGATGAAATTCGACAGCCTAGTCAGTCCGGTTCTTGGGTAGCATGAGGGAGCGTTGCGGCCGTACCATCTTCCCGCCGCCCCTCTATGCTCATCTGGGAATAAGAGAGGTGTGGGGCTCGACTAGGTGAGTCCCTCTTTCTACAAAGTTTTTTCAATTAATTGATTCTAACGATATACTACAATTTTTAATTTCTTTATTATAGATAATAACATCTCTAGTCAAATTAGTGCAATCTGTTTCGGTCTTAGAAAATTGGTTTAGGGTTTTCTTTTCTCGTAAGTTGTTGGTCACAATAAAATAATACAATAATATTGTAACCCATTTATCACATGCTGTATGTTAATAATTTCAGAAGCCTTAATAAGGGGAGGAACAATATTCTCCCGAAACGTCGGAAAATAAAAGTTTTTCGACATCGTATATACTCAAAAGATCACATTAATATCCAAAAATAAATAATTGCTCTTATAATTTACAAAATTAGTCTCATTGTTGTATTTAAAAAAATGAAAAATTTTAATCAAAAATCATTTACTACAATAAACTATAAGTAATTTTTTTTATGTTACTAAGAACGGAGTGTATGACCTTAGAAATACAATGCAAGTTTGGGAATTGTTTTCTTATTCCTAAAAATTAAGTTAAGTACCCGTATTATTTTGATAAAATGTTCAAATTTACCAAAAAAATGTAGTAATATATTATTAATAATTTATCCTCACTTAAAAATATATTACCAATTTATTTGTAATTTTAAGGTCGTTATTTCCCCTTAAAACAAGTTAATTCAACATTATCATAATTTTCCACACTTTTTTATGTCAAAAATATAAGCTGCTTTATAATAAAAATACAGTCATGAGTCAACTCTCGGTAATTAAAAGCTGAAGGGATCTAGGACACTGCAAAAAGTTATGAATTATCGAAAAATTGCAATAAACCAGTTGCGATTTATCGTACGCTAGTGTTCTCAGAGCAGCAGCGGTCACCACGCGCAATTCAGTAGTCGGTGCGTGCCAGTCACCTCCCTAAACTTGGCATGGACATTTTCTAGTTAGGTTATATAAACTAATAGATAATTTGCCGTAATTTATCCGTAAATTATCCGTGAAGTCGAAAAATTTGTTGCGGATTTTTTTTAAATAATCGGGTACCCTGCTAACTTAGGGTTAAGTTAGCAGCGTACACCCTTAAAAGAACCAAGGAAGCATTCCACGTCATTGGGAAAGGGGGTTAAAATTTGCCTCTTTTTTGCCGTAAAAGAACCCTGCACTCAGTTTTACTCGAAACTTCATTCTACCGCTTACAAGCGCCACAATTTTCCAACTCAAGCTAAAGTTGGCAGGGTACCCGCCCCCCCCCCCCTCCAAATCCACCAAACTGCATACTAGACTATTGGGTAAGAACTCAAAATTTGCCGTAAATGATCTGTAGAGGCGAAGAAATTGCCGGATTTTTTTTTAAATAACCGGGTACCTTCTAACTTTTTCCAAAGTTAGCAGGGTACCCCCCTTAAAACTATCAAGGAAGCATTCCATGTCATTGGGTCAGGGCTTACATTTTGCTGCTTTTTTGCCGTAAGACAACCCTGCTCTCTGATTTACTCGAAACATTTTGTACCGCTCATAAGCGCCAGAATTTTCCAATTCAAGATTATTATTATTATTACAGTGGCCAGCCATTAATGGTTAGCAGTGATAAGGCTTAAGGGGTTATATCCCCCAAATGTTTTTGTTTTTTTCCATTTTTTTTATTCGCTTAAATCTTGCCAAAACAATCCTAGAATCAAAATCTACAACGCCCAAGTACCGATAAAACTCAAAATTTTTTTAAATCAATTTTTTCCAAACAGCTTTGATGCTCCAAAATCACAATTTTCGCTTATTTTAGCGATGCTCGCTTTTTTGAATTTCGCGGCTTTGGAAATTAGTAGAAGTTACCTACGATCGATATCGTGTTTTAAATTTGAATTATAGAGGTCGCTACATGACATTACGACGGTTACAGCGTCTTTAAAGCACGTGTTTACTCACACTTGCTCTGTGTTTAGTTAATCAGCCGTTCTCGTTGTTTACGTTGTTATTTTGAGTTTTGCTTTACTTTTTAACTGTGAATTATATTTACAAGTACTTAATTATGAGTGAAAAGGTGTACAGTGGCCGCAAAGGCAGTAAAACAAAAAGTACAAGTACAAAACGGAGTAAAATTAGTAATCGACGGCCGCCTAACCGCCATTCGTTCGAAGGCGATTCGGAGCACGTACTATCGGCTAAGAAATTGAAAACTACTGATTTAGACCGTGATGCGATGTTGATAATAATTTCGGCTGCTGTTTCATCAATTTTTTCGCTGTATTTACTGCTCTTTCTGAATTAGTAGTATGCAAAAAATGTAATGGTGACGTGCGGTTTTTAGAGTCGAACAAGCGTGGACTAGGCTTCAAAATTATTGTGTCTTGTTCGAACTGTGGTGATGCTGATATTAACAGCTGTCCTGTAATAAATGGCCGTGCTTATGAGATTAACTGCCGTATTATTTTAGCTATGCGCATCATAGGCATAGGCATCAACGGTATAAAAAAGTTCTGCTCTATGATGGATCTTGGATGCAAAGCCTGTTTTTCAAACAACTTACAGTAAGATCATATCTAATATCGCCACTGCTACTTCATCTGTTCGAATTATAGCTATGAAAAAATCAGCGATTAAAGAAAAAGAAATTTCTATCGAACTAGGTGAAAAAGAAGGTCTCACGGTGTCAGGCGATGGATCTTGGCGAAAGAGAGGGTTTACGTCTTTGTTCGGATTGGTGACTTTGATTGGTTGGTACTCTGGCAAGGTATTGGATGTGTGTGCAAAATCTAAGTACTGTAAAGTGTGTGAATATTGGCAAAAAAAGAAGGTACTGCTGAATACGAAGAGATATACCCTTCACACAAACAAAACTGTGATGCCAACCATGAAGGTAGTGCCGGGAAAACGGAGATCGACGCAGTTATAGAAATGTTCAAACGCTCAGAAAAACTTCATAATATCAAATATTTGAAATATATCGGCGACGGCGATTCAAAAACATATAAAGGTATCGTCGACTCAAAACCTTATAAAGATTTCATCGTCGAAAAAAAAGAATGTGTCGGACACGTTCAGAAGCGCATGGGAACGCGTCTGCGCAATTTGAAAAAAACAACGAAAGGTCTTGGCGGCCGAGGAAAGTTGACCGGAAAGTTAATTGATGAACTTTCTATTTATTACGGACTTGCTATTAGGAGAAACTACGATTCAGTCGAAAAAATGCGGAATGAAATTTGGGCAACGTTACTTTATAAAATGTCGACGAAGGAGAATACACAGCACGAGAAGTGTCCCGTCGGAGTAGACTCTTGGTGTTCTTGGCAGCGCAGTACAGCGCTTAGTACATTTGCAACGTACGAGCACAAGAGTCCAAAGCATGAGGATGTTTTTAACGCAATAAAACCCATTTATAATGAACTCAGCTCCGACAACCTTCTGTCACGCTGCTTGGGTACGTATACTCAGAACAATAGCGAGTCGTTTAATGCTGTAGTGTGGTCAATTGCTTCAAAGACGGTGTCAAGCGGTAAGACTATAGTTGACATTGCGACTGACGTAGCCGTTATTATCTTCAATGACGGCTTTTCCGGTCTGTTTGCCGTTTATGATGCTCTTGGGTTGACTGTTGAACCAAACATGTACGAGTTTTGCGTGGAAACGGACGCCAATCGCGTCAAAACCGCTGAGCATCGTATGTCCGATATCGCGAAAGAGGCCAGGCGCAGCATTACATCAGGCAAAAAAAAAGAAGAAGAGGAAATGAAGGCCCTGAAAGGACTATATTTTTGCGATTCTTAAGATTTATAGCATTTTGAAACTTTAGTGAAGTACACACGATTTTAGTGATTAATTAACAAGAAAAAAAGTTATAAACAATTTAAGTCGATTTTTTCATCGAAAACACGATATTTTATTAAAACAATCGCCATTTCGCGAAAAAAAATTCTAAAAATATAATCATGTGTATTTCACTAGCAAAACTCATGTAGATAATAGAAATTTTTTTTTTGTTATAGGTGGAGTTGGACGAGACTTGTACTGCTCGCCGCGGAAGACCTTTTTGAAAAAGCGGTTCACGGTAATCACTGTACAGCCGCCATTTTGTAAAAAAAATACCAATAAAAAGTTTTTTTCTCTTCTTCAAGAGTTGATTAATTCAATGTTATATTATTTGTATACCTTTAATCTCAAATGTCCTTTAAAAAAAATAATTAACAAAGCCTTGTTTTTAGAGCATAAGGGGAATATAACCCCTTAAAAGACCGCAGTTCCTGTATCCGCAGTGGTCTTATTAGCATAATCACCGTAGCCGCCGTTCATGGTTGATGGGACTATGTAGTACGGGGCGATTCTTGTCAATCGTGAGCTAGCGAACCTATCGGCTGGGCGTCCGAACTATACACATAATTTGATCACAGCACGGAGGGGGAAGTGTGTGTGCGCTCTTAAAGTAGAAGAGGAGAAGTGTGTATAGACTGAAAGCAACGGATGCCGGTTGAAAGCGCGCGCTCGCTTAATTCTCTTGCGTGCACATGGGTAAATCTCTAGAACCTTTGACTTTTTCACATTAAAAATCAGATCAAATTAATTTAATTCAATTTCTTAAGGCTATAAACTATTAAAATATAATCACGAACAAGCCGAATACAAGTGCCTAGTTTCGAAAATATGCCAGAGATTTATAATTTTAATGATCTGAAAACTATAAATTGTACTTATTTAAATATTTAAAATTATTATAAACGTATTTATTAATAATTTAAATGCTTAAAATATTATTAATTGACCTTTGAGAAGACAATAATTCATAATTTACTATTATAATTATGAATTAAGTATAAAATAAAAAATGCTTTTTATCAATTCTATAGTATAATATGAAAACGTAGGAAGTTGGATAGATAGTAAAAAATTATACCAAAACCAGTAGTTGCGAGATATATTTGCATGCTTCGCAACTCAAGGCGCGCTCTTAGTTTGCGCGAGAAGCGCGGGTAGGCACAATATACACATATACATTGAATCATTCGTAACCATAACCCTACTTTAAATAAAAATTTAATTATATTTTACAACTTCATGACAGCATATGCGATATTATTTTTATCATTCAGTGGTTTATTGTAAAATATATATTTAGTGACGTACATTTAACGATTGAATTTATAATTTGAGAATAGAATTTTAGAATCACAAATAGAGCAATCGTTGGTTAACCGTTGGTCCATTACAGCAGTAAGTATTGGCCAACGTCATTGGCGAACCGTTGACGAACAGGCCATCTCGGTTGGTCTATTTTCTACCAGGGTAATTCCGGTTTTATGCGAAAAATGTAATTATTATTCAGATCATTTGATTCCTGAATGTTTTTTAAATGTTAAGGTAATTTTTTTATATTTTTAATTAGTAATTTATAGTGAGGATTAACGAAAATATATTTGAAATCGGGCATTTGACCTACACAAAATATGATATTTCAAGTTTTTAATTAATAAGTATAATTAATTTATGACAGAAAGTGAATACAGAAATATGAAAAATAATAAATTGAAATCTTAAACAACAGTGTAAGCATGCATGTAACAGTTAAAATTTACTTAAACATGTAAAAAAAGTAATTTAAAGTTTATGACACATAGGTTAAAGGTTCTAGAGATTTACACATATAGCGACTTTATATTGTACATAAAACCAAGATACATAAATCGGTAGAAGACGGGGACATCGAGCTCCTTTATTTAAATAAATCTATATATTGTTAATAAATTTGAATATATTTTATTAAAATATTATTAAAAGAATCCTTCTTTTTAATTAAGGGTCAATAGGTGTCTTTGAATGACAATACTGGAAACCTGTACATTTCTTATGCTACTGCAAGGTTTTGAGAGATAAATATATCGGATTAGATTTTGAAGGCTTTATTGTGACAAAAATACACATAGTTATGTTATGTATGTAGAATTTGAAAATAAAAATTATTAACCAAAGGTATAGTCTATCAAAGTAATAATTCATGTATTGTTTTAAATTTTATCATGAAATATGATTTTTAAAGACTATAACTAGGTCAATAATTTATATTTTCAAATTCCCACATTCATATGTGCAGAATCCGACCGTCCTGACTTTCGAATCCTTGCGGTAGTGCAAGAAATATACAGGTTACCATTATTATCATTCAAAGGGACCTAATGACTCTTAATTTCAGAAAAGTATTTTTTCCGTATTATTTTGATAAAATATAATTATTTTTCAATAATCTATCTGACGGACGTAATACATTTTTCCATGCAAGTTCCCTATTGATGGTCGCGGGTCGTGTTCTTTCGCGTCTGAATGTTTGCCCCCGGGTTATTTAAACCGACTTATTTAATTATTTTTTATGAAATACGTTCATTGTTTTTTGTTATCACATAAAAGGTAAACAGCATTGTATTTAAAAATACGTTTTACTACATTATCATCATCTGTTTTGTTGAATAATTTTTATTTTACAGTAATAATCTTTTTAACGTGTAATCTCTTTTTATTATAATGTATGTTTTTTAATGGGAACTCCACGATTAATCTTGACCATTATATCGAAAATTCCTTAACATTTTTTTAATGTTTATCATATAATTTAAGGGGGTATGAGCGAAAAGCAATTTTAAACTTTAAGACCTAAATCTATTTTGTAATTGTTAATAAAGATTATTTGAATCCAGAGACAAATTTTCAGTATAGGTTGCCTTGCATTTCGAAAAGATATTTAATTCTAAAGTTCGCCCGTTTAGCCCGTTTAATATGCAGAAAACGCATTTTTCGCGTTTGAAATAAAAAATTCATGCATTTGTAGGAAACTTTTCTAGATTATTAAAGTATCAAATTAATCTTTAGCTTTCCAATTTTATGTGCATACAATACAAAAATAGGGTTGCCTGGCGTTTTAGAGAGATATTTATAGAATAACGCAAAAAAATACTGAAAACAGAGAATCACCTTAAAGGTTAGAGTCAAATCAAGGTCTATATTGATCTTTTCAGAAAGAAATAAGATAAATATGCGTTTGATATAAATATGAATATTCAAAGTTTTTTAAATATTTAATTGGTTAACACGATACATTGTCATAAACTTCTGTATTGAATAACGTTTTTTCATAAGTTACTGTTTTGACTAGTATGCCGCTCGGACCTCCTTAAGAACATTTCCGAACATGTCAAATTTAAATGTTTTAACAAAACTATAGTCAAGCAAGTGAAACAATTAACGTTTGATAGCATATCACATACGCTAAATAATTTATGCTAAAATAATTAGGACGTATCTTTTATTTCTCAATTTAACGAACATTTAAGCTATTTCAAATGTGCGTTACGTCACGATTGTATATTTTCATGACGTCACGTAGCATTAGTGTATATCTATATATACCGAAAATTTGGAAACGTTAACGGTCTGTAACTTTCAAATTTTTCATTTTTATGACAGAAGAAAAAATATCACCTAATTATTTTTCGCTATTCTACCCTTTTCGTGTAAAAGATCAACTTTTTATTTTTATGCAACATCCTAATTGAGTTATTGGGTTGATCTTGAGATCAAACTAGACCCACTTTTATCATATAATAAATATATGTATTTGAAAAATGTGAGTTATATTTTATGAAATAAGTAAACGATTTTCTACTTTATCATTAGATACATACATATTTTACACATATATATTATATGATATATTATAAAATAATATTTTAAAATAGTTGTAATTACGTTAATACCTGTTTATTTATGCAAAAATATTATATTCCTTTATTAAATTATGTGTTATATAATGTTGAAAACAATTAATTTATTCCACTCAAACCTCAAAATCACAACTTTGATATGATTTTTCGGCGCTCGTGGTATAAAATAATATTCGAGACTAGGGCGTAAGTAGATTATTAACCTCATGTGACTTTTTAAAAAACGTCTACTTCCGCACCCTTGTCGAAAAGTACTATTTACATTCAATTTTTTTAAGTGCATTAACAAAGTTGCCGCAGGTCAGGCTTCAACTCGAAACCAAAAAAAAAAAAAAAAAAAAATATATATATATATATATATATATATATATTTATTAATAGCTACTTTCATTTTACAGAAATTGAAATACATGAAATTACCTCGATATTTTATATTTGAGGAACATGTTAATTCTGAGTCACACCCGTGTAGCGTTTGTCATTGGTTATTTAGCCAAATATACTTATTGTTACATACATACTTTTTATCACAATAAATATATTTGTTATCGGGGGGCACCAGCGGGAAGGCAACCAATACCACCCCCATCTAAAACAAATTAATATTTATGTATAATTAGTACATAAAATTTGTATTAATAATTTCATAATCATTGAGAATAGTTTAAATTTAATTTTGATATCTTACCTTTCTGTTATACATTAATATTCTGCATACGAAATTAAAAGTATATACGGTAACTATTATTAATTATAATATTGAGGGGTCATTCTAGTTTAGGCTCTTCAAAAAAAGGCTATTTTTATGAATTTTTGTTAGAGGTTGCTATTATAATTAATGATATAAAACTTATCGGACTTAATGAATACACTCAGAAATTACATAAAAATTTTTTTTTTATTTTCTTTATACAGTTTTTCTATCAAAATCAGCCAGTAAACGTGACTCTTGAAAATGTGCGTATGTCTACGCTGTTGATGAAATCTTGGAGACGGATCATCTAAAACAAAAAATTCAATCGGTTTTTTATTCAGTATGATACTGGCTATAGCGCAAACTGCAGTGTTGTATATATATATACATAAATAACAAAATGGTTGCCATTATTCGAAAAAAAGAAAATATTGTCTCTTCGTTTCTTTCGAAAAATGTGCGTCATTTTGTTATTTATGCATATATATTCAAAACTGCGGTTTGCGCTACAGCCAGTGTCATACTGATATAAAACCATTTGAATTTGTTTTGTTTTAGATCATCCGTCTACAAGATTTAACAGCGCAGACATACCTAGTTTTTGAGGAGTCACGTTTACCTGTTGTTTTTATATAGAAAAAGTGTATAAAAAAGAGAAAAAAATGTATGTACTTTCAGAGTATATTCATTAAGCCCAACAAGTTTTATATAATTATAATAGCAACCTCTAACAAAAGATTCATAAAAATAACCTTCATTTCAAGCGCTTAAAGTATTTTTTTTTTAATTAACGTCGCCATGGGGGCCTGCGGCGGCTCAGTCGGTAGAGTGTCGGATTCCCACGCCGGTGACCCGGGATCGAATCCTAGTCTCTGCCGATTGATACAAGCACCTCTGTAAATATTACATGTGCTTTGATTACAAACACACCGCAGACCCCCGTCGTCGATTAGCACCACATGGGAGCACAAACATGGCGACGTTAAAAAAAAAAAAAAAAAAAAAAACGTCGCCATGTTTGTGCTTTAATGTGGTGCTAATCGACGACGGGGGCTGCGGTGTGTTTATAAACAAAGCACATGTAATTTTTACAGAGGTGCTTGTATCAATCGGCAGAGACTAGGATTCAAACCGGGTCACCGGCCTGGGAATCCGACACTCTATACTGAAAAAAATAAAAGACTACTTCTACTCGAGGGGTACAAGTAGTATCTGCTTGGCTCCCGACACGACGAAATATGCGCGCAGTAGACGCGCAGAAGACTGCAAGTGAGGCTATGTCTCTCCCACTATTGAGCTTTCTCTCCAAGGTGCTGGAGAAGATAGTACACAACCAGATTACCGATTTCTTAAGATCCAAAAATATCTTGGATCCTCTGCAAACCGGTTTCAGACAGCATCATAGCACCCAGACAGCTCTACTAAAACTAACCGAGGACATACGAACTGGGATAAACGACAATAAGAAACTAATGACTATACTGCTACTGTTCGACTTTAGTAAGGCGTTTGACACTATATCACCATCTGAATTACTTCGTAAGCTGATACGCATGGGTTTTTCCAGGAGTGTTCTTCTGTGGATCAAATCATACATTTTTGGTCGCAGGAAAAAAGTCATAACTGACAACAACGGGGAATCTGATTGGCTAACCACCAATCTAGGTGTGCCACAGGGTTCAGTCCTGGGGCCCTTGCTATTCAGTCTTTATATCAATGACTTACAAGACGTACTGACTGGTGGTGATGTTAAACACTTGCTATACGCGGACGACTTGCAAACTTACACTCAAGTGACATGGCGAGATCTTTATGTGGGTATCAGATGCATGTCGGCTGTTGCGCGGGCAGTGTCGGAGTGGGCCGAAGCATCCGGACTGCGACTCAATGTCGGCAAAACAAAAGCGATCATTTTCGGATCCGAGCACAACATCAATCGGTTGCAGGATCTTGGTTTGCCCGGCATTGAGTTTCAGGAAGGTGTACATGTGCCTTTCTCTGACTCGGTCACAAACCTTGGTGTTGTCATGGACTCTAAACTCACGTGGAAACTGCAGGTTGATGCAGTTGGAAAAAAGGTAAATCGTGCTCTTTATAGCCTACGATTTTTTAGTTCATGCACGACTCAGGCGTTGAGAAAGCAGCTTGCATGCGCGCTGGTAGTGCCACATTTAGATTATTGTTCCGTGGTTCACCTTGATGTGTCTGATGAGCTCGAGACGAAGTTGCAACGACTTCAAAATTCATGTGTGAGATACATATGTGGTGTTAGAAGGGATGAGCACATCACTCCTCACAGGAAATATCTTGGCTGGCTTACAGTAAAGGAAAGAAGAGCGTACTTTACGGGGTTATTATTGTATAGGGCAATAAATATGGGACAACCTCCGTACCTTGCGGCTCTCTTTGGTAAAAACACAGCTAGGACTTCCAGTAGGAGCGGTGTGAAAGAGCTCTCGGTTCCGGGATCGCGGACTGATAAGGGCCTCTATTCGTTTAGAGCCCAAGGTTCGCGATTCTGGAACACCCTCCCCTGCAGTGTGAGGTATCTGCCGTCCTTATGTAAATTTAAAACGGCGTTAGGCAGGCACCTCAGTCAACTGCACGGTGAGTAAGTTTTCATGATGACGGAGAATTCATATACACGGTTAGTTATTTATTTATTTATTTTCTTATTTATTTGTTTATTTATTTATTTAGTTAATTATTTATTTATTTAATTATTTATTTATTTATTTATTTATTTATTTATTTATTTATTTATCTATCTATCTATCTATCTATCTATCTATCTATCTATCTATCTATCTATCTATCTATCTATCTATCTATCTATCTATCTATCTATCTATCTATCTATCTATCTATCTATCTATCTATCTATCTATCTATCTATCTATCTATCTATCTATCTATCTATCTATCTATCTATCTATCTATCTATCTATCTATCTATCTATCTATCTATCTATCTATCTATCTATCTATCTATCTATCTATCTATCTATCTATCTATCTATCTATCTATCTATCTATCTATCTATCTATCTATCTATCTATCTATCTATCTATCTATCTATCTATCTATCTATCTATCTATCTATCTATCTATCTATCTATCTATCTATCTATCTATCTATCTATCTATCTATCTATCTATCTATCTATCTATCTATCTATCTATCTATCTATCTATCTATCTATCTATCTATCTATCTATCTATCTATCTATCTATCTATCTATCTATCTATCTATCTATCTATCTATCTATCTATCTATCTATCTATCTATCTATCTATCTATCTATCTATCTATCTATCTATCTATCTATCTATCTATCTATCTATCTATCTATCTATCTATCTATCTATCTATCTATCTATCTATCTATCTATCTATCTATCTATCTATCTATCTATCTATCTATCTATCTATCTATCTATCTATCTATCTATCTATCTATCTATCTATCTATCTATCTATCTATCTATCTATCTATCTATCTATCTATCTATCTATCTATCTATCTATCTATCTATCTATCTATCTATCTATCTATCTATCTATCTATCTATCTATCTATCTATCTATCTATCTATCTATCTATCTATCTATCTATCTATCTATCTATCTATCTATCTATCTATCTATCTATCTATCTATCTATCTATCTATCTATCTATCTATCTATCTATCTATCTATCTATCTATCTATCTATCTATCTATCTATCTATCTATCTATCTATCTATCTATCTATCTATCTATCTATCTATCTATCTATCTATCTATCTATCTATCTATCTATCTATCTATCTATCTATCTATCTATCTATCTATCTATCTATCTATCTATCTATCTATCTATCTATCTATCTATCTATCTATCTATCTATCTATCTATCTATCTATCTATCTATCTATCTATCTATCTATTTATTTATTTATTTATTTATTTATTTATTTATTTATTTATTTATTTATTTATTTAATTATTTATTTATTAATTGTATCTTTTTATTTTTTTTTATTTTAATTTATCCGTTCTCCCGTGTTTTGTATTCTTAGTCGTGAAAAATGTTTTAATGTACAAAATATCAAAAGTACATTTTAATAAAGAGTAAATATATCTGCGTGTGTGATGAGTGTATGTATCGGCTGAATTGTAATTGTTTTTAAATTGTGACGTGATGGAATTACGTGTATGCAAGAATGAGTAGACTTCAGAAATTGTTATGGAACTGTGATATAAACAAACTGTGATATTAGATATTGACAAATTTGTGCAACAATTTTTTATATTTATACACTGACGAACTGTGATAATGATCAAAGACTTAATGTAATGACAAAATAACAATTTTTATGTAATGTATTTTTGCCAAAATTGACAAATAAATCGTATATCTATCTATCTATCTATCCCACCTCTTCCCCGCTTTACCATGCAGTATTGTGCGTGTCTACTGCACACCTATTTTGCTCTTACTTGGGTGGTCGAGTAGATACTGCTTGAGTCCTCAGTAGAAGCAGTCTTTTATTTTTTTCAGTGTACCGACTGAGCTGCCGCAGGCACCAAGCGCTTAAAGTAGATTGACCCCTTAACATAAAGAAATTTATAAATAATCAAAATATTTAATTTACAAGTTTTTAATATTTTTCAATTTTTGACATTTCGTTGCAACGGAGTCTTTTTTCGCAGTTTTATTAGCATGATTATGCTCGCGTGTCTTGGCAAAAATTTTAACTATCAACAAAAATTTGAGTGTGTTTATTCTATGATCATAACAAATATTATTTTGATCGAACCAATCAGGAGACTTTTGGCGAGTATAAGCCTCTACATTTCTGTTAAATGAACTAAAAGTTTTCTCCGGTGTCAAACACTTTCGTGATAAGCATCGAAAGCTTCAAGTTGGCAGTTAATAATATTCGCAAAAAGTTCTGTTGGTCTCGTCAAATAACTTACGGCAGGTGCATTTGGATCTGAGTGGCTATATTCTCTATAATTAATATAATTTTCGTATGCATTACTTGCATCCGTCGATTTTTTTAAAAGCACTTCTTCGCATTCGGTGCACATACTTTTGCTCCAAGATTTACGCGCTACATATCCTGCAAAATAAGGAATCGCATTAGCTTCGTACAATTTTCTTTCATTAATTTCTGGAATATCAGTTGAATCTACTTGCAAGTACATTTCCATTAATTCAGCTACTTGTACAATTTCTTCAAATTCTTTCACTTCTTCTGAATTATATTCTGGCAAGTCAGCATTCGGCGAATCAAGAAACTTTCTCTCTGTTGTCGCAACTGTAGAGCTTGATGATTCAACTAACGAATGAGTTTCTGAACACGTCACGTTACCCCTTTTACTAGTGTAAATAAAATCTGTTGATAAAATATGTCTATAAGCTAAACGGTACATTCGACAAGTAGGATTAGAATTATGACCCCCTCTAGATCGTAGTTTAGAATGATCATGCTCTACAGAATCTTGATTGGCAAGAGCTGTTGCAAAAACATAATCAGAAAAGTCAGACTTCAGGTCCTTATACAAGCCTAACAAACCTCGAACAGTTAAAGGCATTCCATACAAACAAGGCGGCTTATTCGCTTTCGATTTTACAGTCCACTGCTGTGACCACGAAATAAAATGTTCTAAAACCTCTTCAATCTGGGAATTTTTATCTGATAATGGTCGCTTTTGCTTATCAACACAGGTTTCGGAGAAAGAGTTACAAGCATCTACAACCTTATCAAGCACTGTTACAAATTCTGCAGATTTTCGCCACGTAGGGGAAGACGCTAATCCCGTCGGATCTTCGCCCGGAAGTTTAATGAACGCAGCCATTCGACGACTAAAAAGTTGAAAAGCTAATTTGACTCTCATGACTTCAAATGTATTTAGATAAAAATGACTATGTGTTAAATGGCCTAATAAATTTCATGTGCCATGTGACTTATCAAGTTCCCACGTTTTCAATAAATCATCATAAGATACAATTATTTCATCGTCTACATAAATACAAATATAAGATCGCATCTGATAAAGCAATCGTTTGATGCGGCCAATCAAAAGTTGCAAAATACTTAATATCTTCAATATAAAAATAAGGTTTCTGTGGCGTTACATCGAGAAGTTTAAAGACCTTTTGATTGTTGCTACCTTGATCACAAACGATATGCCTTACGTCTGCTCCTATTTTACGCAACGCTTTTAAAACTGACGGTATAATTTCAAAAAGTTCGTCATCACTTGCGCCATCTTTATTAAATCCAAAACATAATAATTGGTGCCATTTATATGTAACATTTAAAGAATCTATAACGATTAACAAAGCGTGTTTAGCAACTTCGCGACTTCTACGATCTTTCTTCATATCAGAAAGCCTTTCTATTAAGTCTTGCTTTTTTGAATATTCTTCCATACTTTTAATCGACATTTCATCAAATTTAAGTGCGCAAATTCGTTGTTGTGGAGGTAATTTTTTTTAATTTCCCCCAATTTTATTTAAAACAACTTCATATAAACCTGGTACAATATCATATTCAGAAACCCATCCTTTCATGGTAGATTCTGAGGGTAAATTAAAATCTCTGTTTCTTAAACGAGTAAAACAAGCTGCTGAATGAAAATACATTTGTTTGGCTAAATCTTTTTCATCTGTAGTATATTGCGTTTTTTCTTTATGTAGTTGTAATCTAATCATAGTAGCGGCTGTAGGGTGAATATCTTTATCCGCTAAAAAATTATCAACATATCGTACGTTATCCGCGCGAGTTTTCTGTAAAATTTTTCGCAACCGAGCCGTCCTATTTTTTTTATTTTTAATATTTCTTTGTAATTGCTGCACTTTCGGTTGTAGAACTATTACTTTACTTTGAAGTAAACAAGCACGTAATTTAAAAAATCGCGAGCAATTATCACGATTAAGTTTACGAGGTGAAGCAATTACTTGACTCAAATTACATAGAACGTTTTGTGTTTTATTAATACATTTACTGGTTGGCATTTCATCGTCAGGCGGATTACCTTAAGATTCTAAATATTGCATCTCCCTATCTTCTTCGTCAAAATCGAAGAATAATATTTTACCTGAAGGATAAGTAGCAGAAGGCGGAAGTCGATTCGGAGCTTGCGGATCTATCGTAGCGTCGTCGCCGTCAGTAAGGATTTTCACTTGCTGTATACATTCTTGTTGCATGTGAAGTTGTTGTCGTTCTTCTGGTTGTTGCTGATGTTGTTTCGGTTGAACGTCTACTTCTTCTTGATACTGCTGCTGTTGCTGTTGTAGTTCTTGCTGCTGTTACTGCTGTAACTTTTGTTTTTTAAGAACTTGTAACAATTGATTATCTGGTTCATACTGTTGTTGGTGTTCAATGCGCTGTTGTTCATGTTGATGTCCATTAATTTCCTTGGAACGTAATTGTTGCCATTGCGTCCAATGCATTGGACAAACATTACGACGTAATCGAATCTTTTCTCCATTCGTAAAATCCTTATCTCGAAAATGCGCATCGCAGATTCCCACGGATGTAATGGAAGAACTTGACCACGATTTTAGTAAAGTATTTCTTGCAAGACATTTTACGATATGCAAATAACTTTATGCATAAATGTATGTATAAAAGAATATCGATATTTTAAGACAGTAATTGCACGAAACATGAAAAATAATCAGTGTGATTCATAATATAATATTTTAAAGGTATTTCCCCTATTTTGTTATATATGAAATCGTCGCATCGTGCAGCACTCTCCCACCCGTGATCCAACGTTGTGCACTACTAAAAGATGACTTACGTCCCAAATTGTATCTCTTTCATATATTTCACATAACTGTAGATAATATTAATTATTTATGGTATCGCAGCTTACGTTTGAAAGTTCTGGTAATTTTTTTAGCCGTGAAAAATATAACAAATGTTACACATTTATTTTGTAGGTAGTATTATAAATTTTACATACCGTGGTAGAAAATTCACCGTTTTAATTAATGAACATGTTAATCAATTGGAGGCCTTTTTACTCAAAATTAATACTTAAAGTATATACTCGTATAATAAAGAAGAAAATCAAGTGTAAATGATGATAATTGCTAAATATACAAATAAGAATTAAATTATGTATTTGTTCAGAATAAGTTCGTATTTAAATATATTTAAAGTGTACACGTAGGTGGATACTTTAAAAATAATGTTATGCGATTACTTTGTAAATAGTGAACATAAAGATTTAAAAAAAATTTGCATGATATAAGGCACGACCGTACGTAGCTCACCCTTCGCGCTCGCATTGTCAGCATATAACTCACTATCCAGCTTGTGACGGATGACTAAAGTTTTAAAACGTTGGATTTTTAGGAATTTTTAATGCTCGCGCTCCGCGGTTGCTCTATTAAAAGAACGCGACTTGATGGCTACATGGCTCGCATTTATTTTTTTAAATCTTTAAGGTTTTCAGCCATCATGATTTGCACACTTCTTTTCAAAAAAGAAATCTTGTTTTTATATGTAAAACTTGTCTATTTAACTTTATTATGTAAAATGCTTCAGTTTTGAGTTAAGGGGGTACATACACTTTAAATTTAAAATAATAATTATTATTTTTAATGCTTAATAACAAATTTTCTAATATAAATTTATACTCGTTTAAAAAATTTTCACTTTTCTTATGCATATAATGTACTATTTCACCGGAGAAAACGGCCCAAATACCGATTACAGGTCCAGAAGTCGAGCGTCTAACTTTTCATGACAAATTTTCTGATATAGTCCACTGGTCGTAAAGTATAGCATTGTACTGTACGCGGCTGTCAATTTTTCAAGTTTTTTTCACTTTGTTTTGATACTGGCTACCTGCAGGACAAACAACGAACCTTATAAAGACTCTCCCACACAGCGGTCGTGTCTAATAAGTGATTAATAACTTTGAAAGATATTTTGTTTTGCTGGAATCATAAATTTAGCAAAAGGGTTTCAATTACTTTATTTGCACTTTTTCGTTCTAAGTATATCTTCTGCGGTGAAAAAAAGCAAAATTTATCTGTGTAATATACTGTATGCGGGAAGAGGTTAAAGGTATTTACGTGTACTATATGAAATGTACATATTTTTAACATAATATTTAAAGTATGAAATGAAAACAAATTTTTTGATTTTATAATGTTCTATGAAATGAATGTACTTTTATTATCCAATCAGCTAAAAAATGTAAATAGTTATAAGTTGAGACATACCTTATATGACTGTAAAATTTCAAGTCGTATTATGCTTCCTTCAAGAGTTATGGTGGATTTAATTTTTTGTCACATACACATACACACACACACATACAGGCACGCACGCACGCACACTCACATATACGCACAAATAAAGAGTCGGTAGATATACTTGAAAGCTACCATTTTGGAAATTTACTGATTTACTAAATTGGTCGTGAGACATATAAAATCGAATTTTTTTTACTAAATGATTTCGCTATCTCCAAGAGCTTTGTAATGTTGAAAATTTCGGAAACACAACTTTTTTTATCTTTATACGTCAAATATATGAAAATTATGAACGATTTCATAAATAGACGTAATTTTATTCCAATGTATATATCTAGCAATTACCAATGATATTTTAATAGAAGAAATACGATTCAATTTTGAATACATATATTTCAAACATTGGCAATTTTAGCAAATTAAGAAATAATTATTTAATCTGTTCTGTATAGGTTCAAAAGATATGTGTATAATTTCAATCGAAATTTGAATATACATAATTTCAATTCAATAAATATATGGGGAATTCTCAGTAATCTTTGAATTTTTAGCGAAAAAAAATCAATTTAAATATTAAAGCACACTTCTGAAATTTTGTGTGGATGTTTTAGTAGCTATAAGAATGCAGAATCCAACGAGGTGCAACATTTTAGAGCAACGCACCAAATGTTATAAACGTTTTTTATACATTTTTTTAACATTTATGTACAGAACAGGTGTTTTTGTTTAGTACATTTTTTTATTTTCTACAAGATTTGTTTTTTTTAACTATCTTTTTAAATTTTGTTATTATTTCTTAATATTTTTTAATTTTTTTTTTAATATTTGTTACTAAAATCATCGCAAGATACCAGACACTCCATGTCAAAATACACTGGGCGGTTAATGCGTTTGAATATTACGTTAATAACACATTAAAGAATACAGCACATGCAAAATCGACTAGATTTTTTAACAACAATCGATGTGCCAACAAAAAATATATATTTTTGGTACTGTGCACGTTTTATCTTCTTAAACATAAGTTTGATTTTTATCAACTTCTAGTAAGAGCACATAACTCTATCAGGTCTAGAATTGTTTCTTTTTAGCTCCAGAATTGAATTATTGACCGAAATTATAGACTATTTAAGCCATATTTTATGATACACTTTTTTTAATTGATCAATTCAGATTATATCAGGCTGTAACTTCCGTCAATAATTTTATTTTTCAAAATCCCGCACTCAATGTATAATTATATGGATTTTGAACACAACAAAATCTCAAAAATCCAATCCGATCATTTTGACTCCCAAAACCTTGCGGTAGGTTGAGAAATATACAAGTTTGTATTATGGCCATGTAAAGGCATAGAACGTCCTTCAAAATAAAAATAAAAAATTCTCTGCGTTATGTTTTGACACAATGTTTAAATTTACTGAAAAAAAGATAAGTATCATATGATTTAGAATTCATATTAACCTAAAAATACATAACTATTTTATTCGTAATTTTAAGGTTGTTAGGTCCCCTCAAATATAGACCTTTTAGAAAAAAATTCTTGTTATACTCAGTTAAGATAATATAATGGAGGTAATAATATATGTTGAAAAAAAAGTATTTTTTATAACACATGCATAAAAAAGACCATTTTCGGCGCCTATAAAGTGGAGCGAAAATAGAGTTTTCCGAGCGTCAGAAATAAAGGGTACCGAAAATACTCATTTTCGTCACCGAAAATAAAAGGTAGCAAAAATGAGTATTTTCGCTACCAATAAAAAAAAATACTCATTTTCACTACCTTTTATTTTCGGTGGCGAAAATCAGTATTTTCGGTACCTTTTATTTCTGACGCTCGGAAAACTCTATTCTTAATCCACCTTGTAGACAACAAAATATGGTCTTCTTTATGCACTTGTTATAAAAAATACGGTATGCAACTTGGAGCAAAAGGGTTTTTTCAGACTCGGATAATGATTTTGAGTGCTCGTGTACGCCTTCGGTGTTCTCGACTTCCACTCGTGCTCAATCATTACCCTCGTTTGGAAAAACCCATTTTCGCCCCTAGTTTCGTACTATACTATTATAAACTGAAAAAAGAATTGAAAATCAAAATTTTGTATTACAAACGCAGATTTTGTTAAGGAAAGAACTGTCCCTTGACTACCACTTTAAACGTAAAAAAGTTACAGCAACGTTCATGCCAAGTTGTAAGTGATCTATGAAAATCTGTTGCGCAAATCGCGAAAAAAGTAGTTTTGAGAAAAACGGCTCTAAAGATTGCATATTACATATACAACAATGTTATTAATAACTATAAAAATGTTAAAATTGTACTTAATTTTTGCGTAAATGCTGCTGTAACTTTTTTATTGGTCATAACTTGGCCCCGAAACATCCATTTTCGATAAACAGAAAATCAAATTAAAGGTAATTTCTTCTACTTTTATTATCTTTTAAAAAAAAGTTTTTTCCACCTCCGGGTGCATAGTTATTAACTGTAAAGTACATCCCTTGTTTTTTGCTATATTTACGGAGAGAAAAAGATAGTAAAGATTAGTGTACGTGTATAGTAATCGTTACTATCTTTTTCTATTCACGTATAAAAAATAACTAATTTGATAAAAAAACATGGTTGCATGGGCAATTTTCATTGTTTAAACGCGTTTTTATTCATAATTTCACCCCCAAAACATAATAAAAAAGGTTTGGAAACCCCAGCCATCGGATTTTTTTTTGCGATTTCTGCATTCCAAAAAGTTCATTTTTTTTAATTTCATCATATACGTACATTTATGCGAACTCGTTCATATACGGACATTTTCTAAAAACAGTATATTTTGATTCCAAGTATATATAAACACATTTTTCTCTGTGACGAAGAAAAACAATTTTAAGATACAACTTTGATATCGCCTTTATTTTGATTCTTTATATACTACGTTGTAAATGAAACCGATAATGTAATAGCAAACTTTATCTACGGTCCCGTTACTATTATGAAATTATTAATTAAAAATGTTCATTATTGTAATATTTACATAATTTTCAAACAAATAAATAAATAAATTAAAGTAATTTAAAAACGTACACATCTAAAAGTGAAAAAAATAAACTATCTAATAAAATATTTTATAATTTTTAAATACGAACAGAAAATTCAAGCAATATTAAAAAGGGCTTAGTTTTGTAAAAGACTTGTGTATTACGAGGGTAGTTCAATAAGTCTTTAGAATAAAGTATAAAAACAATTTTTTTTGGGTAAATTTTTTTTTATTTTTCAACATAATCTCCTTGGAGCTCTATACACTTGGTCAATCGCTTTTTAAGTTTTTTTAATCCTTCAGAAAAGTGCGTTTTCGGAAGTTCCTCAAAATAAGCACTTACAGAGGCAATGACGTCTTCGTTGTCCGTAAATCTCTGTCCACCGAGCCATTTTTTCAAGTTTGGAAATAAGAAAAAGTCACTGGGGGCTAAATCTGGTGAATACGGTGGGTGTTCGACCAATTCGAATTTTAGTTCTTCAATTTTAGCCATTGAAACGAAGCATGTGTGAACTCGGGCGTTGTCGTGATGAAAGAGAATTTTTTTTCTCGCCAAATGTGGTCGTTCTTTTTTTATTTCTTCTTTCAGCTGCTCTAATAATGATTCATAATACTCACCAGTAATTGTTTTACCCTTTTCCAAGTAGTCAATAAGTATAATTCCACGTGCATCCCAAAAAACTGTAGCCATAACCTTACCAGCTGACTTTACGGTCTTTGCCTTCTTTGGAGCTGGTTCGCCTGTGGAAATCGACTGTTTGGATTGTTCCTTTGTCTCAGGAGTGTAGTGGTGTATCCATGTTTCATCCACAGTCACAAATCGACGAAAAAATTCCTCAGGATTCCGACTTATGCGCGCCAAAAGAGCCTCAGAGGCGACCGCTCTATTGCGTTTATTCTCAGCTGAGAGCAAACGCGGCACCCATCTTGCCGATAGCTTTTTCATGCCTAATTTTTCATGTAGAATTGAAACAACTGCACCTATAGATATCCTTGTGGCCTCAGCTTACTCACGCACTTTTAATCTTCTATCCTTCAACACCATATCGTGGATTTTATTGATGATTTCGGGAGTAGTTGCTTCTACGGGCCTTCCTGAACGTGGTTCGTCACTTATTGATGTACGACGACGCTTAAATTCATTTACCCAGTTATAAACCGTTGCTAAGGCAGGGGCAGATGTGCCATGAACTGAGTCCAATTCATTTTTTATCTCATATGGAGTTAAACCCTTTAAATGAAAATGTTTAATTACCGCTTTGAACTCGTTTTTTTCCATTTTTCTTAACAAGCAATTTTTTTTTTCAATTGGTTATAAAAACACGTAAACTCAGAAGATGTGGACTGTGACTGCACCATATATCTAGTCGGGAGTGGTGCTGACTGAAAATGGATGATTTGGAGCGATTCGCGCGCCATCTGTTGGTCATTCTAAAGACTTATTGAACTACCCTCGTATTTACCTGAATTGTTAATCGATTGTTGTCGTTGTATTAGTGGTGATGGAAATCGAAATAAACAATGGCCATTGTGCTTCCCATTGTTACAATGGACAAATTTACATCGATCATACACTATTTACTTGTTCATTTTGTTATGTTGATTTTCAAAAACAACAAGCAAACAGTCCTAGCGCAGCAAAGAATATTTAATTTTCACGGTTTTTATAATAAAACTATCGAATAGACAAAAACGAATCGTTATAAGAAACAATAAGAAAAATCACAAGATAAAAAGAATCAAATAATAAGACTAAATTTAATGAGAAAAATGTGGATTCGACAAGACAATAAACAAATGCAATCTCTGGTAGTACATAGCCTTGTTCACACGATCACGTCATTTCTCTGTATTCCTTGCATGGTTAATCCAGTTTTCTTCATAATGCCCTATTTCTCACCAGTCGGCCCTGACATTGTCTTCACACCTTCGTCTTGGTCTACCCGCAGGGCTTGTGCCTTCTGGTTTTCCTACTAGTACTCTAAGTGCTGTCCTATCATTTTCCATCCTCGCTACATGCCCGACCCATCTCAATCTTCGAGATTTTATAACTTTCGTTATATCCGTTTTTCCGTATAAGTTGTTTATTTCCCTATTGTGAGAGATTCTCCATTATCCAGTCAACTCATTAATTTTGCCTCCAAATATCCTTCTTATAACTTTTTTGTCAAATAATCTGAACCTATCCTCCTCCTGCTTAGTTAGTGTCCATGTCTCACATTCGTATAGGACTACTGACATAATAATTTTCCTATATATCTCTAATTTTGTCTTCCGTGATAGTAGTCGCAATTTTAGTAATTTGCCCACCGAATAAAGGCATGCATTTCCGGAATGCAGTCTTTTCTTTATTTATGCGTCTCATTTTTTGAGTCAATTTTAGTGCCGAGATGTTTAAATTCTTCTACTATTTTAAAGGTTTTATCTAACACCTTCAGCTCGCTATACTCATTCACGGGTGTCGTTCTGTCAGTGACCACGTATTCCGTTTTCTTTTCATTAATTTTTAGACCTACTTCTATTACCGTTTTTATTAGTATTTCAACGTTTTTTATTATGGATTCCCAGTTCTCTTCTATTATATCTATATCGTCTGCATAGGCTAGCAATTGCGTTAAGAAACCGTTCAGTATTTCTCCTTCCCGCCATTTTCTACGGCCCTGACAACGTATTATAGTACTAGGTTAAACAGAAGTGTTGATAGCCCATTCCCTTGTTTTAATTCATTGTGGATTTCGAATGGTTCTGATAGGCTATTACCTGCACGAATTATGCCCCTGCTATTATCTAGACATTTTTATTAAATTAACCAGTTTTTTTGGGATCCCTAGTAGTATTAAGACGTGGTACATTTTAGCCCTTATAATCGAGTAGTATGCTTTTTTAAAATCATTAAACAGTTGGTGCATTATTCTGCTATATTCCCATTTCTTTTCTAAGAGTTGCTTAACTGTGAACAGCTAGTCGTTAGTCGACCTATTTTGGCGAAATCCCCACCGATAATCCCCAAAGACTTCTGCCGCGAGGGGAGTGAGTCTCGCTAGTAGTTCGTTGGACAATATCTTATAACATGTATATATCAGAGAAATCCCCCTGTAATTATTGCAATTTGTTTTATCCCCTTTCTTGTGAATCGGTATTATGATCGAGTCTCTCCATTCCCTAGACATAATTTCCCTTTTCCATATGGTACATATAAGAGTGTGAATTATATCCGCGTATATTTCGTTAAAGGTAGGTTCTTCAGCAGTGTGGATTTCGCTGAAGTCCGAGACGGATTGTTGTTCGTGTACATTTAGGAGTTCATCAAAGTAGCTTCTCCACCTGCTCAAGGTAATATAAAAAAAAAATTTGTTTTCAATATCGTTCGAAACGAGCGATGCAAACTCGAAAGTCATAACATCGCCCAGGGCTCTCGGAGAAGAGGTGCAGGTGTTATACACTACAAAAAATCAAGTCTAGATTCTGCGCTCCGAGGCTTTTTATATACGTGTACATTTTCTTCGAGTAAAGTGTAAATGATGAAATCTAAAAAAAATGAAGGGGTCTGAAACTCAATGCCCTATATCGACCAAACCATACATTATTTACTTTATAAACAAAATTACGTATATTTAACTAAAACCCAATCTCGCTGGCCCTTCATTGAGGAGTAATACACCTCTCTACGAAGTTTCAGACGTCCAAACAACGGCAGGCACCCTTTTTGCCAACAAAATTTCGTCAACATTTCATTCCAATAATTTTTTAGGTTGCCGTTGTTTTTGACGTCTGAAACTTCGTAGAGAGGTATTACTACTCAATGAAGGGCTAGCGAGTTTGAGTTTTAGATAAATATACGTAATTTAGTTTATAAAGTAAATACTGTATGGTTCGGTCAGTAATTCAGGGAATTGACTTTCGGACCCCCATAAGGAGATGTGAAAGTGAACTAATAATTCCTATCTACCGGCATCAGATTTATATTCTTTTTTTTCTGCAATAAATAAATATTTCTAAGAAAACTATAGTTGTACATTTTCAAACGCATTTATCTACATGAGTTAATAATGAAAGTTTTTGAAAATTTAACTGAAGGATACTGGTAAGAATACGGAGGGGATAGTATGGCGTTTTTTAGAAATACTTATTTATTACAGAGAAAAAAATATAAATCTGATCCCAGTACGGTAGGGATTATTAGATCACTTTCACATCTCCTTAAGTTAGAAGTGCACTATAATCTTATGCCTTTAAAATTATGTATTGCTACCGATTATTAATGATAAAAATCATACTCTATAGTATACCATAATGATGCGTTTTTCTAATTATATTCATTAATAATTCTACATTTTTCAGACGCTGGTACATGGACGTTTTACATTATCCACTTATTGATGCATTAAGAGATATAATGTTGTATTAATTTATTTTCTTATTAATAATTAATCTCGTATTACGTCGTATTTAATGCTACCAAAGAATGATGTTTATTAAAATGAAAAAGCCCTTGTCAATTTACGGTGTTTGTACATATTTTCTAACAAGTAAAAATTCTTAGTAAGCTTAACTGTCCCGTTAGTGGGATATTTACCAAACTACTTTTATAACTGAGTTTCAGAAGATCCCATGCTAAAACAATTATTTAAAAAAATCGCCTGGTACAAATTATTGAATAAATTCAGGAAATATTTTTAAGGAGATGTGAAAGTAAATTATCAATCCCTACCTTACCGGCATCACATTTTCTTTTCTCTGCAGTCAATAAATATTTCTAAAAAAAATGCCATACTATCCCCTCCGTATTCTTACCGGGACCCTTCAGTTAAATTTTCAAAAACATTCATTATTAACCCCCAGAGAAAAATGTGTTTGACAGTACACAACTATAGTTACTTTTCAAACGCATTTTTCTCCGGTAGTTAATAATGAAAGTTTTTGAAAATCTAACTGTAAGTTCCGGGTAAGACTATAGAGGGGATAGCATAGCATGGCGCTTTTCAGAAATATTTATTTATTGGAGAAAAAAATGTGAATGTGATACTGGCAAGGTAGCGATTATTAGTTCACTTTCACGTCTCCTTAAACATTTATATATAAAGTTTATATATAAGTCCCAAAACATTCAGGTGATTACTTTTTTTTAATTGACAATATTTACACTTACGACATAACGATTATATTATATCAAACAAACAAAATTTTTATTCAGATATGGGCAATATTACGGCAGATCCCTTTTAAGCAAATTTCACTATTTTTATTGTATTGCGAAAAATTAAGGTGGTTCATATGCGAATGAGAGTACATCAAAATAAAACAGCCTATGTAGCTCATTTATAATAAATTATACAGAAAATCTTATCTAAAAATGTTCTATTTTACACACGTCATAGGGAAGTCGACGTGACTCGGAGCAGTAATATTAAGATATTTCTTAATGAAAAATGTGGAGGGACGAACTAATTAAAAAGTTATTTGTTTAAAAAGTACGAAATCGATAAAATAGAAGCATTATTTTTGTGACGAAAGAAAACATCATTTTTAATACTATAGCAATCTTAAATTATTTCCAATTGCATAAATTCATTTAAAGGTATGTAAAAGCGTCCCATGCGCATTGCTTACCATCGAAAGTTTGCAAAATAGTTTTCCGGCTGCAAATAACAGCCTAATCCTTTGATATTTGAATCAAACAATGTTTGTACAAAGTGAAATGCTTCCTCGGTAATTTTATGCGTACCCTGCCAACTTTTTCTAACGTTAGTAGGGTACCCAATTATTAAAAAAAAAAATCCGCGGCAAATTTTTCGACGTCACGGATAATTTACGGATAAATTACAGCAAATTATCTATTAGTTTATATAACCTAAATAGAAAATGTCCATGCCAAGTTTAGGAAGGTGTGCATGCCGCAGACACGCGCGAGCAGTCGCAATATCGCCAGCGCAGCCTCCAGCAGCCACCGTCGCATACCTATCGCAATCCGGGCACAAACCGTGCAGATTGTAATAACAACAGCGTAAGTCTTTGTTTTTTTCTAACCTCAGCTTTGGCAAAATCCTCGCCCCCCCCCCCTCTATTTTAGATTTTTCAAATTTCATAAATATAGAAATTCAAAACGTCGAGATTAAAATCGCGATACGCGTCAAGTGCGACGAAAATCCGTTAGTCGGGAGTGCCGAAAAATAAGTGCGCGAGTGAAAAGAAAATATCAGCCGGAATGTACAGCGATGGTTTGAACGCGAGCACTAAGAATCAAGCGATATTCAAATAATTAAGTATTCGAAAAAGTTTGGAAAATTTGTAAAAATTTAAAAATTTGAAAAATTTGTAAATATTTAAAAATTTGTAAAAATTTAAAAATTTGTAAAAATTTAAAAATTTGTAAAAATTTAAAAATTTGTAAAAATTTAAAAATTTGTAAAAATTTAAAAATTTGTAAAAATTTAAAAATTTGTAAAAATTTAAAAATTTGTAAAAATTTAAAAATTTGTAAAAATTTGAAAAATGTGGAAAAATTTAAAAATGTGTAAAAATTTGAAAAATGTGGAAAAATTTAAAAATTTGTAAAAATTTAAAAATTTGTAAAAATTTAAAAATTTGTAAAAATTTAAAAATTTGTAAAAATTTAAAAATTTGTAAAAATTTAAAAATTTGTAAAAATTTAAAAATTTGTAAAAATTTAAAAATTTGTAAAAATTTAAAAATTTGTAAAAATTTAAAAATTTGTAAAAATTTAAAAATTTGTAAAAATTTAAAAATTTGTAAAAATTTAAAAATTTGTAAAAATTTAAAAATTTGTAAAAATTTAAAAATTTGTAAAAATTTAAAAATTTGGAAAATTTGTAAAAATTTGAAAAATGTGGAAAAATTTAAAAATTTGGAAAAATTTAAAAATTTGGAAAAATTTTAAAATTTGGAAAAATTTAAAAATTTGGAAAAATTTAAAAATTTGGAAAAATTTAAAAATTTGGAAAAATTTAAAAATTTGGAAAAATTTGGAAAAATTTAAAAATTTGGAAAAATTTAAAATTTGGAAAAATTTAAAAATTTGGAAAATTTTAGTAAATTTTGAATATGTCTAAGGACAATTGAAGGTTCCAAAATGCGTTTTTCTTAATAGTTTGAGATTTTCCCAACATTGTTTTAATTTTAAATCAAAAACTATGGACTTTTGAGAAAATAGTGTAACAACATTTTTTGTTCAAAATGAGATAAGGAATCTAAAAAAATTTTTCTTAGACCCTATTGTGATATTTTGTGAACCCATGCATTGTGATTATAAGGGGTAACACCACTCCAGGATTTTCAAAAAATCGATTTCTTTTCAGCTTAAACAATACTTTAGGGTCATACAAATAATATGCAATTGGTCCTATAGTGTCAAATAATTTTTAAAAGGTTCAAATATCGATTTTGCGGCAGCGCCTCGGACCGCTCGCTGAGCGCACTAAATGAGAGCGCGCGGCGCGTTCTGATTCATCGCTTTTGTATTGATTTCATCCATCGGAATAATAGGAGACCTTGTTACTTACAGAGCCAAAGGTCTTTGAGGTTCTTCAGGCATCCTGCAGGGTGCGCTAATACTGAAATTAGCTTGTATCGGTGTGTATATGTGTTGGTTATTACAGCTGCAAAGCGACGCCATGCACACGCTTCGACTTGTATTTCTTCTGATTTTTCGTTTTTATATATTTATATATTACAAATTTCGTTGATTTTAAGTGAACAGTGTGAAAATTATAAACAATATGAGTAGTGAAAGACCAGTGTATGATGGCAAGAAATCGACGAAGGGGTAAAAGAGCAATTTGAAGAGACATAAATTTCAAAGCGGCGGCCAAGTAACCGTTATGAAATGGAGAAGCCAAGTGTCGAGGCGGTGTATTGTAAGAAATCCGGGCAGCGAGGTACTGTAATAAATCCGGGCAGCGAGGTACTGTAAGAAATCCGGGAGCACGTTTGACTAGCAGGACGTGGAGTCGTGAAGGAAAGAAACCAGGTGTACACTAATACTTCTTATAATTAATTAACAAAGAAAGTGATCTGTTATTTGCTCCTTAATAACTACTATCTATAGGTTTGATGTGTGTGTCTGTGTGTGAATTTAATTAAAATAGAAAATAAGACTGGGTGTATTAGGCACCTTGCACGTGACGTTAGGCTTCGCGAGGACGTACACAAGATACCTTTGGCTGATGTGATTAGAGCCGCAGTCAGAGCGGAAGAGAGCGAATTTGCCCAGCGCTCGCACTTTTGTTTCAGCTACGACGCTGCGCAACTCCGAAGAAAGGGAAAGTCTTTCTCTCACTGCTCTCGCAGTGAACCCCGCGAAGTTCCTGGCAGGAATCGCCGTAGGAACCGCCAGCCTCGTTCACAGGTATCCACGAGATTTTAACGCGATAAACAAGGAAAATAAAGACTTGTAAGGTATTGATTCAATGTGAGAATTTAATGATAGAACAAGTTATAGGGTAAAAAATATTTGACTTTAAAATTGAGAGATTAATTTAGGAAATATCTTAATTTATCATAACAGTAGAGTGACATTTAAGAAAATTGTGACAGAATAAAAATAGACGTGTATTTGTGTATTAGATCTTTATAATCTTGAGTTCGGCAGCAGCACGAGCTCCGCCCGCCGTGGCTACAGCCAAGGCATTGCTGAAAGATGTGTCTTCAGCACCGCCTGCCGTGGCATGTCGCTGGACGTTGGCTGTTTTTATAGCCCAGGATAGATCGGGCTGCTGTTCGACAGGCAGGCAAATGATTTTCACCAAGGGCCGCTGTAGCGTGGTGGCCGTCTTGATGGTAAGAACTCGCGTGAGTCCTTCCGGTCCAGGGTGGCTACGCTGGACATTCGCTAAAGATCACTTGGTACATGGCAGCAGCTCATCCGTCAGCAGGGCCAGGTCTGCTTCCTGGATGGTGGTATTGGGCTCGAGCCATTTCGAGCGCTGCTGTAGATGTTGCAGGACCTCCCGTTGCCAGCGCTTCCAAAAATTATTGCGTATTTGAGAGATGACCCGGAAGCGATTTACCCCTGATACATGCAAATCAGAGTCGCGGGGCTGTGGTAGAGCCGTCAGTGATGAACCGATGAGGAAGTGGTTTGGTGTAAGGGATGCTACGTCGTCCGGGCTGCTGCTCATCGGGCTGAGGGGTCTCGAGTTAAGGCAAGCCTCGATTTGTGCCGCGAGTGCAGCAAACTTTTCGTATGTGAGCATATAATCGCCCAGCACTCGGCGGAGATGGTGCTTGAAGGTCTTGACAGCGGCCTCCCACAACCCACCAAAGTGAGGGGCACGTGGGGGTATAAAGCGCAATGCCACTTCATCGGTGGCTATAGCTTTTGCGATGGTCTGGCTGAAGTCAGAGGCCTGTGTAAAAAGCCGCTGAAACTCGGTGCTGGCACCTTGGAAGGTAGTCCCATTATCCATGAATAGCGTATGTGGCAGGCCTCAACGAGAGATAAAGCGTCTAAAAGCCAAGAGAAATGCCTGAGTACTGTAGTCAGTCACGATTTCGAGGTACACGGCTCGGGTGACCATGCATACGAAGATGGCGACGTATCTCTTGTACGCCTTGTGGCCTCGTCCTTTAGTTGTCCGGAGCAGGAATGGCCCGGTATAGTCCAGTCCGGTTGCTGCAAATGGCCAATCTGGAGTGACAGGAGAGTCCGGAAGAGGTGTCATCTGCTGTGCCTGCATCTGTCCTCGAAAGCGTATGCATTTTACGCACTGTGCCGTGAGGCATCGTATGCGTCTTCTAGCACGTGCGATCCAGTAGGCATGAGCTAGATCGCTGGCTACCAGCTGTAGCCCTCCGTAGAGCGTGCACAGCTGAGCATCACGCACGAGGAGTTCAGCCAGATATCTCTCTGTCGGAATGATGATCGGGTGCTTCTCCTCCTCAGAGAGAAAGGCATTGTGTAGTCGCCTTATAATACGTAGTTAGCCATCTACGTCGATAAATGGTAGGAAGCGCAGAAGGCGACTGCTGGCAGTCAGTTGACCAGACACTGTGCAGCACCATTCGATGCTGTAGTGCTCCTGTTGCACCGTTCGAATCGCGGCACGTCGAGCTGCTGTAGTTTCCTCGGGGTTGAGGAACGACGTCAGCTTCTCGCCCTGCTACCTGCTGACTCTGCGGTGCAATCTAAATATAAAAGCAATGACTCTAGTGAGTCGTATTAATGAAGAAAACCTGGAGATGAGGTTCTCTACGGATTTCTCCGGTGGGTCAGTCTGGGTGGCCAGAAACTTGACGCTCTTCTTCTCCTCCTGCGTCATAACGTAGAGTTCTTCGGGTGTGGTTCACTGTCTCCAGTCATCTACAAAGCCAGGGAGGTCTAGACCACCAAAGTGACTCTTCTGACAGTTGACTGGGCCGTATCTTCTTGGTTTCGATGTCTGCAGGATTCTCGGCTGACTTGACGTGCTTCCACGTGGCCGCAGGTAATGTGAAGACTATCTCGCTTACGCGATTTCCCACGAAGACATTCCAATAGTAAGAGTGGTTTTGTAGCAACGCGAGAGTCATCTGTGAGTCAAACCAGCAGAATATCCCAGCTGTTTTGAACCTCAGCAGCGGCAGGATCATGTTGATTAAGCGTGCAAGCGTTGGTGACGACTGGAGCTACTGGTCCAAGAGCTACTCTGAAACAAAAGGAATCAGAAGTAGGGTTTCACTGAAGGCCGAGCATTGAGACCACGTCTTCTTCATTCAGTGAACGTGTATAATTGGAGATTGATGAGAGAGAGAGAGAGAGAGAGAGAGAGAGAGAGAGAGTCCAGCAGAGAGGGATGATTGGTAGCCCATTTGTCTTGCTGCATCTCAGTCGACTGATCTCGTGTCTCCACTGCTTCTGATAGTGTATCGCCTCCCTCGATATAGATCTGCTCCTTGAGGAAAGACAGTGCGTGAGTCCTGTGCCAGCTGTCTCAAAGCTCGTATGCTTGATATGGTGCACACGCAGTGCTGTAGATGACCGTGCGCATTCTAAAGTGCTGCAGTTCCTGCTCTGGTGAATCTCGACAGACGATGTGCAGCCAGTCAATATCTGCAGGATTAATCTGAAACTGGCGAAACATTTTCACTATATCTGCAGTTAATACTATTGCATAGAAGCGCTATAGTTTCGGCCCCGCGTGTAGGCAGTCATTGAGCGAGAATCCACTTGAAATTGCTTGACAGACATTAAACACCACTCGTATTTTTCCGGAAGCATTCTGTTTGAATACAGTAAGATGTGATATATAATACGTACTTGGTGTGGTCCGTTTCGTTACTGGTACAAGTTCCATGTGGCCTAAGGTCTGAAATTCTTCCATAAATTTAGAATGGGCCTGTCGGAATACAGGCTTACCTTGCAGACGTTACTCAGTCTGGTGGAACATTGCTGATGCCCTCTGGAGTGAGTCTGGAAAGTCTGGTGTGCGAGAGAAGGGCAATCGAAACACAAACCATCCACTGGCATCGCGTCGATGGGTGCGAAGAAAGTAGGCTTTGCATTCTTCATTTTCAGCAGTCAGCGAAGGCTTCTTTGTCACTACTTTGAGCTCTCAGAAGTGACGAACCTGGTCAGACAGAGGCATTGTAGACTGAGACACTGTCGTCGTGTGAGACCGGATGGATGTGGGTTGGTAACTACTCGTAGAGACTGGACCAGTAATTATCCCGCCAAAAACAGTCTTTTGAGCAGTCGGCTCACCTGACTTGCCTTGTCGAAGACCAGGAAGCAGGGAGGCTGGATACACATCCCCACCGAGGATGCAGTCAACTCCGGCTGCCTGAGCGAAGGTTGGATCCGCAAGTTTCAGGTTGCGTAAATGAGCCTATGTGCCTGGACTGCACTCTCTCATTGGCAGAATTGAGGTTAGCTTTGACAGGACCATTGCTGAAAATTTCAGATAAAAATTAAACTTGTACACTGGAAGGGCAAGAAAGTCAGTGGTAAATTTTGAGGTTATGTTACCCTCTCCTCCTAATTCACTGATGGATACTTGAGCCTTTCGTCTGCTCAGTGAGAGAGATTGTACGATAAAACCACAACTACGTAGCTTACTGTCACTATTATATCACATTTTGTCACGCACTTCCACAATTGGAGTATCAACCAAAAGAAACTATAAAAAATGGTTTTCATCGACATCGATTTAATTGACATCGTTTCTAATTCACAATCTTTTAAGTTCGAGAGAAGTACCTCCTATTGATTTCCAGCAAACTTTCAGTTACATCCTCGCAGTCTTCGGCCAACTTTTACATGACACATGGTCACTGACTTCCCCTCTTATAGTATCAACTAAGAATACGATCAAATACGGTTCTCTTCCATTTTGAGTAAAACGGTTAACGACAATTTCATTTTTACAATTGCCAAAGTCAAAAGAAGTGTTTCCTGTTCATTATTAGATAACTTCCGGTTACACCCTTGTAGCTTTTGGTCCACTACTACATCACACATGCTAACTGACATCCACTCTTACGGTATCAACCAAAAAAACGATGAAAAAAGTTCTCTTTCATTTTGAGTAAAACGGACGGCCACAATTTAATTTTTAAAATTGGTAAAGTCCAAAATGAGTGCTTCCTGTTCATTATCAGAAAACTTCTGGTTACATCCCCGTAGTTTTTGGCCCAATGGTATATCACATGGGCACTGAATTCCACTCTTGCGGTAACAGCAAAAAATAAATGATAAAAAATCGTTCTCATCGATTTTGAGTAAAACAGACATCGAAAATTTAATTTTAACAATTTTATAAGTACAAAAAGAATTTCCTGTTCATTTCCCGAAAACTTCTGGTTACATTCTCCTAGGTTTTGGTGAAATACTGCATCACACATGCTGACTGACATCCACTCTTATCGTATCAACTAAAAGATAAATGATAAAATATGGTCTTCTTTGATATTGAATGAATCGGACATAGACAATTTAATTTTTATAATTTCCAAAGTTCAAAAAAGAGTGCTTCCTGTTCATTTCCTGAAAACTTTAAGTTACATCTTCGTCGGTTTTCATGGTATCTATAAAAACATAAACAATGATAAATGGTTCTCATCGGTTTTTAGTGAAAGGGACATTGGCAATTTAATTTTCACAATTTTCAAAGTACAAGAAAAGTAGTTTCTGTCCATATTAATAAAACTTCCGGTTATCTTCTCGTAGCTTTTAGTCCACTATTAAATCACACATGGTAGCTGACGTTCACCCTCATGGTATCTACCAAAAATGAACAATTGAAAATGGCTCTCGCTGATTTTGAATGTAACGGTCAACGACAATTTAAATTTCACAATATTAAAAGTACAAAAAAAGGACAGGCTTATTTTCGGAAAACTATCAGTTACACCTAAGTAGTATTTGGTCCACTATTAGATAATACTTGGTCAATCACTTCCACTTTTAGGGTGTAAACCAGAAAAACTATAAGAAATGGTTTTTATCGATATCGAATGAAATGTACATGGAAAATTCATTTTTCACAATTTTCAAAGATTAAAAAAAATACTACCTGTTGATTTCCGGAAAACTCCTGGTTACATCCTCGTAGTTTTTTGGTCCACTAGTGTATCACATATGGGCACTGACTTCCTCCCTCATGGTATTAATAAAGAGATAAACAATGAAAAGTGGTTATTACTCGTATTGATTTGCGTTAATCGGAATACGATAATTTAATTTTTACAATTTTCTACGTAGGAACAAAGTATTTCCGGTTCATTCCTGTTCGCTTAATCCCACAAAGCTTCCTGTCTATTGAACGTAATATATTGTTATTTTTTTCTCACCCTATGATGTGCGCCAAATAATTAATGTTTAATAATAGTTAGTTGAAAAGAGTATGAAAAGGAGACGATCTTTTATAATATATATATAATTAATAATTATAATTACGTTCAATTGAATGGCCATAATGGAAACTGTATATTTCTTCTTCTATCGCATGATTTCGATAGCCAATAAGATCGAATTGGGATTCATTTCTAGTAAATCGATATTTCCGGGACAATCGGCGAACTAGCTGCATGTTACCTGGCGAAACAGAGACACTTCTCTTTTGTTTCTTCCTATCCGCTATCCCGTACAACACACAAGCCCAGCTTTAGTGTCGGAAAATCTCTCCATCTCTCTCATTTCGTATTCGGCAGGGAGCATAGAGTTTACGGGGTGAAGAACTATTTATTTTTAGCATTTATTGTAAGATACAAATAAAAAATAACGTTACCAGATAAAAATTTATATATTTTCGATCTTGTTTTGTCCATCCTTTTCAAATGCATAAAACCATTTCCAACCCCTTTTCGAAACAAATAGAAAATAAATAAGTGGCGCCGAGCAACGTAAGTAACTTTTACGTGTCGACGCGCCGAAGTTTTATGCTTCAGATTGAGGCTCCGATCGTCCGCCATCGAGCGAACGATCCACGGATACCTCAGGGGTTCACGCTGGCGCACTCTCACGTACTAGATCGCGCTGTGTAGGCAAGCGCGCTCAGCGATCTCCCCGACGTCACTGGGCCCGGTTGTAATCTCGCAGTTGGGTGCATCGACGTAAAAAAATATATAGAAACAATTATTCACCTCTAGTTTTCCAAAGGTGCTCGATAGTTTATATAACGGGATACCTAGAGATCATCACCGGCACAGGGCAACAAAATTCACCCGCGACACGGCGTAATCACACCCCGTGTTTTATGGTGAAAAGAGTTAACATTAGTAACTACGATGAACTCGGGTCAGTACGCGAACCGCAAAAATCAAATATCAAGCAGTTTCTTCCTTATTTTTTTAGGGGATCCCGGCGTGAAGAGTAGGAACGTAACAATATATAAAAGGATTATTTTCCAGAAAAATTGAAATTTCATTACGTTATATAAATAATACCCTACTACCTTCCTAACAAATATACAATGGCTTTAAAATTTTTTTTCATATCTTTAAGAGAACCTGACCATCTTAGAATTTTAATTAAATTGGTTATATATTTTTACTTGAGAATGTAATTATCTTTATCTATATACATAAAAGAACTTCACCTGACTGACTGATTGATCAACGCCCAGCCAAAACCACTGGACCGATCGGCTTGAAAATTTGTGGGTACGTTCCACATAGTAGGTGTTCACTAAGGAACGGTTTTTGAAACTTTCACCCCCCAGGAGGTGGAAAGAGTTAAGATGTGTTTTTTCTTTCTTTTACTACGTTCGCCAATCAAAGTAGATTCATATTTGTTTCACATACATAGTAAAGTATATAGTACCGATAAAGTGCCGCCAAATGGCTACGCCGAGCCTTACCCGTAAGTGAAACAATCGAGTCTAGAGTATATACGAGTATAAAGGCGACAGAGCCTTAAGAAGGCATTATGAGTCTGAGAGCCCTAGCGAATCGCGAGTAATATCACTGTGTTCCTGCATTATTTTCGATAGTTTGCGTTGGTTTTTTGAGTATTTTACGATGAGCGCGGAAATATCTTCTATATACATATGAGAACATGACCTAACTGACTAACTGACTGATTCATCAATGCTCAGCCAAAACCACTGGATCGATCAACTTGAAAATTTGTGGGTATTTTCCTACTAAATGATAGGTGCTCACTAAGAAAGGGTTTTTTGAAATTCCACCCCTAAAGGGTGAAAAGGGATGAAATGTGTTTTTATGTTTTTTTACTGTATTTCTGCAAGAAAATAAGATTTTAAGTTGATTCTTGCGCCAACATATTAGAAATAGGATTATGTAACAACAAATTTCTGGATTTTTTAAAATTCCATTCGGTATATAATGATTAGGCAACGTATTAGGAAAATTATTGTTAATTGCCTCTCGGCATAAGCCGACAAGCAATTAAACGTGAACCACCAAAGAATCATAATTTTATTTAAATTTTGAGCGTCAGGCACTGTATCCCAAATTAGTTAAAATTTGGCAAACTGTGACGAGCAGTGCCTCTCGTCATAAATTCTGAAATTATTATTCGTTTCCTCCAAAAGAGAGTTCTTATTTCTACTAACTGATTTTAATTTTCAAACTTAGACACAGCTAGCTAAGAGTTTCTCCCCACGCGGAGAGTCGTGAGGTCTGGACGGTTACCGCTTCCTTTTTTTTTTCTTTCACCTCCAAACACATAGGACTGAGGCAACACAAAAAAAATTAAAATAGTATGATCTTTATATATAGATTTAAAATGAATGCAGTGTCTTTTATTTCACTGAGAACGTATCCGAGTGGTAGGATACGCTGTAAATTTCACACAATATAGTTTTCCCGAGTCTCCCACGAGACACAAAGTTGAAAATAACCGAGTTTTAGGGAATTTTATTTATACTGTCAGTTAACAAAATTCCAATTTTTGAACAACGGTACAATTTTACAGAAGTTTGCCAACGAAATTATCGCTACATCCACCTTAATTCTGAATCTTACTCTTTATCTCTAAACCGTAATAAATGTACTACCTTTCTCATTTAACTTTTCCTTAAAGCTAGCATTAATCTAAATTTAATTAATTGTATAAAAAAATGTATCAATAAAATTGTGTGGAAAAGAAAGGTCTGTCACACACCCGAGGAAGGAAAGGCAACCCGGCGTCGAGTTACTGATCCACATTAGGCACAAAAACGTGGTGACTTAGCTTAGTGTCCTTCTCGTCGCTGGAGTGGAGGCTGAAGCGAATAGCACAGTCACACAAAGTTATACAAAAAAAACTAAATCAAATTTACAAAAGATGTATAATTTGTATAAACAATTAAAAATTATACGACTGAACAAAAAAATTCAAAGTCCAGAAGGGACTCGTGACGCGGATGTTGGATGAAGTCCCGTGGCCTGGAAGATGTTGGTTGCCCGGGAAGCCGAAGAAGAGTCTGCCGAGTCTGAACTCGCTGCCGGCTCGAAGGCCTCGGCCTTGAACCCGCCTTCCACGTCGCAGCCTCTGATTGATGAATTTTCGTCGTCACCAGGCTCTCTGATTTGAGAGCAACTCTTACACCAGGTTGGGATCTTTGGTTCTCGCCTCTCGTCTTCTTCTCTCCGAAATCGCCTGATGTTCTAAAAATCGTATTGCGTAAGACACTGGAGATTTCCATGCTCGCTGGGGGAGAAGTTAGGAGACACTGTATATAGAGATGTCTATAGTGCATTGCCTGGCAATAGTCCGTTGGCTGTTACGTAATTGTCGTACGCCCTTGGAAAGAGAAATATGCTTCTACACTATGAAGTATTTTGCCTTACCAGGCAGATGCTTAGAACTGAGAGAGAGAGAGAGAGAGAGAGAGAGAGAGAGAGAGAGAGAGAGAGAGAGAGAGAGAGAGAGAGAGTAAGAAGACAGTAGCTGTATTCTTCGAAGATTTACTTAACTTGTAGCTATTGCTGGCGACCGACGGTGGCGCTCGTGGCGATAATATTATACGGCGAGCTGCGAGGTCTTATGGACGTTTCAGACGTACCTGGGCTCGTTGCCTTTGAGAGGCAGCGGGAAACAGCTCTTGTTGGAGATGACTGGCGCCAGATTTCTGCCGTAAAAAAAGATGCTTTCTGTTTCCTAAAAATTAATTCGAATCTACGCAGTATTTTTTCTAAGCTATTATGATTCAGAACGCAACGTGGAGAGACTCCTCTAGCGGTCAAGGATTTCATCTCGAAATCGACCTTTGATGTACTAGTCGCGCGTGAGTAACGCGGAGAAGATTAAAAATCTTCTCACCGCATTAGAGACCCCCCCCCCCCCCCCGCCTAAACGAGGCATGGTGTTTCAATTGGGGAAACAGCAAGACTCGCTTCAACTATACCACGTGCGATTTAATATGCGACCGGGGTGCCTTCTCTACGTAGTGTTCTGAATGTTCTCCTAACTAATTCTAGATATTTTATTTTTATTATTACAATTATAATTTACAAAAGAGATAGTCTCTTATAGAAATAGTGTTATCTAACTATTTATGTATGTACAAAAAAATTATGACTAATTTTTAATTTTGAACTGTCTTATCTATATGCAGAAAATAAGAAAGAGAAAAATATTCCAATTGTGTCCCGGAAGGGATGTACAAAAATAACAGTTTCCTTTTATGTATTAATTATTTTTTATTAGAAAAAAAATGTAAGCATAGTTAAAGTGGGTTGTGCCTTTTCTTTTTTTGCTGGTCCTCGTGTGACCTGATTGGGTGCATTGGCCCCCGCGCCCCTTAGTGCGCATGTACGTTGCGCGGCACTGGGGGCAAGTTGCCAACGTATGTCCCGTAAAGCCACATCCCCTGCAGAAGGTCCTGCTATTTTTTGGACTTGCTGGATACTCGTGAGAGTAGCTTCAGCAGAGTTCCTGCATGGGAGGCCGCTTATTCGGCGGTGGCGTGTGGAAGCGACGCTGTGGCGGCTCTACGCTGCGAGTTATTTCACAGCTTGCGCTGGCGGAGCCGGCCTCGCCAGTCCTCGGGGATAGCGTTGCTACCGTCCGAGGCATCGCTAGGGCCTTTGAGCTTGTCTCCGGAGGTGTCGGCGCCGCTCTCGCTGTCGGTGGAGCTAGGAGTGTCTTCCAAGGCATTAGCCATTTCACCAGGCGGGGGCAACGTCGCATCGCTTTCTGGAGATCGACGGTTGGTGTTAGTACCCCGTTGATCGTTGTAGTCGAGTTCGAGGACGTGTCGGAGTCGAACTCCGACTCCGATATCGGCGAGAGTACCGTGCGGCCCGCCTACGCGATCATGATTAGGCACTGTGGGATGAATATAAGGCTTTAGGTCTTGCGCGCTCGCCTTCGCCACGATTTTCCCGGAGGCATTCGCTAGGAGATAAACATTTGTTGATAGGTGTTCCGCGATATAGTAATTTGGGGTGAATTTAACGCTTATACTAGCACTAATGCACTTAGCCGCGGAGGCTAAAATGTGTGTCTACTTTCGTTATAATATTTTGCCTGCCTTTTGGACGCCGCTTTAATATTTTCCGTTACTTTGTCTCGCAGCGCGGATATACGTACCATGCGATCTGCCCACTCTTTCGGCGAATTTGGGATTATTTCGACCGTATTCGATTGTGTTAGCATGTTTTCCGGCATGTGTGGCTCTCGTCCATTTTGCTGCTAATCGGAACTTTGAGAGATGTTCGTCCCAATCCGTTTGGTGTTCGTGCGCAAATCACATTATCATTGTTTTAATCACTTAATTCACCCTTTCTACAGGATTTGCCTGTGGATTGTAAGCCGGGGTAGTCGAGTACTTAATTCCATATTTATATAGCACATCTGTCAAAGTGCGATTTGAGAACTCGGTCCCATTATCCGTATGTAATACTTGAGGAGCTCCGAAGCGAAAAACGACATACTCTTCGAACGCTTGCGTTAATGCCTTCGCGTTTGCGCATCGTAGAGGCACGACTTCGACCCAACGAGTATATAGATCTTGGAATACGAGCACGTACGAAAATCTAGCTTTTGATACGGGTAAAGGACCTACCACGTCTGCTGCTACTATTTGTCACAGTTGTTCGACTACTCGATGTCCCATCAACCCTACTGGTCGTGCTTGCTCGACTTTACAGGCTTGACAAGTGAGGCAGCTTCTAACAAATTTTACCGTATCGTATAATAACGGGGCCAAAAGAAGCTACCCGCAAGTCGACGGAACGTTTTTTCTTGGCCGAGGTGGCCTGCCGTAGGTAATGAATGTGCTTCATGTAGTACTTTTTGGTGTAAACCTTTTGGCAGTACTAACTTTCATGCTTCTAGGTCACCGACGAGTTCATCTATAATAAGGTCCGGCCGATGTTTATATAATTTCCCGTCAACTATTTTCCAGGCCGAGAATTTAGTCGGCTTTGTGTCGACTAATTTAAAATGTTTTTCGTACACCGGGTCGGACGTCTCCGCAACAGCTTCCAGGCAGTGTTCGTCGTCAGAAAACATGCGTGACAGCGCGTCAGGCACATAGTGAAGAGCTCCACGGCGATGCACGACCTCGGCGTCGTATTGGGCCAATTTCATAGCCCACCGGGCTAGTCTACCCGTGGGATCACGCAAGTTTTGTAACCACGTTAGAGAGTGGTCCATAATAACGGTAAATCTTGTGCTCTCTAGGTATTGGCGGAATTTCGCGACCGACCAAAGAACGGCAAAGCACTCTCGCTTAGTTACCGTATAATTGCGCTCTGCCTTGGATAGGGTGCGCGAAGCATAAGCTATAACTCTTTCCGCCCCCTCTATTTCCTGTGTTAATATTGAACCGATACGAGTGGTGCTGGCGTAGCACTGTATTGAGAACGGCAATTCTACGTTAGGGTACGCGAGGGTTGGTTCTGTTATTAGCGCCTTTTTTATTGCCTGTAGGGCACGTTCTTGATCTTCTCCCCAACTGAAACGGGTGTTTTTGCGGAGTAGGCGAGTGAAGAGCTCTATAAAACGACGATACCAATATGTCATGCCTAATAAACGGCATATTTGTTCAATATTTTTCGGAACCGGGTAATTTAAAATTGGTGCAAATTTTTCGAAGTCTGGTTTGGGACCTTCCTCGTCTACTCTATAACCTAGATATCTCACCGACGAGCGACAAAATTCGAATTATTCCGTGACAATTATTAAATCATCGAGACAGGCTCCAAAGACATATGGCTCCATCTCCGGACCAATTAAATTATCGATTAATCTTTGAAATGTTGCGGGAGCGTTAGATAATCCGTATGGTATAACATTAAAGTGGAATAAGCCCTTGTTAGGCACTGTAAAGGCCGTAATTTTTTTACTATTGGTTGCTAGCGGTATTTGGTGATACGCTTTTTTAGATCTATCGTAGAAATATATCGAGCCTTTCTTAACTTTTCCAGTGTAGAATTCATATAAGGTAGAGGGTACGCTTCTTTACGAGCAATTTTGTTGATATTCCGGAAAGGAATGCAAAATCAAAATGTGCCGTTAGGTTTCCGTACCATCACTACCGGACTCGACCATGGACTTCTCGGCGGTTCAATTTTTTCCGATTCAAGCATCTCGTCTACCTTCTTATGCATAGCTTGTCGAACGAGCTCCGATACTAGAGAGTATTGTTGCTTAATCGGGGGATGTCCTTGTACGTCAATCGCGTGTTCCGTGAGATTAGTTACCCTTGGTTTCTCGGAGGGCGGCGGTAAGGATCTAGCAAGCAAGTGATCAATCTGCTGCCGTTGATCTGTGGAAATTTCCGCAATCGCCGCACAGTCCGAGACCTCTTGGGAAGAAGAAATGATAGAAAAATTCCCCGAGGAGCCAGTAGGCAAATTCCAAGATTTTTTTTCAAAGTCTACGATAAATTGAAAATCTGATAGAAAATCCATCCCCAGAATGCAATCATGCGCCAAACACGGCAATAACCGGGCGTGTATGCGACATGATTCGAAACCTAGAGCGAGGTCTAAGGCAATCTGTCCTTTAATAGAAGACAAAGAACAGTCAACAAGTTGCACTACTGAGGTATGGGATTTTTGCCTTTCTTCGGGCAATAAAGAGAAAGTTTGTTCACCAAAATACAAAGTTAAATACAAGGAAAAAGTTAAATTTCCTATTTTTATAGGCAAATAGAATCGTGTATCATTGGTGCGGTATTTTATTGATACACAGTATTCGCAAACGCAGCTTCCTGTTGCTGTTTTTGTTGGTCGATATTCGTGGGGGACGACGTCGACCCATAGTGCCGTCTCCCCTGTCCGTTTTCCTTTAACTTCCGACGTTCAACACAATTCGGATTTACACAGCTGCGAACTGTATAATTAGGAGTTTGACACCAGAAACATACGACTGGATTCGTCACAGCTGGTACTCCGCTGTGTTGAACTCCGAGAGAAGGTATATTTTGAGGTCGGGCATTTAATGACGGCTGGTAAGCTACTTCGACTGCAGGTATTGTCGTGTTTAGACCAAAAGACTGGGATTGAGACTTACCCGAAGTAATATTTTGTATCGGTGCCATGGCTGGAGACTGCGAATTTGGCCCTTTATATTTCGTCCCATCGCCTTTTCTCTCATTTTCTGACATTGCTACTTTTACGTGGTTTTCGACGGTCGCCGCGACGGCTGATTTTGCCTGTTTGCCTCCGTAGGCATGCTATGGGAACATTGATTCTTCGGGAGTCGGGGGGTGCCTCCACATGCGGCTTAAATTCTTTGCAGCTTCAAGGCGTTTGTCTTTTCTTTCTAAGTCTTCGAGCGACTGTATTTGATCCCTTTCTATTTTATCATGATATTTTGTTCAGAGGTGCGTATAGGCAATGTCGATTTGCTCGCTTAACGAGTATGGGGAAACGACATAACTCATAATATGTCTGAGTCCGACTAGAAAGTCTGCTATGGGTTCCTCAGGCCCTTGAAATCGACTACGCACCTCTTCGGGTGCTCGAAGTTGAAAGATAACCCCTCCGAATCGATGGCGAAAGGCTGTTAAATATTGATACGAACTCTCCCATCGCGGCCGCTCTAATCTAAACCATTGTAAGGCAATAACAAGTTCGGCATAGCATCTAGAATTTCGTTTCCTAGAATCTATGATCGCGTTTTCCATCAAATTTTAACTGCCATTTTCGTACTATTTCCCCCGCGTGTAAACTGGATTTATTTCCCGCGTGTGGTTCTGCTCGTCCTATCAGTGGAGGCAGTATGGGTGGGTAAGGGTTTATCGAATAATTATTTGTCTGTATAAAACTCTGTTGTGCGGGATGTGGCAGAGGAGGTACCGGTGGGTAATTAGTAGGTGGCTGCCAGTTGGTGGAGACCGGGGGTGTGGGATTGTGGTTAGGCACTACTGGAAATGGTAGAAATTGTGTAGGATTTTCTTGCCTGGAGCTTGGAGGTACATTTTGGAAGTTGGATACTGGAGGCGCATTCGTGGTGTGGGGAGCTACTATGGTAGAGTGTCGCCTGCCTCCGTCTGCGGTCGTATTCACAAATGATGGATGACCAAAGAAAGACATATTGGCCTCTGAGGCGGCTCTACAAGTTGGGGTGGCTGTAGCAAAATTCTCGTTTCTCACCTGTGGTGGTGCTTCAAAATTGAAGTGCGAGATTTCATTTTGCGCTGCTCTCGCCCACATGTAAATCCTTTGTGGTACCGTTCTCCAAGGTAGAGACACCGAGGGGATATTGCCCCAAAATCGTCTCGTAAATGTGCTAATCAGAACGGTAGACAGCGAGCATTGGGATTCTAACTCCGCGGAACAGTGAGGCGCAAGCATAGTAAGCGGCTGGTCTGTTCTAGGAGGAACGTATTGTGTATTATTGCGCGGTATACGGACATTATTTCGCTGCCAGGCTTCAGTAACTATGTTTTCGGCTTCCAGGGCACCTTCATCTTCTTGATACTATGAGACTGTCATGTTTCCCACAGCGCGCAACTGATAGCATATTAGACGATACTTGCTCTCCAGCTCACTCCCACTGTCGTTCAATCCTAAGGCGCGTAAGGCCGCATCTAAATCAGGCACTGCCAACTTTTCCACCCACTCAAACACCGCATCTCGACCGCCGGTGGCCATCCTACTCCACAGATTGACTTGGTTTTTAAACCACCGCGAAATGTCTAAGTATCTGTGCCGAACGTGGCACGTTCGCTCTGTATGCTCCAGGTATGCCGGCTAAAAAACTACCTAATTCTCAAGTATTTGAATTATTGAAAAGTTTGGATAGGTTACCCAGGAGCATGGCTGAAAAGCTTAAACAAAATTTAGGCTTCCTCGGAGAGCGTAGAACAGCCTCAGTTGTATAATTGAAGTCGAAGAAGAGCTAGATGGGGAAGCTTGGTGCTCCTCACTTTTGTTTCCAGCAGCTGACTTTTCAGCGTGCAGCAACGTATGATACTTACCTCCGCAGTTGGACACCGAACTCCGACCCTTAGAAGTGCGCTCAACTGCTGTGTGCATTTTGCTTAGGCAGTTAAAGCACAGCATTTCAGCTTGGTGACATTGGAGAGCGTTAGCACATTTACCACCATGGAACTAGATGGTTTCCCACTCGAGCTGCTTTTCACTGAATTTAGGCAACAGGAGCTTGGGGAGCGACAATGTGGCCAAGGATCCGCTCCAGGTTGGCTGTTGGGTCATAGAAGGCTTGGCTTCAGGTACCGGTTGCAGAAGTGCGATCCTGCGGTGCAGCTCTGCCTTGGCGAGGACGTAGGCCTGTTCGTAGAAGGCAAGAAGGTTGCACGCCCAGTAGCCTTCAGTGCTGTCCTAGTCCACCGAGGCAACAATCTCACCATGACGATTCAGCACCTTAGACCAGTAACTTTCTAAGACGGCTTCTCTCATTGTTCTATCAATGTTGGGGATGAAGTTATATTGCCCCAATATTATTTTTAGGATACGCTAGGTTTGTTAATATTGTGTATGAGTAATATAACCTTGCTATAATCTTCCGGAAATATTGTTATAAACCATTATGTCCGTTTTTGCATTATTTATCAGAGTATATTTTCTGTATGATGTACGTGCAATATTGAAGCAACAGTGCTGCCAGATTGCTCGATCGTTGATTAATGTTTAGTAAATATTATAAATTTAATTTTTTTTTAGTAAAATATATATATATTAAATTGCAATAAAAATCTTCAGATAAGCAATGCAGCAATATTGCAACAATATTATAAAAATTTAGGAGAACATTCTCACATATACTCGTATATATTTTTCATAGATTTTTCAAATAATACAATTCAATATAACCTTTCAGCAATATTTCTTAATATTTTGAAATCCGAGTACAATATTTTGAATATGAGAATAAAACTTTGAATTTAAAAAGAATAAAATATAACTTGCGGACAATATAGTCCTATTATGGCCATTTCTACTAGCAGTATTTTTTATCACTATGGAATCCTTGTACAACATTCGATATACATTAAATAACATTACCCTAGTTAATATTAATACGATGGTTCATTACCACAATATTGTCCTAATATTGCCGTTTCCAGCAGCAGTATTTTCTAATATTATGGAATCCTAGTACAACATTTGGTGTACATTAAATAGCATTGCCCCATAGTAATATTAATACGACGGATAGTTACCACAATATTTCCTAACGCTGTCATTTTCACTTCCAACTTTCAGTAACGTTCAGTAATGGCAATATAACCTTGCAGCACTTTTATATTTTCTCAGTATATTAGTACGATTATTTGTTGCTGCAATATAGTTTTAATATTGCCGTTTCAAGCTGCAGTATTCAATAACCATAATATACATTTTTCTATTCAGAACATAAATTGAAAATATGAAAATATATATAATATTGCAGTAGAATCTTTTAAAAATTTCTTATCTGTCCATAAAAATTTGTATGCTCATCTGAACGAAAATGGCAGTTTTTTTCCCTGAAAAGCGAGATCAAAATTACACTTTTTGCCCGCAAATCACCTTTTTTCTACATTTTCGGGTAAAAAGTTTCTTCACTAGAAACTAGTTCAAATTCCTTTATTTCATCCTACAAATAACCCTGATTTTCGATTGTCTTTTAACAATATTGTCTTCTAACAGTCCATTAGTCCCGCTTTTCAAGTCAAAAAGTGGTCACAGTTTAGATGGGTAAAAAAGTACTATATGTAACTCGAGAAAAAAGTCGATTTTTTCCTCGGGTGATACTAACCTCGCTTTGCTTTGCTCGCTCGGGCAGTAAACTCTCCCACGGGAAACATATTCGACTTTTTGCCCTTGTTACATAATTTAACTAATAATTTACAATTATACATAGTTATATAATATAATTTATACATAGTTAAAAAATTTTATAACCATGCATACTTAATACACATTTATAAATTATTAATTATAATTAATTTACGTACTTTTTCAATACAAACAGTAAATAAAACTTCATGTATAAAATTTTAATTCAAATTATAGATTCCCAATTTGACTAATGACACAGAAAAATTTCCGGATAAAAATTATCGTGAAGTTCGTACTAAAAGTTGGACATACTAAATTTATAGGTAAAATGGTTTTGATTTGCAGTCAAATGTACTCTATTTGTACCGTGCGTATTAATTTACTAATGCCCAAGCATCATATTTTACATAAAATTAAAGAAAAAACGTTTGCTTTTTATTTTTGAGAAATAAAACGCAATTTGAAAACCACCCGTTTTCGACAACTACGGAAACTTAATTTTTTATTTAATTTTTATCTTTGAAAATTAAATATACTGTACTTCACGGTATTCTTCTGATTGAAATAATTCCGTGAAGTAAATATATTTATAAAAAATTAAAAACTAAATAAAAGTTTTGGGTTTACGTAATTTTTGGCAGTAGGTGAGTTTCACATTTCATTAATATTTGTATATTTTATCAAAATTCAGCGGCCTAGAATGGATTAATTCCTTTTTCAAATAGATATGAGTGCAAATGCTGATACTCTTGCTGCATTTTACATGATTGCACTTAGTCAAGGAATACATATGCTCATCAATTTAATATTTACAGAAATATTTAAATTTTATGTAATAAAAATCAAGTAACTTACGTGAAGAAGATTATAATAATAGAAAAATTGTACAGCGGTCTTAGTTAGCGGTATACTTTTTAATAAATACATGCATCCGAGTAATGTTCGGTGATCCAAGTAGCATCAAATGGCACGGAGAAGTAGCTGTCCTGTCCTCAATACAAAGAATAAGCGGAATTATACCGTGCGTTTTTCTCTAAACTGCGGATATATTGTGGAGTGTATTGAAAAAATTTTGCTGTAAGACCCATAAGAGCATCTCTCTCAGTTTTACAAACTTAAAAAGGGTAAGGCATATGGCTACTGACTATTTTTTCAATATATTCCACAAGGTATATGCAGTTTAGAGAAAAACGCATGGTATATGACTCGAGGATGGGTCTGTAAGTCCTGCATCTTTATAAAACCAATGCGAGGTCAAGATAAAGACGAGCAGCATACTAAAGTAATCAGACCGCTTCGAACGTGTTTCTTGAATACAACAGTAGTATTCTTATTCTGCGAGCTTACCTAAAATGGAAATAAAATACACAAAGTAATTGTTTAGAAATAGGAGGTTATAATTTAAGTTTACAATAATAATTGACATACGTGATTATAACGTAGTAAAAGAAATTACGATATTCGTTACTTATCTCAATAACAGCATGAGGTAGACAGATGCGATTTTTAAATAATTAGCAATTCGAGGTTCCTTATACTTCAATAATTTACAAAACATTTACTCGAACACGTCATTGTGAACATTTTTCAAACATAGAAGCAACGTGAAACAATTGGTTATTGAAAGACTATTATTTATGATTGCTGTCGACTAATGTTAATAGTTTCATGACAATAAATAATGAAGAAATTTCAAATTGCTTCGATGTTTGAAAATTTTTCACAATGACATGTTCGAGTAAATGTTTTGTAAATTATTGAAGTATAAGGAACCTCGAATAGCTAATCATTTAAAAATCGCATCTGTCTACCTCATGCTGCTATTGAGATAAGTGACGAATATCGTACTTATATCAGTAATTTTTTTTACTACATTATAACCATGTATTAAAGCATATTTATTTATTTATTTGTTATTTGAAAAATTTATGAAAAAGGATATATATGAGCCAATGTTCTCTTAAAATTAGACTGTTAGAAGACAATATTGTTAAAAGACAATCGAAAATCAAGGTTATTTGTAGGATGAAATAAAGAAATTTGGACTAGTTTCTAGTACAGAAACTTTTTTCGCGCAAATGTCGGAAAAAGGTGATTTGCGGGCAAAAAGTGTAATTCTGGTCTCGCTTTTCAGGGAAAAAAATGGCCATTTTCGTTCAGATGCGCATACAAATTTTTATGGACAGATAAGAAAATTTTAACAGATTCTACTGCAATATTATATATATTTTCATATTTCCAATTTATGTTCTGAATAGAAAAATGTATATTATGGTTATTGAATACTGCAGCTTGAAACGGCAATATTAAAACGATATTGTAGCAATGAACAATCGTACTAATATACTGAGCAAATATAAAGGTGCTTCAAGGTTATATTGTATTATATTTTCTAAATTATTTTACACGTTTGAATTTATTTTAATCCCTCCAATTGGTTAGCGAAAATGAGTGTTCTATTCAATAAAGTTGCAGTATTTTACAAAAATTCAACCAAATTCGATCAGAAGAATTTATTATCGAGTATACCACGATAAAATAGAAGAAAATGATTAAGAAATTAGGAGTCTTTCTCGGAGAGAAAATAATAATAACTGTTACTAGCCGGGGCTAGGACTGATTACTAGACTACCTAGTAAATGAACTGAGTTCTGCGACTAAAAATGATTAATAGCGTTGTATAACTTTATCAATAGTACAAATATTATTATATTAAATGTTTTTTTAATAAATACATACAGTAACAATATAGATGCATAAAAATCTTTGCTTATATGATTTTTTTTAATTGTTTAAAACTGAAAATATTGGGGGTTATGGCAGGTAACATTCATTGCCCATCTGTCTTGTAATGAATCTGTAAATTTACTAGACAGTCTAGTTATAGTTACTATTTTTTCTCTGTAATAGAAACGAAACAGAGAGCATTGAAAGAAATTAAACAGAGAGTATTGAACCCTTTTCTTTGTTATATAAAATTCATTATTGTAGCACAAATGTAATGCTATATTGTATTATAATTTAAATATTTATTTATTAAATAAACATTTTTTTGTTAAATATGATGATTTTATTTGTGTACCACATTTATAAAACAATAATATAGATAACGTATTTAACAAGGTACATATTTAAAACTATACTAGTAGAAAAATTCCGCATCAACATCTGTCAAGTCCAAGGGGAAATCGGATCAAAATCGGCCAAGTCCAATATGGGCATCAAAATCTGTTAAATTCATTTAAAAATATATAACATTACGCGACTATGAATTGCTACTTATCATAAAAAAGTCACATTTTTTATCACACAATTGAACCCAATTATTAGAATTTTTATCACCCCATTATTACAATTTTTCTATCATTCATACTTTTTTCGAAAAAAGATTTTGCTTTTTCTCGAAACTCGTTTTCTCGAAATTAGGGGTTATTCGCCCAGAGCAGTACTGGTGGCACCCTCCAAAAGTTGGAAACTCAGGTAGTATATTCAACATATATATATATATATATATATATATATATATATATATATATATATATATATATATATATATATATCGTATATATAGTAATGCTTTACAGTTACACCTCTATTTCCATTTTCTACCATCTCGTGCGCTGCGATCGATTCTTCTATCCTCTACAAGCCGATGCTCATAGCGAATAGGTAGCATACTAGTGAATTATTAATTGAAGGTGTTAATTGAAATAGGAAAATGTGAAAGCTACGATAGGTTACAAGTAGGTTGTAAATATACAAAATTTGTAGGAGAGACTGGGGCAAAGCAAGCGGCGGGGTAAAGTGAGTATTCTATATATTGCGACATAAATAAAATATTATTCTATAAAGCAATGATTTTTAAATATTTTTCAGTACATAAAATCAGTTATTTAATAAAAGAATTAACAATAAATTTTTTGAGCTTCTCCAAATGATAATTTTGCAAGTTTTGGATTTTGGATAAATAACGTTTATGAATTTTATTTTACAAAAAAGAAATTATATGCATTAAATACACTCAATTATCAGCAGATGTTTTTGTAATATAATAAAAAATATTCTTATGTCGTTCGTGCATTCGAGGCAAACTGACTGGGGTAAAGTGTGCTGATAAACAATGCAATAAGCGAGAGATTAACCCTTTAGTGCCTAGAGTAGATAAGCTAGGCGGGTTCCAAGCCACCTATATAGGTATACTTTGGTAGGCCAGCAGCACTGTGAGAATTTCCCAGCCACCTATATAGGTATATTTGGGTAGGCCAGCAGCACTGTGAGAATTTGTCAAACAACTATATAGGCTACTTTAGTAGGCCGGAAGCATAGACCTCTCTGTCTCTAGCACCGCACAGGCGCCGCAAGCTGTATTAGAAAGAGATCTCACTCTGCAGGGACTATGGATCGGGTGCAGGAGTTGATTTTACAGATGATGTCGTTATGTGCATCTCTTCAGTATTATTTTAGAGCTACACGCCAATAAATACTCGGTCTGATTAAAACCAATCGGTCCTTTTCAGGGCCACCAATTCATTTACAACTTTTGGAATAAATTTCGAAAATAGAGAATATTTACATATACTAAAGAAAATTACATTAGCGACGAGAACCTGCTTTGTCGACGAAGAAAGAAATTTAAAAAAAAAACAAATGACAAAAGTTAGTGAGCAACGATGGAGGATACACCGGTTCTGAAAGACCCTGGATAAGAAAGCTCACGAGACCGAAGAAAGTTCCTACGAATACGTCTAAGCCTCCAACACGAGAATTTTCTCGAAAAATTAAAATAATACAAGACATCGATTTACCGTCTGACCCCACTCGCGGTCTTTGGATATAAAGCCTCAAACCTCACCATCGAGAATCTGAAACGATGTTATCGTCGTGCTGCTTCGGGAGAACTTGGGTGATCGACGCACGATTCAGAACTTCCATGCTCATCTCCATAGTATATGGAGGGTTCTCGAACGTCAACACACGCAAGGCATAGGTCTACGGAAATGGCAGCAGCAGCAGTAGAACAAAAAACAAGTGACGTGGGATAACGTCGATTCGGCTTTCTAAAACCGAATAAATAGCGGCGTTATGTTATTACCAACATCGATCATATTGAAATCCCATCGTTCTTGCATGAAACAGCTGACCTCTTCAAGGAACAAATCAAGCTATCCCTGTTGCATTACAACGCAGTCAAGGTCAATACTGATCTTGCTGCCGAGTACACGATAATCAAGAGCCATGGAGAGGAGAATGCGATCAAGTATTTTATTACAAAAACGCAATCGATCTTTCAAACCACTGATCTGGATGTATGGTTCCTGTCGTACGTACGATAGGCCATCGAAAGGGACATCGAGTAGTTTCAGGAGGTTGGGTCTGGTTGGAGGCTTCGTTCGATAATGCACTTAACACTCAATATCAACAAATTCAATCCGATACGTGGCAGCTCCTTCATCTTACTCCCCCCTACAGTTCAAAGAAAGAACGCATGCATTCATGTTCACAATGATGATGTGCAATGCTTCAAATAGACTGTACCGTCTGCCTTGCAGCCAGTGCCTACTGTCAAGCATCCTCAACGTATGACAAAATACAAGCCATTCGAGAACGAACTCAATTTTAAGGACATCGACTTTCCCGTTATGCCTAAGCAAATCGATAAGTTTGAGAAGCAGAAAAATATCTCCATCAATTTATTTATGTTATAGAAGAGGGGGCTACGATTCGGCGTGTCTCCATGTCACATTTCCGCGTGTAAACAAGCCAGGCACGTAAATCTTCTCTTCGTACAGGAGCACTATGAGGATGAGGATACCAGCAACGACGACGACGACGACGACGATGATGACGACGACTACTACAATGTCGCACCTCAGAAATTTCACTATGTTTGGATCAAGGATTTGTCTAGACTGATATCGTCTCAATTGAATGAGCATAAGGGAAAAGCATTTATATGCTATCGATGCTTGCATTACTTTAGAACGGCGAAAAATATCGAATACCATGAAAGAGACTGCGGCGAGATAAACAATTTCAAGGTAAAGCTGCCCACTATGTTCAACATAAAGCTGACGTTCGGGAACTACCGCTACAAGGAGCGGGTGCCTTTCGGCATATATGCTGACTTTGAGTGTCTGCTAAAGCCAGTCGAAGGCGACGCACGTGGGTATCAAGAGGATGTGGCATTCAGCGTATAGGTATAGAAGCTATAGAAAAATGAGCGACGATAATGAGAATCCCGCGAAATGTTTCGTATCGAGCCTCTGTACTCTCGGTGAAGAATTAGAACAGCTCTATGAGAATCCCATCCCGATGGATCAACTGACAAGAGAGGAATTGCAGAACTTTAATTGGGCGAAACACTGTCACTTGTGTCAGTGGCCCTTCGCCGGAGAAGATGAAAAAGTCAAGAAGCACTGCCACTTTACTGGAAGGTAAGTTATAAAATGATAATTCTTCTTTTTCACAAACTATTTATATGATTAGAATTTATGTCCTTTTTCATGCTTTCAGATATCGAGGCACGGCAGATAATGGTTGCAATATCAATTATAAAGACTCGGGGATAATTCCCGTCATATTTTACAATTTGGGCGGATATGATTTACATCTTATTATCCGAAAGATAGCCTTGGGATTCCCCGGTTGTGTCATGCTGCTGCCACAAACGATAGTGCGCTACTTCTCCTTCACAAAGTTCATGGAGAAGAGCAACATCAATTTTCGCTTTATAAATTCGTTTCGTTATATAGCCTCATCGCTAGACAAACTGGCTTCTTACCTCGAAGAGCTCCACATATGTTTTCCAGCATGATGACTCCTACGATCGTGAGCAGATCGGGCTTCTCAAACGGAAAGGAAATTTTCCATATGAATACGTATCTTCGCTGCAGAAACTCGAGGAGCCTGCTCTTGCATAAAATTTTTTACAGTAGCTTGACAGATAGCAATATTAGCCGTGAAGACTTCGATCACGGACAGCAGGATTGGGATACTTTTCGAATCAAGACGCTCGGAGAGTACTCAGACCTTTACTTGAACTGTCTACAGGCCTACAGCTAAGATATAACACATTATTATACGACTACATTAAACACCATCATCTCGAGAGAGCAGTGCAACATCCAATCAAGGCTGTACGTGCTGAGATCGGAGAGGTAGAATAAGATTGCTCTCAGCCCTCACGATGACAAGTGATATCTCCAGGTTGGAGTAACAGATACGCTACCGTGGGACCATTACAGGATTCCCGAAGATGAGATGATCAGAATAATGGAAGAGATGGAAGGAGATGATGACTCAAAAATCCTTTTTTTTTGTTTTTCGATGCGTTTTTGTTTATTTTAGTAGTGTTCCATTTTTGAGTTTTAGTTTTTCGGGTTTTTCGACCCAAAATTTTGAATAAGCTTTTATAGCCGAATTATTATTCTGCTGTGCGGGTTCTAAATCACAAAACAAATATTTTTATTTACGCGCGGAACTGATCTGTGCTCGGGAGCTTCTACTGTACTATTATGGGATAGCTTTAGATAAATCGAAATGATATAAAGATATATTTGAAGGACTGTATAACGTCCCATGATCTTGAGCGCTCTCAGTTGAATGACAGCTGAGTGCTCTTAGCTGAGTGATGGATTTCTTTATAGATGCAAGTGTTCTCAGTTGGATTTTAGAGGGAGAGCGCTCTCAGCTGAGCAGTACACTACTGTGTAGAGATGCGCACTTTCGGCTAAGCTAGAGTGTTTAGTTAAGTTTAGAATATATTTTTACCTTGAACCTTGTTGTTCTTCACGGTTATTTATTATTATTCTAGATGAATTATATGTATATATTTATATAATTTTCTTGATGAAGAAGTTGCAATCAACCACATTTCAAAAATGTTGTATATTAAAGATATGTCGATGATAGAGAGGTATGTATTATTTTTAATAGAAATCTTTTTATTTAATTTTGATTTACAATCTATATTTCAGATAAGTTGAAAATTTCCAGTTATACACTTATTTCGTTTGTTAACGTTAAATATGTTTAACTACGCTCGCTCTGGGTTCTATGTCTGAACTCGCGTGTAATATATTAGCCTCTCTGGCTTTCTCGAGGTTAGTTTTTGCCCTTAGAGGGCCCGAAGGCCCTTAGAGGGCTTTTCGTCGCTGGGCTGTAGCCACTGACGCCGGAGACTTCGTCGGGCTGTTGAGGACGGTGCGGAGGCTCCAGGTCTCCTCGTCTCTCATGGGTACCAAGGTCTTACTTCCTCCAATCAGGAGACACACCTGTTCGAGTGTTCTATGTAGTGTTCTATGTTCTATGTTCGAGCGTTCTAGTATCGAACTTGCGTTTGTCTATCCTAGCTCAGACTGTGAAAACTTAGAGTAAAGAGGGGCTGACGGCCACCTTCACACTTCCAGTCAACGAAAGGCCTCTAAAAGGTGGTGTACAAGGTATTTATAATCTCGTGTGTCGTGAGGGAAAGTGATGTACGTTAGCACCTCTTCTCCAATGGAAGACTGCTGGCTTTGCGGTCTCTGACCTATTTAAGAAAGCGGAGAGTATTAAGCCCGCGCCTCGTTCTCGCGCGATGTCTCCCGCGAGGTATTAGCCAATATTTCAAAATAAATATGATAATTTCTATTTATTATAATATAAGGTGACATGGGATGTCCCGCCCCCCCTCCCGGGCGATTGCCGCCCTCGGCAATGTGTACCAGACGTCGAAAGTGTATATATGGATATATTATAATAAACAGCTATACATATATAATGAGAAGAGAAAAAAAATGTGATACATTTTATTCTAAAGGTACCTAATTATGATGTCCCCGGTGCTGCTGGGGATGATTGGCTGTTGGTTGATAAATGATGGCTATGTTTCCCCTTCAATTTTTTGTGTGATGTTAATTTCTTTGAAGATTGGGTTTCGTGCGTATCTTCAGGATATCATTTCAGAGGTATTGCGACGATGGCAGATGTAATGTCGGAGACTGGAAGTTCGTGGTTTGATGTTGTCGTGATTTCCTTTTCTCTGTTTTGATCTTCTAGTTCGATTATTGTAGTTCGTCTCCCGCCATATATCCTTACTTTTGGTAGATGGTATCGCTATCTCCGGTGACCATCTTTGTTTTCTCTCTTTCTATTTTTTTTATCTCTGTCGAGCGGCGTGGCAGCTTCGGTTTGTACATGCTGTAAGGCTAGTTCCGTCTGAGCGCTCGTCCGGCTTTTCGACGTAGTTGGCGCGTTACCCACTCTTGGGCGTCTCTCTCTCTCTCTCTCTCTCTCTCTCTCATTCTCTCTCTCTCATTCTCTCTCTGTGTCGAGCGGAGGATCAGCTTCGGTTTGCGTGCTCAGTTGCGAGCGCGGTAGCGTGGTCTCGGCTTGAACGTTCGGACGGTCGCATAGGGCTGTTGTCTCGGTAAAGCCTGGCGTACAAACTTTGCCGTGAGCCGCGAGCCGTAAAAAATGCAGGTTATTTATATATCTATATATATATGGTTGCCTAACGACGCACGAATCATGTATCATAAATATAGTTATACTTATAACCTTTATTTTCGATGGCTCATAGCTTACGACAAAGTTTGTGCGCCAGGCTTTAGAGCGCTCAATTCTTCTGGCGGTGTAGTTGGCGCTTGGTCGTCTCTCTCTCTCTCTCTCTCTCTCTCTCTCTCTCTCTCTCTCTCTCTCTCATCTATAAGTTCTATATGTTCAGTTAAACATTGGAGACACTTTGTTGGTTCTTGTAATTTTAAAAATTTGGAAAAATATTAACAATTAATTATTTAAGTAATATAATTTATTTATACCAATTTCTCGAAGGATCGGATATATTTTCTAAGCAAGATACAGCTATCAGTATGCTTAATACAAAAACGTTGTTTCATAGTTTCCTAAATTATATGTCGGTAGTTAATTAATCAACATTTGGAAAAATAATTATAAACGTACAATTCTTTTTATGTCTAGTTTTACGACTAATTTATTCTTTTATATCACAGCGAAATAGAAATAACGGTTTATGTTAATTGGATAAACAATTTAATTGTTTCATAAAATATTGTTAGGTATATTTATGCTAATATGCTATATTTACTTCATCATATAAAAATAATTAAATTTTATAAATCTTCCTATTTGAGGAAAGGTTGGTTTGAACGACCAAATTTTGAATAACCTGAATTTAAACATACTTTTGAATGTAACTTTATAATTAAGGTTTGCAAGTATGAGTCAATTGTTAATGAAATATTTTGTTAGTTATTTTACTAACTATGGTATCGGTTTTTGGAAGAAAGTAATTATAATAATTATCAAAAAAATTTGATTTATCATTGTAGTAAGTTTGTAGGAATATGCTTCCCTGTTATATAAGTATATATCAGTTTCTCGTATTAGTTTAATGAAGATGTTAACATCATTTTAGTATTAGAATCATATATCGTTTCTTTAAAATAAAATTTTGCTTCACTATTTGTTTAGATATGACGAGTGTGCAAGAAATGAATGGTCGAGAAGTAGTGGTAAAAATAGATAGATATATTGTTGATTAATTGAGATGTGGTGTGTGTGCGCAGGTATTGCAGACAGTAAGTGCTCAGTACGAAGGAGAGAGCGCAACTGAGCGCCGCGGCGTTGTTGCCGGCCGTTGATGGTGGGCCTCTCTCTTCTGATTGGTGCAGAGTCGCTGCTTGGCTAGCGCCTGAATCGTGCGAGGTGGCGTGATCGCTGTACCGTATACGGAACAGGGCCGTATATCGACGCTCCGGACGAAAACTAGCACAACTCAGAATTCTCTAAAAACAACAGTTTTAATCATAATCCTCCTACGAAACTAGGAGTTTTCAGGTTCTCAGACAAAAACTATCACCTTTTCAAAGGTTCTGAGAAAATATTAGTATTTATTAGAGGATCTAAAAAGTGCTATTTTTATATGAGGTCTTGGAAAAGAACTAGCTGTTTTTGAGAATTCTGAGCTGTGCTAGTCTTCGTACGGAGCGTCAATATAGGCTCGATTTCGTACATTCCGTCCACTTTCGTCCACTGGGCGAATAAAACCTGCAACAAATGAGGAGTGGTACGGAAAACTCGGATGGGGAAGTAAGGTTAATCTTCGAGTGGATGCAGGGAGATGGTCGTGACTGCAGGTCTCTTGATTATGGAGCCAAGAGTTTGAATGGTGATGACTCAGACCTTTCCATCACGTCCTAGATGGGTTGCCTCACGACGACCTACAGGCCATTTTCCTGGAGCTGTAGTTTCGCCTCGAATGATTACTAAGTTCCCGACTTGGAGAGAACGTGAAGGGGTTCGCCACTGATGCAGTTCTTGAAGGGAAATGACGTATTCATTAGTCCATCTTGACCGGAAGTGTTGCAGCATTTGAGTAAATAGCTACCAATGCTTTCCTAATGGTACTTTGACGTGGGTGGCATCAGGTTCGGGTACTAAAAAGGAGGATCTTAATATTAGTACATGTGCTCGTGTTAATGGCTGTAGGTCCGATGGATCGTCACTAATCGACATTAATGGCGTGGAATTTAGGCATGCTTCGATGCGAGTTAGAAGAGTGGGTAACTCGACGAAGGTTAAAACCTGATCATTCATGATGCGCTTGAAATGAAATTTGGTCGATTTGACCGCAGCCTCCCATAGCCCTCCGAATTGTGGAGTGTCTGGAGAGTTAAAATTTCTTCCCGAGCTAATGTAAACACGACATCTTGAGAATGAGCTGAAGCTTCATCATAGACTTGATGAAGCTGAGAGTCAGCACCAACAAAGTTAGTACTTATGTCGCCAAACAAATCTGCACAATGGCCTCGTATGCTGGTTAATCTATGAAATGCAGCAATAACTGCATCACTGTTGTAATCCTCTACTGATACTGTATGAACAGCACGAGTGCTCATGCAGACGAAGATGGCTATGTAGTCTTTGAGAATTCCCTTACCACGTGTTTTGGATAATCGCATATTGATGGGACCTGCGTAGTCGACACCAGCCTTTTCGAATGGATAGGAAAGAGTGACTCATCAGCTGATTGTTCATGGAAGCTGAGAAACGACGACACTTGATACATCGACTAATTACAGATTTCACAGCTTGGCGTCCCCTCAACAGCCAGTATTGTCGGCGGAGGGTTGATAACGTTAACTGTGTTGCACCACGAAGAGTGCGAGAGTGAGCATCTCTTATCAAGAGTGTTGAAAAGAAGGTGTCACCTGCAATTATGAGAGGGTGTTTTGTGTCGTTTTCAAGGAGTGCGTGAGACAAACGACCACCAACTCGTAAGAGAGATTGTTGAATGATGGGGTTCAATCTAGACAAAGAACCGTTGCTATTGAACAATTTTTCTGCTCGAATAAGCTTCATCTCTTTTAGATAATAGAGACGTTGGTGTAGATACACCCATAATAGCCCCGAGTTCTCTAATTCTAAGACTGAAATTTCCGCAGTCATTCGTGCATCAGTAAATTTTAAAAAACCTAAATCTAATAAATCGAATTTGCGACCAAGCATATACGCTACAGATTCGCAAAATTCAGTGATGAATTTATTTCTACTCTCATCAGATTTTTTGTTCGCCGTGGGTTGACTAAATCTTTGAACAGTCGAATTTTTGACTTTGAGCAATTCAACTCTTGACCTATTTTTGGCTTGAATCCTGAACATTAATCTTAAAATAAATCTTAAACAATATGACGTAATCTGTAGTAACTTTGGTAATTCAGAATACTTATTGACTAGCTCCCAAATGACTACACCTGATGCACGAATGTGTAGCGTTTCTAATTCTGCAACAGCCTCTTCCGTATAGTGAACGGTAAGAGATTCATGAGAACTATCACAATTTTCATGCTTGAGTGTCCAAGGAGTGGCATCAGCGCTTATCCACTTAGGATATTGCCACCAAAGATTGAAAGTGGGAAAATGTGAGGGTTCAATGCCTCGCGATAGAACATCAGCGGGATTGTCTTTAGACCGCACATGATGTCAGAATGCCTTTGGTACAAGCGTATGAACATCAGAGCTTCGATTGGCTATGAAAGTTTGCCATCGAGATAGAATATCACTCAACCAGTGTAAAACATCTGATGAATCTGACTATTAATGTATCCTATCTAAAGTAATAGGCATAATTTCATTGAAGTGATGTACTAGTTTGGCTAGCAAATGTGCTGTACATAACTCAAGTCTGGGTACGGTCAGAACTGTAACGTTCAGTATTGAAACCTTCTCATTGTGAATGATTTTGAGATAGATCACGGCACCATAAGCTTGCTTTGAAGCATCGGCGAAACCGTGAATCTCAATAATTTCGGCATTTGGAGAGTAGTGAATCCAGCGTGGAATTCGCAAGGCCGACAAGCAAATTAGTTGCTGTCGCCAGTGTAACCATCTGTTAGATCTCTATTGGTAATGGATCACTTCAATGGACTTTTATTAACTAAAAAGATTGTAATAGAATCTTGGCAGTGATGAGCACAGGGTCTAGCCAACCAATAGGATCAAATAAACGGGCAATATTAAAAAGCACTACTCGCTTTGTAATTAAGTTCGTAGTTGAAGCAGATTCAATATGAAATTCAAGTACATCATTATGCGGCTGCCAAGATAGCCCTAATGCTGGGATTGCAGGTGATAAGCTAGAAATTGATACTACGCCTTCACCAAGAAGGTTTGTAGGCAACCAATTGACGATAGAAGTATTGTTCGATATCCACTTTCTTAAAAGAAAACCACCACTCGCAAATAGATCCAAAGTTTCCTTTTGTTTGGCGATTGCTTCATTGATAGAATGGCCACCTGACATTACATCATCAACATAGATTTAATTCTCTGTGACTTCTGCGCCAAGTAGATGAGTAATGTTGCTATCAAGAGCTAGTTGTTTGATGGAGCGACAAGCCAAGAAAGAGGACGGAGTTATTCCATGAAAGGTTTCAACGAGTTTTTCGGGGCTAGAACGCCAGAGAATTGACTGAAAATTCTGATCATCTTTGTGAACTAGTACCTACCGGTACATTTTTTCTATGTTTGCAGTAAATTCGAATTCGTATCGACGCCATTTGCAGACCAGATCAAAGAGATTTGGGACTAGATTAGGTCCTGCATGAAGCAATTTGTTGAACGAAGAACTTGGGTTCGTTCTGATAGATCCATTGAAAACCGTGCGGAGTTTATTCGTTGTGCTTGACTCCTTCCAAATACCGTGACGAGGAAGAAAGAAACATTCACTGACATATTTTCGATTAAATTCAGTGGTAGCAGCGATCATATGCCCTAGTTGTTTATACACGAACATGAATTTCTCGTAAGCATCTTTGAATTTTAAGTCTTTTTGAAACTTTGCCTCCATTCGCTTTAACATCTGAAGCGAAGGAGCGAATGAATCACCTAGATCTGCGTTTTGGAGATTCGCGGGATTTTTAAATGGCAATCGAACTACGAAATGACCTGGTGAGTCTATATTATGCGTGTTTGTGAAATGAGCTTTGCATGCTTGCTCATCTGCAGTGTACAAGTTCTGCTTTGGGATTTCCTCCTGCTTCCAAAAATTCTACAGAATCTCATCTAACCGAGGCTTTTCTGAGCAATAAAATGACGAGAGTATAGTGGAAAGTGAGCAACTATCGGGTGGTAAATCGCCTGATATTACCCAGCCTAATAATGTCAAAGTAGCAATAGGCTAATTCTCATAACCTTTGATGACCTGGCCTTCTACAATACAAGAGTGTATGGAGGTTCCTAGCAATACAACTATATGAGAATCTTCCATGAATTGAGGATCTGCTAAATCTAAACCTTGTATGTGTTTGAAATTCGAGTAATTCTGAGTTGAAGGTCGGCTATACCAAGACACCTTTAGTAGAACTAGTGCTTCTACTTCACATGAGAATGTCGATTGAAATCTTGGGCGAATTGTAAAACGAGCTGTAGTTTTGGATATAGCTACTGTTTCTTCTCTTACTCCTCTCACAGCGATATGAGTTTTGCTCTGCTTTAATCTTAATCGTTGACAGAGAGATGTCGAAATTCAAGAACCTTATTCAACTGAACTGATGTGGGAGGGGTTTTGGAATTAGCCATGTATTTCTCCCAATCACGACGAGAGTTGGTATCGAGTTTACTAACTGTTATATGCACCACGAGATCTCCCAATTAATCTACCGTTCTATTTAACGATTTTAGAGAATCAAGTGCACGAAAAGTTTCTTTCATCAAACATTTGAGTTCTGATGATAACTCAGATTTCATGGAATTTACGGACAGAAATTGTGAGAGGTACTGGTTAATTAGCCTACGATGATTCTCATAATAATCGACTAGTTTTCTCCAAGCATTCTCATAATTAGCATAAGTAATTGTGATATTCTTTATTTTATGTAGAGCTTCCCCATAGATATGAGTTCAAAGATAATACAATTTCATAACTGCAGTCATATCGTCTCTACGGTGAATAATGGTGCGAAACATATTGCGAAAATTTTCTCAATCAGTACATTTTCCACCGAATTTGGAAACATCCATTTTCAGTAATGATGAAAAGAGAGCGAACGATTGAAATTGAGCAGCAGTAAATTAGGGTTGAGGAGATGCAGAAGTTGCATTTTCGCTTGTTTTACTTTTTCCTCTTTGTTCCATAAGTCAAGAAAATCAGTATATTCACCCTTTCTGTCGTAATATGAATCCTCCACTAGATCTGCGAGCTTCGTTGAGAAATAATTATGTTTCTTATCAACATTTTCCAAATTCATGATTTTTTCATGATTTTGGCGAAATTTATCATGATAAATTTCAAGAGCTTCTAAACGGGATAATGCGGTAGCACCTTTTGTCATACTTTAAGTTTTTGATTTGAAATTTTGGTATGAAGTGGCGATTTTCTGTTGAAGAGCAAGCTGAGATTCAAAAAGTGTATCCATGATGAATGACAATGTTTAAAATGAACTTAAAACCTCAAGCAATGAATTAATTCTAATTAGAATTAATTGAGATAAACTTTTAAATAATTCAATGAAATTTGAATTATTTGTTAATATACCTATTGCGATTGAAGGCAATTAAAGATAACTATGATAATTGATTTACTTGATAGTAAAAGATTATGAATGATGATGTCATTCAAATAATCAAAAGATAATCAATTTTGACAATCCGATGAGAATTCAGTCGTATATGATGAGGCTAGAATGTAGATATCATTCGAATAACCAATACGGAGATTCAATTCTAAAGAGAGATATGAAATTGATTAGCATGAACAATTAATTTTCAACTAGATGTGATTTAAATTATTGATGCCAATGATTCAATTTGAGTGATATTTGTCAAGTTAATTCGCATTATAAAAAGATTACGGGTCTAGAAGTGATTCAAATAATCAATGAATGTGAATGAATAACTTGAGTAAAAATGAAAGTTAATTCGCATCAAGAATAGATTATAAATCTGGAGACGATTCAAATAATCAAATGCGAATGAATAACTTCAATGAAAACTAAAAGTTAAGTGCAGTTGCATCGACGGCAACAGTAGCGACGAGAAATGTCAGCTGGGCGCGCTGTGGTGATGCTGCGTGCGGCTTGTAGTCGAGCAGCAGCGGCAACATCACCAACAGTAGCAGAATCCCAGGCTGAACGACGTGATAGGCAGTCGCGTGTAATCACGCGCCGCTATTGAGAGTGTCCTCGAAATGGCAGCAGCAGCAGTGGCTGCTCGCAGCAGCAGATTGCAGCGTTGAAGTCGATGGTGGCGGCCGCGCGAACCTGCGGCGCTGTGTTGTCGGTAAGGCAGAGTTCTTCCTAGCTCTGTCTCCCTCACTCATGCGCGTGCTGCGTGGACATCGTTGTCGAGGCTGGCATCGGGACGCGCTGCAGCGATGTCCTAGTACCAGGCTCCTGGCCTCGTTGCAGCTTCGATGAATGAGCGTGAATAACTGCGGCATCGGATGCTTGTACAGCAGCGTTGTCGACGCTGGCGGCGGCCGCGCGTTCTACGCGCCGCTGATGTGATGATGGAGGAGTGGCAGAGCTCGATCCCTGTCCCTCTCGCTCCTCCGAGAGACTGCTGTACGTCGTCGTCGGGATTCACCTGGTCCAGGGCGGCTGAAGTTGACAGCAGCTTGGCTGTATGAGGTGGCGATTGCGTGTGATCATGCACCGCTGTAGAGACGCTCCGTGAACGTGAGCGACGGTGGCATCGGCTGCTTGCACAGCAACGATGTCGAAGCTGGTGGCGGCCGCGCGTATCGCGCGCCGATGATGTGACAATGACGATGTCGATGACGGCAGCGCAAACCCGCGTCTCTGTAGAGTCGTTGATGGCGGGGCATAGCTTGCTTGCTCCGTCTTACTCTCACATGCAGGTGATTTCCTCGTGGCCGGCCTTGTGCTCAGTTGGAAGTAGCTCACGACGATGGATCCGATGCTCCTTCCTTCGAGCAGCTCGATGTTCTCCTCAAGTTGGCGGCGGAGTGGCGTCCTTCTCGTCAGCGCTCTCCGTGAACTTGCTCAGCCGATATAGCTAGAAGAGGGGGGGAGCGTGCTCTCGAGTCGACTCTGGTTGCTTGGGCGTTAAGGCGATGTTGTCGAGCCCACTGCTCCGAATCGTTCTGCACGCCACTGAAAATGGCCTTGGCTAGACTGCCTAGGCGTCGAAATCGAGAATGCGTGTAGTTGCAACGTTCTAAGTTGAACGATCGCGCGTTAGACTCGATGTAGAGACACAGATTTACTTTCTTTGTCTCTCACTCTCTCCTTCTTACACCTTGATTCTCTGAGAAGTAGTGGTAAAAATAGATAGATATATTCTTGATTAATTGAGATGTGATGTGTGCGCGCAGGCACTGTAGAGAGCAAGTGCCCGGTCCGAAGAAGAGAGACCAACTGAACGCCGCTGCGTTGATGCCGCATGTTGATGATGGGCCTCTCTCGTCTGATTGGTGCAGAGCCGCTGCTTGGCTAGCGTCTGAATCATGCGAGATAGCGTATACGGACCAGGGCCGTATGTAGGCTCGATTTCGTACACTGTTATATATAATATATAGCAGTTTTTCTCTTTAGATTTAATTGAAATAAGATATCGGATTTCTTAAGAATGTATTTCGTGGTGTGGCGTCGTGTCCTGTTATTTTATGCTTACGTTTGAAGTCTTAGTAGGATAGTTTTATATATATATATATATATATATATATATATATATATATATATATATATATATATATATATATATATATCGATCGTAGAAGTTTGATATTCTGTATTGCATTTTATTTTATAAAAAAAAAAAATATTTATATGTTATTCTCTAGACTTCCCCATTATATGTTGGTATATATAACAGCTTATCACCTTAGACGTTTTCATTTGGTTAATAAGTTATAAAAGAATCATAATTTTTAATTTGTTTAGTTGTGGGTTTGTTAATTTGTTACTGCAATTAATAAGGGAGTTAAGTTACTATGTATTATATTTAGGTTAATTTGTTATGGGGTATACTTTATTCGTTGTTAAATACAGTTATTTTACTATTAATAGTTATATTTATCGTAATAGCATTGTTAGTATTGTTAATTGGTTGGTATTTAGTTTTTGCGTTTATTATTAGTAATATTATGGTTAGTAGTTATTTTTTTTGTACGTCAAGTAATATATAACATAGATTTATCATGAGATTATTTAACCATGGACGAATGGAAAAAATTTGAATCTCAAGTTATATGTTCAAAAATAAAATATAAAACTGCATCAAGTAAAAAGTCAAGGAATAGAGGAAGACAATGATTTGACAGATGGTATATAAGTATTTAATAAATTTATAACGTTTGCCATTATATAGTATAACGCGTGGCTCAAACTGCCGTGGGCATGCGGCACGGAACCACGGTATATGAGGATTAGGCAAATTATTAAGAAAATTATTATTAATTGCCAATCGGCATACGCCGTCAAGCAATCAAACGTGGACCTCCAAAGGGTCATAATTTTATTCAAATTTGAGCGCCAGACACTGTATTCCAAATTAGTTAAAATTTGGTAATCTGTGACGAGCAGTGCCCCTCGTCATAAACTTTGAATTTATTATTCATTCCCACCCCGAAAAGGAGTTCTCAGTTATACTAACTACTTTTAGTTTTCACGCCCAGACACGGCTAGCTAATAGTTGTTTCTATACGTGGAGAGTCGTGGGAGACTCGACGGTTATCGCTTCCTTTCTTTTATTTCACCTTCAAACACGAAAACATAGGCGAAGCTTGTTCGAACAGACACACATAGGAGTGAGGCAACACAAGAGAACGAAATAGTATGATCTTTATATATAGATTTAAAATGAATGCAGTGCCTTTTATTTCACTGAGAACCTATGCGAGTGGGAGAACACGCTATCGATTTTATACAATAACGTTTTACCGAGTCTCCCGCGAGGTACGTTGTTGAAAGTAACAGATTTTTTCCGTGAGTTAACAAAATTCAATTTTGAACCAAGGTACAATTTTACAGAAGTTCGCTAACGAAATTATCGCTACATCCACCTTAATTCTGAATCTTACTTTTTATCTCTTAACCGTAATAAATTTAACGTATTTAATTTTTCTCATTTAACTTTTCCTTAAATCTAGTATTAATCTAAATTTATCAATAAGATTGTATGGATAAAAAAATCTATTATCCGCCCGGGGCAGGAAAGGCAACCCGGTGTCGAACTACTGGCCCATATTAGGCACAGAACGTGGTGACTTGCTGGTTGCCTTTGAGAGGCAGCGGGATACAGCTCTTGTTGGGCTGTTGATGATGACTGGCGCCAGATTTCCGCCGTAAAAACAAGATGAAACAGCAAGACTCGCTTCAACTACACCACGTGCGATTTAATATGCGACCGGGGTGCCTTCTCCACGTAGCGTTCTGAATGTTCTCATTTGTAGAACAGTCATATTTATTAAGATTTAAGTATTACTATTTGTTAAGATGGATTTAGCGTGGATTCCAAAGTATATTTACCTAACTTATTATAGATATTTTATTTTTATTATTACGTTTATCGTATATTACAGAAAATTTTGGAAAGAAAAAGAATTTTCCAAAAGAATTAGTTTCTTATAGAAATTGTGTTATCTAACTATTTATGTATGTACAAGAAAATTATGACTAATTTTTAATTTTGAACTGCCTTATCTGTATGCAGACAATAAGAAAGAAAAAGATATTTCTATTGTGTTCCGGAAGGGAGGTAAAGAAAATAATAGTTTCCTTTTTTTTTTTTTTTCCCTTATTTGAAAAGGCAGCAGGCGTTGCGCCCTTTCTTTTTTCTGTTGCTCCTCGTGGGACCTGATCAGGTGCATCGGCCCCCGCTGCCCCTTAGTGCGCATGTACGTCGCGCGGCACTGGGGGCAAGTTTCCAACGTATGCCCCGTGAAGCCACATCCCCTGCAGAAGGGTCTGTTCCTTTCTGGACATGCTGGATACTCGTGAGAGTAGCTCCAGCAGTTCCATCAGACTCCCGGCATGGAAGGCCACTTATTTTGCGGTGGCGTAGGGAAGCGACGAAATCGAGAATGACAGCGGTGACGGGTCTACGATTTTGATTGTTTCGCGGCTTGCGCGGGCGGAGCCGGGCTCGCCAGTCCTTGGGGCTAGCGTTGCTACCGTTCACGGCGTCACTAGGGCCCTCGCCTCTGAGCTTGTCTCCGGGGTTGTCGGCGCCGCTCTCGCTCTCGGTGGAACTAGGAGTTCCTTCCATGGTATTAGCCATTTCACCAAGCGAGCCTCCTGGAGATCGACGGTTGGTGTCGGTATCCCGTTGATTGTTGTTGCTGAGTTCGAGGACGTGTCGGAGTCGTACTCCGACTCCGGTATCGGCGAGAGTACCCTGCGGCCTGCCGACGAGATCATGATTAGGCACTGTAGGGCGAATATAAGGCTTTAGGTCCTGCGCGCTCACCTTCGCCACGATTTTCCCGGAGGCATTCGCTAGGAGATAAATATTAGTTGATACGCGTTCCGCGATCCAGTAATTTGGAGTGAATTTAACGCTTATACTAGCACTAATGCCCTTGGCCGCGGAGGACAAAATGTGTGTGCGTCTCCACACTCTATCTCCGATTTCGAAGGAAAGTTCGCGTCTACTTTCATTATAATATTATGCCTGTCTTTTGGACGCTACTTTAATATTTTTCGTTACTTTGTCTCGCCGCGCGGATATACGTACCATGCGATCTGCCCCGTCTTCAGGCGAATTTGGGATTATCTCGACCGTATTCTATTGCATCAGCATGTTTTCCGGCATGCGGGGCTCTCGTCCGAAATTGAGGATTGCGGGAGTTACTTTTGTTGAACTATGCACGGCTGAGATTGCTGCTAATCGGAACTTTGACAGATGTTCATCCCAATCCGTTTGGTGTTCGTGCACAAATTACGTTATCATTGTTTGAATCACTCGATTCACCCTTTCCACCGGATTTGCCTGTGGATGGTAACCTGGGGTAGTCGAGTGCTTAATTCCGTATTCATTTAGCGCCTCTGTCAAAGTGCGATTTTCGAACTTGGTCCCATTATCCGTGTGTAATACTTGAGGGGCTCCGAAGCGAAAAACGATATACTCTTCGAACGCTTGCGTTATTGCTTTCGCGATTGTGCGTCGTAGAGGCACGACTTCGACCCAGCGAGTATATAGATCTTGGAATACGAGCACGTAAGAAAATCTAGGTTTTGAAACGGGTAAAGGACCTACCACGTCTGCTGCTACTATTTGTCACAGTTGTTCGACTACTCGATGTCCCATCAACCCTACTGGTCGTGCTTGCTCGACTTTGCACGCTTGACAAGTGAGGCAGCTTCTAACAAATTTTACCGTATCGTGTAATAACGGGGCCAAAAGAAGCTACCCGCAAGTCGACGGAACGTTTTTTTTTGGCCGAGGTGGCCTGCCGTAGGTAATGAATGTGCTTCATGTAGTACTTTTTGGTGTAAACCTTTTGGCAGTACTAACTTTCATGCTTCTAGGTCACCGAAGAGTTCATCTATAATAAGGTCTGGCCGATGTTTATATAATTTCCCGTCAACTATTTTCCAGGCCGAAAATTTAGTCGGCTTTGTGTCGACTAATTTAAAATGTTTTTCGTACACCGGGTCGGACGTCTCCGCAACAGCTTCCAGGCAGTCTTCGTCGTCAGAAAACATGCGTGACAGTGCGTCAGGCACATAGTGAAGAGCTCCACGGCGATGCACGACCTCGGCGTCGTATTGGGCCAATTTCATAGCCCACCGGGCTAGTCTACCCGTGGGATCACGCAAGTTTTGTAACCACGTTAGAAAGTGGTCCATAATAACGGTAAATCTTGTGCTCTCTAGGTATTGGCGGAATTTCGCGACCGACCTAAGAACGGCAAAGCACTCTCGCTTAGTTACCGTATAATTGCGCTCTGCCTTGGATAGGGTGCGCGAAGCATAAGCTATAACTCTTTCCGCCCCCACTATTTCCTGTGTTAATATTGAACCGATACCAGTGGTGCTGGCGTAGCACTGTATTGAGAACGGCAATTCTACGTGAGGGTACGCGAGGGTTGGTTCTGTTATTAGCGCCTTTTTTATTGCCTGTAGGGCACGTTCTTGTGAAGGGCTCTATCGTCTCGGAAAATTTGTCTATAAAACGGCGATACCAAGATGTCATGCCTAATAAACGGAGTAGTTATTTAATATTTTTCGGAGCCGGGTAATTTAAAATTGGTACAATTTTTTCCGAGTCTGGTTCGAGACCTTCCTCGTCTGCTCTATAACCTAGATATCTCACCGACGAGCGACAAAATTCGCATTTTTCCCTGTTTACAGTTAGGCCTGCCTTGCCGCAGTAAGTTTTTTCAAGATCTTCATCGAGATAGGCAAAGATATATGGCTTCATCTCCGGACCAATTAAATTATCGATTAAGCTTTGAAATGATGCGGGGGCGTTAGATAAACCGTATGGTATAACATTAAAGTGGAATAAGCCCTTGTTAGGCACTGTAAAGGCCGTAATTTCTTTACTGTTGGTTGCTAGCGGTATTTGGTGATACGCATTTTTCAGATCTATGGTAGAAATATATCGAGCTTTTCTTAACTTTTCCAGTATAGAATTCATATTAGGTTGAGGGTACGCGTCTTTACGAGCAATTTTGTTGATCTTCCGGAAATCAATGCAAAATCTAAATGTACCGTTAGGTTTCCGTACCATCACTACCGGACTCGACCATGGACTTCTCGACGGTTCAATTTTTCCCGATTCAAGCATCTCGTCTACCTCCTTATGCATAGCTTGTCGAACCGGCTCCGATACTAGAGAGTATTGTTGCTTAATCGGGGGATGTCCTTGTACGTCAATCGCGTGTTCCGTGAGATTAGTTACCCTTGGTTTCTCGGAGGGCGGCGGTAAGGATCTAGCAAGCAAGTGATCAATCTGCTGCCGTTGATCTGTGGAAATTCCCGCAATCGCCGCACAGTCTGAGACCTCTTGGGAAGAAGAAATAATAGGAAAGTTCCCCGAGGGGCCAGTAGGCAAAGTCCAAGACTTTTTTCTAAAGTCTACGATAAATTGAAAATCTGATAGAAAATCCATCTCTAGAATGTAATCATTCGCCAAACAGGGCAATAACTGGGTGTGTAGGCGTCGTGATTCGAAACCTAGAGCACGGTCCAAGGCAATCTGTTCTTTAATACAAGATAAAGAACCGTCAGCAAGTTGCACTACTGGGGTATGGTATTTATGCCGTTCTTCGGGCAATGAAGAGAAAGTTTGTTCACCAAAATACGTATGAATTGATCCGCTGTCAACCAACGCTGAAAAAGTTAAATTTCCTTTTTTTATAGGCAAATAGAATCGTGTATCATTAGTGCGGTCTTTTATTGATACACAGTATTCGCTAACGCAGCTTATTGTTGCTGTTTTTGTTGGTCGATATTCGTGGGGGACGACGTCGACCCATAGTGCCGTCTCCCCCGTCCGTTTCCCTTTAACTTCCGACATTCAACACAATTCGTATTTACAAAGCTGCGAACTGTATAATTAGGAGTTTGACACCAGAAACATACGACTGGATTTGTCACAGCTGGTACTCCGCTGTGTTCAACTCCGGGAGAAGGTATATTTTGAGGTCGGGCATTTAATGACGGCTGGTAAGCTACTTCGACTGCAGGTATTGTCATGTTTAGCCCGAAAGACTGAGCTTAAGACTTATCCGTAATATTAAAGTAAAGTTTGTATCGGTGCGATCGCTGAAGATCGATGCGCATTTGGCCCTTTATATTTCTTCCCATCGCCTTTTCTCTCATCTTCCGGCATTGCCACTTTAACGTGGTTTTCGACGGCCGCCGCGACGGCTGATTTCGACAGTTTGCCTCTGTAGGCATTCTCTGGGAACATTGATTCTTCGAGAGTCGGGGGGTGCCTCCACACGCGGCTTAAATTCTTTACAGCTTCAAGGCGTTTCCCTTTTCTTTCTAAGTCTTCGAGCGACTGTATTTGATCCCTTTCTATTTTATCATGATATCTTGCGCAGAGGTGCGTATAGGCAATGTCGATTTGCTCGCTTAACGAGTATGGGGGAACCATATAACTCATAATATGTCTGAGTCCGACTAGAAAGTCTGCTATTGGTTCCTTAGGCCCTTGAAATCGACTACGCACCTCTTCCCGTGCTCGAAGTTGAAAGTTAAAAAATTTGAACTAAAATTCTTACCAAGTTTTTTAAAATTACTATTTTACCCAGTTGAAAAAAAAGTATTATTTGTAATTTATTGTGCACCGAAAACTATCTTATATGCTAATTTACATCGGACTCTTCCACTCCATAAAATCATACGGAAAAAAATTATTTTAAACGTAGTTACTGTACTCTATAGGCAATAAAGTCAAAAAGAATAAAAATTTTTTAATTTTTTAGCACCAAGTTAAAGAATTTAGTTATTTTCTAGAGAGAAAGTACCGCCACGGACCCAGTTCCTGGTCATTTGGTTACATTTATTACTATTTTGACTTTAATGTATAAAAAAATTTGTTTTAAAAAAATAATTAGTAATAGTAAACTATTTCGTAGTCATATAAAAGAACTTTAGAAGTTACTATTAAAGTACATTTTTAAGATAAGAAGTGTTAAATTTAGACATTGTTGACAACGTCATGATTGACACCATCTTACTGCAGTTGACTACAAGTGAGCATACAAAGAAAGTTACATTATTTTTTTTAAATTTTGTAATAGATGGTAAAAAAACTTATGTAATTAAGTTATTCAACAGTTTATTCGTATAAATCACTTAAAACATTCATATAAAATATTATTGATATTTGTAAACACGTTTGATTAGAAATAGGGTCCAAATTCTTATCGTTTACCCAATTCCTGATCAGTATTAATAACACGTTTTATGTGTGTTTAAAAATCATAAAATACACAAATATTTGTAATAACATAATTCTATAAGTAGTTTTAATCCATGCGTAAATAATTCATCATATAAAAGTCGCAGAAAACGTGACAATAAATCACAATACTATGTGCATTTTATAGGTTATAATATATGCTCGCACGCCAGTCTACATCGGGCAGTATAAGACAGAGTACGAATAACCGAACACTTGTACCACGCCTAAGTTTCACATTTATAATCACACAACCAAAAAATGTTATATTTTAGTATATCTATTGTATTAGTATTGCTTAATAAGTTTTTGTTTATCATATAAAATACTTATGCGTCAATAATATATGTGATCAGGAATTGGGTCTTGATATGATCAAAAACTACTCTCATACATATCTTAAGTGATCAGGAATTGCTCCCACAGCTTTTTTTCTTTGAGGCTTTATATTTAACTTAATTTTGATTATTTATGTGTTTTTTCAATTTTATATTAAAGATTAACATTTATATTTGTTATTAGAAATTTTAATTTTCTATTGGAAAACATTGCAAGATATATTTGCTCCTTCACCGGCAAAAAAAATTCTACTAATGTTATTTACCATTAGACACTGTTATTTACTAAGTGTTCTCTTCCTTTAACTTTTATAGCTATAGTACTAGTTATGCTAAGCTTATTATATTTATTTCTATGTTATTTATTATGTATTATAAATATTTCTATGTTATTTATTATGTATTATAAATATTTTTATGTTAATTATTATGTATTATAAATATTTCTATGTTATTTATTATGTATTATAAATATTTCTATGTTATTTATTATGTATTATAAATATTTCTATGTTATTTATTATGTATTATAAATATGTCTATGTTATCTATTATGTATTATAAATATTTCTACATCGTTCAAATAACGGAACTATATTTACCGTAAATAACTACTTGGCCTTCGTCAATACTACAGTATAATTATTTATGGCCAATATAAATAATGGGTTTGTATACTAAGAATTCTATATATTATTCGTTTCAACGATACTCCGTATTTAATATCAATATTATAACCACTAATTAGCACATCTCGTGTTTATTATTACTCAAGGTAATGTTCGGTAATAACTGTTTTTCGCAATATATTTATTTGCCTCCTTGCCGCGGGGCTATATGTGATTGACGCTAGTCCGATGGGCAGCTTCGGAAGCTCAACGAGAGTGCTAGGCGCAGTCGTATTGTTAACTGACTTTTGTCTTCTCCTCTCTAGTACGTTTAGATGTCCCATGTAACTTATTGCAAATTTGCCTTGTACTTGGCTATTATGCCTTTTCATTGCTATTATTTTAAAAATTCTTTTGCCCGGACTTTGAACTTTATTCACTAGTGTGAGTTTCTCTAGTGAGCAGCTGCTCGCGCCCTATACACGCCGTCCGACGGGCGGTGACTATGCCTTCTGCCTCGCTTACTTGGGTTTTGCAACTTGCGTGCGTGACGCAGCGTTGCAATTCTCTCCCGATGCTTACTCTCTTTAGCTCGTGGTTCACCCGGAGCCAGTTATCACCCTTTTCCATTGTCGCCGCGGCTAACGGAGTATGACTTTCTTAGTGTGAGCACCTTGCTGCTTATTTACTTTAAAACTCCGTGAGTCGCTTTGACCGAGAGTAAAAAGGTATATTGTACGCGAGCGAGCCGCCGCGCAGGGTGTCCGCGCCGCCTCGTGGCGAGGCAAGCCGTTCGCTTGCGCCGACGTCTATGCTTGTGAATGCCTCCGGGAGAGTCGCGCGGCGCGAGAAAAAAAATGCAAAGATAGGAAAAAAAACCGTACGTGGCTCCTCGCGCTGTCAGGTATGCCCCACTCAGGATCGCCCAGCCGATGTCTCACTGCTAGCTTCCTACGGGAACGCAAAAAAAATTAACCTGGTTTCTCGCACGCCAGCTGGTGATAGAAAGAAGGTGCGGCACGTATTTACGTGGCGTCTACGGCGCGCATCGAGAAGGCACTACTTCTTTACTGTCGCGGGACTGACGGCTCTCTTCTATCGCTCGGGCGGTGCCTATAATGTGCGTCGGGATACTACGGCGTCGTTCGTTTTCGTCGTCCGCTTTACCACCGCTCGGTGGGCGTGATATTCGCTTAAGCGCGGCCACGTTTGCCGCTGCTGCGCTTTATTTAAACTTGTACTTGGGTCGACGTTAGCGTACCCTTGTACAATATATATTTACCTATGTCTTAATTATTATTTTTATATTTTCTACCTGTTACCTATCTGCCTTTGTCCGAACAACTTCTCCTATGTATTACCCACTGATTGTGTCGTAAAGCCCGTTATAACGCGTACCGACTTGCACCAAAAACTTGACAAAAAAATTTTATTATTGTACTTTAGACAAAAAATTCCGTCTATAACCCTTCAAACTGCCGTGTGAACCACGGTATATGAGGATTAGGCAAATTATTAAGAAAATTATTATTAATTGCCAATCGGCATACGCCGTCAAGCAATCAAACGTGGACCTCCAAAGGGTCATAATTTTATTCAAATTTGAGCGCCAGGTACTGTATTCCAAATTAGTGAAAATTTGGCAATCTGTGACGAGCAGTGCCCCTCGTCATAAACTTTGAATTTATTATTCATTCCCACCCCGAAAAAGAGTTCTCAGGTATACTAACTACTTTTAGTTTTCACGCCCAGACACGGCTAGCTAATAGTTGTTTCTATACGCGGAGAGTCTTGGGGTCTCGACGGTTACCGCTTGCTTTTTTTTATTTCACCTTCACACATAAAAACATAGGTGAAGCTTGTTCGAACAGACACACATAGGAGTGAGGCAACACAAAAGAATAAAATAGTATGATCTTTATATATAGATTTAAAATTAATGCAGTGCCTTTTATTTCACTGAGAACCTATGCGAGTGGAAGAACAAGCTGTAGATTTTATACAATAACGTTTTACCGAGTCTCCCGCAAGACACGTTGTTGAAAGTAACAGAGCTTTTCCGTGAGTTAACAATATTCAATTTTGAACCAAGGTACAATTTTACAGAAGTTCGCCAACGAAATTATTGCTACATCCACCTTAATTCTGAATCTTACTTTTTATCTCTAAACCGTAATAAATTTAACGTATTTAATTTTTCTCATTTAACGTTTCTTTAAATCTAGTATTAATCTAAATTTAATTAATTGTATAAAAAAATGTATCAATAAGATTGTATGTATAAAAAAATCTATTATACGCCCGGGGCAGGAAAGGCAACCCGGCATCGAATTACTGGCCCATATTAGGCACAAAACGTGGTGACTTAGCTTAGTGTCCTTCTCGTCGATGGCGTGGAGGCTGAAGCGAGTGGCACAGTCACACGAAGAGGTTCGGTAAGAAGTTATACAAAAAAAAACCAAATCTAATTTGACAAACACAACCTCATGAACTAACTTTCTTCGATACTATATCTGTCCAAAGTTTTTTTTATCATGATTCTGACAATATATGTCCGTTACTAGTCTAGTCATGTATAAAATCATTGGCAAAATTGCAAGATATTAGTATCTCTTGTTAATTTATGTATATACTGCTGCACCACTCCTACTTCTAATTTCCAATGTAAGCTATATCAAACGATGCGTATTTAGTGAATGAGGTATATCCTACAGCTATTTTGATGATATTTATAATCATCCTATATAATCAAAATACCTTTTTTTTATTAAAAATCTCTTTTGAGAGAGTGGAATCTGGAGAGAGAAAAATTAACTTCAAAAGTGACCAGAGTTCCACTTAAAACCTTTGGTTTCGAACTTCTCAAATGCTCCTGTATTGATTAATATAAGTCTCATATCTGCCCACTTGGAGCCCAAACTGGGCATTGTTCTTTCTTTCGGGGTTAGAAACTCCAAGACCCCTCTATTCCATTTTTCGTCAGTATCAACGTTGAATTGAAATACCAGCACATTCGAAAACGTCAGAAATGGCTGTCTCTCCCAGCATAAGTTATTTATTATACAGAAGTTCTGATTTATACAAAACTTATATAAACAAAAAGATTTTAATGCATCAAGCGACGTGATTAGTGAAAAGATCGGTTAGTTAGCTATTCACAAAAAGTTTAATTAAATAATTCAAGTAAAGCAATAATAATTGCAAACATGCAGACTTAAAATATTCGTTTAGTTACCAGAAAATTTAAACTTGATAAGCACCTACCAGAATTTGATTATTGATTTTCAAATGTAAGAAATAGTAATAAAATTAAGACAAAGTAAAAAACCGCTGCCAATTTATTTTCACTTAGTTTCTTTATTCCAATACATTTCTTTCTAAATTACTCGATTTATTTCTTATTAATATCTCAAAAAGGGTGTATTTTTTTATCATTGATTGTTGACAAAAGATAAATTACAAATAATTATAAGCTTATGGTAAAAAAATGCATTATCGATTTTTTTCTAATTTCGTATTTTTATGAAAGTAATTGATAAAAATTCGTTTTTTTTTATTAATAAATAATTATCTTTCAATTTAATTATATAAATATATGGAATATTCTGCATTACTTTTAACTTTTAACAAACTGCGACCAAATTAAAAAAGAATCATAAAAATAACAAATCATTATAAAATAAAAACGAGTCGATGAATCTAAAAAAAATATATTTCTTTTCATCACAAACAAATAAAGATTATCGTGTAATACCCAAGAAAGGCAATAAAAAAATAATAAAAAAATATACCCTCAAATATCTTAAAAAATAATAGATTTTATATTCTGGTCAAAGTGCTCAGTCAAGACTACCAAGCGATAGTGGAACCCTATTCCATCTTAATTTATTTATAAAGATTTTCTATCATATATTTCCAAAATATCGCCGTTTACAAAAAGTGACGTTTTCGTGCATAACAAAAGAAGGAAAATAGCTTATCTTTCAAATGCATTTCCACTGAAGCGTTAATGATATTTCTACATACCGAATTAATTTACCTCATTTATTTTAGAATAACGTAAATTACAAAAATCATTGCAAAGCAAAAACGAGTTGATGAATCTTAAAATTTCTTTTTAATTCCAAATCCTCATTAAGAAATGAAATAATGATCCCTTGTAGGCAAAACATAGATGCGCCGCTCTCGAGATATAAGCGATCAAAAAAAGTTTGAAAAAAACATAATCTCAAATATCTTGAAAAATAACAGTCCTCATAATCGGGGCAAAGAACTTTACCAAGAGATAGTTAAAAGATACCTTTCTGGAAATTTTCAAACAGAATAATGCCGTTTTACTCAAGGTACCGTATAACATAGAAAGTCGATATTTTTTATAAATTTTTTTTTTTTCGAAAGAAGAAGTGTATAAAGTCTCAAAAAATAAACTGAATATTTTTTCCATATTCCCAATTACCTCAAAATTTTTCAATAATATTGCGTGAGATATTTCCAAGATATAACAATTTAAATAGAAAATATCGTTTAAAGAAGGGAAATACCTTATCAACTTATAAATAACTTATAAATACCTTATCAAAAATTTCGGGTCGGAAAAGATAGATAATTTTAGGCTACTTCAAATTCATTTTATTCGAATTGATTATATTAATTTTAACCTTTAAAAAACCTAAAAGACTAAACCCCAAAAATCGAAATATTGATAAAAAGCAAAAAAGCATAGAGACATCCAAAATTTTATTCGTCAGCCCCCTTTGTACGTCAAAAAAAAATGAGCCCTGAAACATTAATTTTTACCGTTGATTACTCGAGACGCAGAGGGATACATACATACACCCACACACGCACACATCACATACACACACACACACACACTCACACCCACGCACGTGTACACACGCACACATGCTTGCACATACACATACATCCATAGAGACATTTTCTAAAAATAGTGTATTTTGATTGCCAATTGTCCAAAACATGTTTCTAGGAAGAAGCAAAAACGTAACACAACCTAAGAAAAGGTTAAAATAAAAAGTACAAAGCGTTCGAAATTCAACAGAACCCTACGTCTTGTTACGTTTGCTTACGTTTTCTTACGTTTTTTTTACCTTTTGGTACATTTTCTCACTGTTTATTATCTTTTTTACAGTTGATTCTTTCCACTAAGGCTGCAACGTTTACGTTTTCAAAGTAACCACAATTAGAGGAAACAAGGATGATTGCACCAAATAATTGTTAAACATAACCCCAAATCTTAAGTTTTATGAAGCAGATAACCATAAAACTCCATTAAACAACCGCTCAAAATATAGTTCTCGAATTAACCGCTAATTCTAGCAATTCTCACGCAAAAGCATTTTTGTATTCCAGAAACATAGGAGGGTGGGGAAGGTGGCTTGTGTACACATGAGATAGCGATATATTGCTTTTAACGTAAGATTACTGAATACGCTCTCTATATATAAAAATTTATTAATCCATATCTTGACATTTATAAGTAATTTGACAGAATTATAAATAATTTATAATACTTACCTTAAATTATTTAAGAGCCTATTATGGTCTTATTACTTTAAATAAGCATAGAAATTTAAGAATACTAATTACTACCAAATGCGGTTTAAAATTCTCAAAAATTAATTATTAGCAAGTATTTAAGAATACATAAATAGTAATAATTATACGTAATATGTTTATTAAAATAAAAAAAAACGAGTTAAATATGAGTAATTATAATAAATTTAAAAAAAAATTAAAATTATAATCTTATTTCAAGTTGAACGTTTTTTTTAGAATGTGCCTAGTAGTTCAATCTATTATCAAGTTCATGCAAAAAAATAATTTACGTCATACACCGTCGGTAAATAGGTATTATTGCGCCATTAGTGTCACATGTGTAAAACGAAGGAAAAACTTAATTAAAATTCAGCTCAAATAAACACATACCACGATAAAAATGTGTATTTGGATATCAATAATGAAGTTTACTATTGGTTTCGACAAATAAATTGAAAAAAGCTCTAGTATAAAAATCTAAAAACGCTAAGCCTGAAAGTTCAATGACAATGCGCTAATTAAAATAGTCATCTTTAAAATTCTGCCTTGCAGTAAATGGATTCTTTTAATATTTAGAAAAAGATTATTCCTACTCGAAAACGAATGAGAAGAATACGATTTCGGCTCACCCTAATATACATACACACACACACATACACACATACACACATACACGCATACATACACACTCGCTCATACACGCTCGCATACGCACACACACGCAACACACATACACGCACTCATACACACACATGCACTCGCACACACAGATACACACCCGCACACACATACACACACGCACGCACATACACACCCACTTACACAGCCAAACACACATACACAAGCACGCATCGACACATACACACAGCCACACATACATACACACACAGCCACACACAAAAGCACGCACACACACACACACATCATACAACAGACATTTATTTGGAGTAGCTTATTTGAACACCCCAAGTCAATCGTATGTTTTTACGTTAAAAATGGCAAGACATTTTTTTTAACCAAACAATGGTTTCTTTAAATTTTTTATCAAAAAAATGATTTCTTTAAATTTTTTATCGAAACAATGATTTTATATAAAATAATGTAGATCTGTGAATACAGCAATACAAATATCTGAGTTATTTTTTAGACACCTAAGATGCTGTCTGAATTTTTTCAACAGTATTCATCGATTTTTAAAAGAGTTATTACAATAATACGTAAAAGTTTCATGTTCACATACGTGCAAGAAGAGGTTAATATAAAGAGGTTAATATTAAGAGGTTATATCTTTTTCTCAGTAAGCACTCAACAAAGTTGCGCTATAAGTTATAACGTTGACTTTGCATATTAACTTATAGTTTTCTCCTATCTATCGTTATGCGTTTGAATCTGCCGATTTTTTACTAAATTTAATGGGAGCCAAGCAGATTCTCCCATCAGCGACGGGCGGAGCACGAGATTTCCGAGGATGTCCCGTCAAGCACAATCACTGGAGCACGTGAATTATTATTACCAATTCAAGTGATGGAACTCAGAAATAAATTAACAAATAATTTATATAATTTTGGGTTCCTAAGCTTTATTTATTTGTAAATCAATCTGGTAGCTATATATATAAATCGAACGCCGCTATCATCCTTCTCATTCGAACAATTCCTAAGACAATATGATCTCGCAATGCCGCGTGCGCGTCGCTTATAGTTTTAATGGCCGAACTCCGCATCACCAAGCCGCTAATTAAGTAAATCCCACGTGTAACTCCGTATCAACTCGCACCAATTTTAACATGTATAAGTGTCTGTGAATTTTTTCAGATTTTGTTGACCAAGTATGTTCGAGTTACAGTGGGTCAATGACGGTAATTTTAGCATTTTTTGCATTTTTGAGCTGTTTTGAAAGGGTTTTATCTCAATAGGAGTGCATTTTACGCAAAAATTGAATCTGTACTTTTTTTATACAAATTTTCTGTGCGCTAGAGAACGATCTCCCGAGCCACGTAGCCGGAGTCTTCCATCAGTGCCACCGCGCTGACGCTGCAGTTAAAGGTAATAGGGCCTCAGCCTTTCAATTACAATTCGCCGCTATACAAAAGGGCCAAGCGCATTTCTGCGTCTCGCATCGCCACTGTATCTCACTCTCGCTCTCACACTCTAGTGGCGGACGCGCTGTGCGCGCGGTAAAGATGGCGAAATGTCCTCGACGGTGGTCCGGGTGACGGGCAGTCCCTTATTGCTGGCGGGCAGGCGTCCCTTCTCTCGTTCTGGCGTGCACAGCCCCGCGTACTTCTCACGCTCTCGCAACACACAAGAATCGCTTCACACATTATTCACGCCTCACACGCCCTGCACACAACGTTCGCCAAACTCCCTCGTTGAACCTCAAAACGAGTGCCTCGTCGTCGGCCACGAGGCGCGCGGCAAACCCCGATCGCTCCTCCTAACCTCGCTTCCGCGCAGCGTCTCTAAAGCCTTGGCCTACCCGGGTACATTCACGAATAATCGCGGCTGCCCTCGGCACGGCTTGATAAAGCTCGGGTCCTCTCGCCTGCAGGCCGTCCGCGGCCTTGGCCCGTTTATCTCGCGTATTTAATTTACGAGCAGGTACTCGTTATAATCCCCCTCATCCCCAGAGTCGAAGTATCGCCCCGATTTTGGCTCTGCTACTAACCGATACGCGAGGCTACCAGGTGGTGTTTATCGCTTTCCGAAACGCTCGCTGAGCTTTAGACGCGCACAGAGCTTCGCTGGACTGATCCTCGCCGTCATTGCGCTCGCATCCCTTGGTGGTTGGGGCGTTTCGACGTTGGCTTCTTCATTTCTTAAATGGGGCCCAATTTTACTACGATTCTCTACGGCTCTAAAAACTTGTACACATACGTAGCAGTACGGCCCTCTGTGGCCTATGATTAGACGTGGTTTATTTTCCAAACCAAGTCCCCGACTTTGAAATTAGCGACTAGATGCTTGGGGTCGTGATTGTGCGCTCGTTGCTCTCGTGGCCTCTTCGAACGCTCTGTCACTCGAGCTCGTAGTTCCTCCAGAGCTCGCATTCTATCCCTCCAAGTGTCGAGTGCTTTATCCTGTAGTCGCTCTACGGTAATACGACAATCTCTCGGGGAGAGCGCTCCAGGGCCTACTCGTCCTTGCGGCAGATCGTTTGATCTTTTCTCGAGCGTAGAGTCAGTCCGAGCATGGTCTTCACGCTCTAAGAAACGCTCGTATTCCCCGTGTTCCATATTCCAGTAGGCGCGGTGATGACTGGTTTGCTGGCCCTCGAACCCCCGCCTAAATGGAAGCCTTGTCTGCTGATGCCTTTTTGTTTTGGCGTAGTTCATGAGACAGGATCGCATTAGATGCGCTTGCGAGCCGCAAGGCCAACACTCACGAATTTTGCGTGATTGTGGCAACTTATATTGGGCGATAGATCCCTATCGACTGCGTCGCAGATTCGGCTATCGCAGTGTTGTTCCGAGTTTCGAGCACTCGATAACTTCCAGGGGTTGTGCTTCAGTGAAATAATTGATCTCGCACCCCTTCTCTCCAAAGGGCATGTTGTTCGAGTCCTCAGCGACTCTTTCTATGTCATGAGCTTGCCCTTCGTGTTCGTCGATGCTCAGACCGTAGTCTAGCGTGGGTTTCTCGCGCAACGAGTTACCTGACGTCAGCTCCTCGTCCTGTGCTTGCTGTGGTGGTGCACCACTGGATTTTGCCGTCATCCAGCCAACTTTCCGCGCCGGGGGTGCATGCATTAGCCCTCTCATCTCGAGCAATTCTTTACGAATATTTCTGACTTCCGCCAGAATTTGCTCATTGCAGGAAGCGCCAAGAATCCTTGCTTTAGCGCTTATTTTGCAGGATAGGCGGATTACGTTCTCGGCGACTTTTGTCGATGTAGCTTGTGGCCGATTTTCCCCCTACTTGCAAGTCATACGCCCAACTCACACTTGCTTGTGGTACATTTGTTTGCACGCTACAACATCCAGTTGACTGCGCTTTACGACCCTGACACGGTCGGATCACACTGCCGTTAGGGTCTACAGTTCTCTTTTGAGGCATAGCGTCACCGTTGTGTATCTCCCAACGCAACGGGTTCCCTTGACTAGTTGCAATGCATTCCCGTGATTATCGCCTCTCCTCGGCGTGGTCTGACGTCATCTGATTTACGAACGCATCGCCTTCTCTCGATACCCGTGTAGGAAGCGCGGGTACTCACGACATCCATGCCTGTCGCGAACTCAGCAGTCTTCGGAGTGGACATTGCACGCAGTTGCGCCTTGCACCTACTTTTACGCTGTACGCTGTCACTCTCAAGATTTGAGCGGACTCTCCTCTCAGTCCTTTGCGCATTCTTAGCGCTAGCCTTCCTTCGCTTGCGCTTTATCTCTCTCGACTCATTCTTTTCGCCAACTGATGGCACATCTGCGTCTGCGATCAGCTGTTTCTTGTGGCTGATGCCACGCCAAAATCGCGTGTCTTCGCAAGACTGTGACCACGATGCTCTAGCAGCGTCTCTCATCTCGCCTGCACACTGCTGCTGGCTTTCTAAACCTGAAGGGAGTCTCCACTCCCCTCAGACGCAGTTAGGCGCTGGCGTGCGACGCTGTCGCTGTTGCTACTGTGCGTGCATCGGGATGCTCCAAGGCGAATCAGCTGGAGTATTGAATGTGCTAGACGCGATCGCCTTAGCTGAAATGCCCGGTATTATTACTTTTTTAACGAGATGTGCTAGTTCAGCAATTTGATTTTCGAGGGCGTCTATGACCTCTTTGGAGACTCCTCAAATGCAGCGATAAACTCAATAGACAATTGAAATTGTTGTCTTGCTGGTGAGGTCAGTATCTTATTCCCGTCACTGCCCCCAGCCCCTTGCATTTGGGCTCGTGCATTCGCTACAGTTGATGGCCCTCTGGTCGCAGTTGCGTGTACCGCTTAGTTCTCTAGCTCGTTGCGCGTGCCGTTTTCTGTCGACGCGGGCGCGACTCCGGGCAGTGCCGGCTGCTGGCCTCCTTGCTCCTGTGTGGTGGGCCTCTCTAGCGGTTGCTACTGATGCTCCGTGGCTATCGTTATATCTCTCACGCGATTCAGCAGGTCTGCTCGCAGAAGAGTCATAGGATGTGCTGTCCGGGTCGCCATACGGAAGCACGGTGTTGCGCTGCGGAGGAGCCTAGCTCCTTCACGACGATGCCAAAGGGTAAGTGGTTCAGCCCCCGTTACTGAGAAATCGACATAACACCGATGAGAGAGGTGGCAGAGCTCAGCTCGACCTGTGACTATTCTAGGGCTAATGTGAAACCCTGGTAAAAATAGTAGATGCGGAGCGAAAACGGCATCGATCTGATATCAGTCTGAAACTTTGTCTGAGGACGAGCAACACTGTGAGAGCATTGCCTCGAACTGAGACTAATTTAGTGATGTATTAACCATCGTAATTAGTACCACGGGCTGGCGCAAGTCCGGGTATAAAATCCCGCCGGCAAAGGGTTGGATTCGTCGTGGCAGTTGGTTGAAACCCAAAGTTACGTGGGTAGAGGTGATAGGATGTAAAGGGCGAGGGCGTGAAACCCCTGTGACTCTCGGTCCTGATCTTCGATGGGTAAAATGCATGCTCAGCTTGCGCACTGGTAGTAGCAGAGCCAGTAGGGTGATCTAGATTAGCTCGAACCTTACCAAAGAAAAGCATGCATGAAAGCCGCGGCGATTAAGGGAGACGATTGGGAGGTTAATGATGAGGCCGCTGTCACATCCTTTGCCGTGTTGATCGAGTGGATCTCGATTCGTGCTAAGCGCTTAGTAGCTCTCTCGGGCTTAGTAAAACTGGAAGCAGCCATATGAATGCGTATGAGTGAGGTATGAATGTGCAGTTGCTCTGCGGGACGCCAGTAAGTGGAAAATTTCCTGTCTGAAAGGGCCAGAGGTTGAAAATCCCGAAGTGGGCCATGTAAATAGCCCTTAGGGGAGGTGTCGCACGTAAAACTTGAGACAGAGCTATCCGGTCGCCATTTTCGTCTAAAATTGTCGATCTCGTTTGCCCGTAGTGCACTTTTAGTACGTATGTTGTCCGTAATTATTTGCGCCTCCCATGCGCGGCCACATTATCTAGCTCTAGGCTCTGCTGGAAATCTTCCTCGGAGTATTTCTCAAGGAGCCATTCTTGAACCCTACTCAGCTGTTGCAATCGTCGGCCTCCGCGCTTAAGTTGGTGTTCGTGCACAGTTTCGTCAATCTATGTGGGTTCTAGGCTGTAGCACCAGTTGTTTAGTGCAGCAATTGTTTCGTTTTAAGACATTTTCAACGCTTCTTCTGTATGTACGCTCTCTACAATTTCATAGCTGTAAGGCTGGCCAAAATTCTTCGTTTAACCTCAAAACGAGTGGCTCGTGGTCGGCTACGAGGCGCGCAGCAAACCCTAACCTCGCTCCCGCGTAGCGTCTCGAAAGCCTTATCCGGGGACAGCCACGAATAATCTGTTGGTTTTCCTCCGCGTACGCGCACGCTGCGGACACCCTCGGCTCGGCTCGATAAAGCTCTGGTCCTCTCGCCTGAAGACCCGCCGCGGCCTTGGCGCGGTTATCTCAGAAAAATTCAGAAAATTTTCTAAAAACTCCTATGTTGCTATCTTTTTAACAGAGTTAATTTTGTTGAGTAAATGGAGGTTGAAATTTGTTAAAAAATGTAAAAAATGACTACATGCTCATATTTAGCCTTGATAAACTTTAAACATGAAATCTGAAGAAATAGAAAAAAACAATTTTTGTTATTTCGATATCACACAGAATGTTCCATATATATATATATATATATATATATATATATATATATATATGCATACATATGAGTGATTCTGAATTTTCTTTGGGGAATACCATCCTCACGCCCAGCCTGCGACGAGAAGTGAGCAACAGCCAGGACTACGTCCGTCGCTGTAACCTCTTTGAAAACAAAGTCGTCGTCGCTGGCGCGAGTCCAGGATGCTACTCAAATTAACGCCACCTTCGCTCTCGGAAATGAATACCCCCGCAAAGTGCGAGTTCAGCTCACCTGGTGAGAAGCGATGCAACCCACCTCACCGTACCCTTGACAGGAGTCCCAAGCCCTTTAGTTCTTTCCAAATATTCTTCTTATTTTCTAGGGCTTAAAAAATTTTATTCTGCATGTAAGTCTCCCGCGCGGTTTTCATACGTTATTCTGCTTAGGCTGCAATAGATTGGCACTCCTGCCAGAGATTACCGTTTTTTGTGCGTCTAGTTTTTACTAAATTTATGAGCGCCAGGCAGATTCTTCCATCAGCTACGGACGGAGCAAGAGATCTCCGAGGAGGTCTCGTCAAGCACAATCACTGGAGCACGTGAACTTTTACTACCAGTCAGAGTGAAGGAACTCAGAAATAAATACACAAATAATTTATATAATTTAAGTATCTAAGCTTTATTTATTTGTAAATAAATCTGGTAGATATTTATATATATATATTTGCTCTTTCTTTAAAACTTAAATATTCTAGTTTTCACTCAAACTCTAACAATTTTGTTTCTAAGGCACTATTCGTCTTTTCTAAATTAATGATCTTATCCTCTGCACATTGACTTCTGAAATAATTTTTTCGTGACTTTCTTTTAAGGAACTATTTAATTTGCCAAGGTTTTCAACTATTTTCTTGTTCACTTCAATATCACTGGACACTCCGAGTATAAGGTCTTTCAAGTTTTCATTTGTTTTTATTTTTCTAGATAATTTACTTAGGCGTATATAGTTTAAGAATTATTCTCGATGTTGAAGCTTAACGTAAACACGTATATGTTAGTTTTTCTTATCTTCGGAGTGTCCAGTGATATTAAAGTGATCCAGAATGAAGTTGAAAACCTTGGAAAATTAAATAGTTCCTTAAAAGAAAGTTACGTAAAAATTATTTCAGAAGTGAATGTGCATCAGGATAAAATCACTAATTTAGAAAAGAAAAATAGTGTCTTAGAAACGAAATTGTTAGAGTGTGAACGAAAGCTAGACTCGAATGAAATATATTGCACACTAACAGCAAAGGTTGTCTCAATGCTACATAAAATCTAGCAGAAGAATAGGGTTTAATTTAGGACAAAGGCCGATTAAACGTACTCTTACTAGTATGTACTTTAAAAAAGCTATACTTGCGAAGGCAAAAAGGAATCGAACGTTCCTTTGTCGAATGATTTGATACATAGACAAAGAGAAGAACGAAAATTATTGTTCAATTGAAAAGAAATTTATGGAAAGTATACAAAAAAAAATCATTTGTGAAGGCTAATAAACTTATTTATGAAAACGTTACTTACGATGTACAATCGATTCATGAGTTGATTCACGAGTTAAAATTAAGAGCGTTATGATTCTAACGAAGATACACTGACTCTAACCCAAATAAGAGATAGTTTAGAAAACAAGGAAGAAGAATCGGATTCTCAAAGCACAAACTCTCAGCTGTTCTCCATATCAACAGCTAGCCATAAGAGACTTCGCAATAATAACAATCTTAAGAAAGTTAATTCTAATACGAAAAAGACAAAAACCGGCACTAGCACCCTTGTTAAAAGACTTATTTAAACAGACATCTATACAAGAAACTAAAGTGTCACTCATAATAAAATTGCAATCAATCTCCTCCCCCTTGTCGGACTCCAATAAAATAATTTTTCGGAATGTTCAAGGAATATCTATATTTCAGATATATATGGTCAAATGCATACTAGAGATATACTGTGCGATGTGAAACTTGGTTAATAATAGACCCCAACAAATATTTATTTCTAAACAACAAGATAATATACAGCCCGGCTGTGAGATAAAAAGAGATAAAACGCTCCTCTCGTCGGATCTCTACATTTTCATCAGAGCTTCAAATTATATGCGTCATACTGTGATCGGATTGATATATTTCAGTCCCTCAAGCAGTTTTTCTGAGTCTATAAACAATTGAAACGATGCTATCCTTCCATTAACGCAAAAATTTCTAGACGATTTATTATTAGTAGGAGATTTTAATTGCAGAGTAGCTGATGCAAATCAAATCACATTCGATGCTCTACCGATAATCGCTTGTCTTTATGCTAAACGCTCATCAAATTACGGTGAACTGGCGAAAAAGAGCAAAGACTTAATATTAATAGACTGTTGTAAAAAATGTGGTATTTTGTTAATTAACGGAAAAAGCGAAAGTGACTCACCAGAGAATCATGTGAAATCAACATGCATTACGGACTTTAAACTCATGCTAATTCCAACTGCTTCAAATCATTTTCCAATAACAGTAATTCTCCAGAAGCAAGAGCGTGAAGAATTATTTATACCGAAAATCAGATGGAAGAACAACCTAGCGGAATCTTACATAGAAAAATTATCGAAAGCTTCCATATTAACCGAAATTTCCTCACCTACTGAAATGACAGCAGAAAAGTTTCAAAGATCTATTAAGGAGACGGCGGAAAAAATCGGTATTATGTCCTATCCAAGAAGAAACACTGCATATTCTAAACCGTGGTACGAGAAAAACTGTAAGATTAGCAAATAAATCTGTAAAAAGATATTAAAATACTGTAAAAGTAAATTATTTAGTACTGCAAAAAATGAAATTGTAAATAGTCTAAAACGTTGTAAATTAGGCAAATCTCCGTGCTCAGATGGGATTTCATCCGAATTCTTAAAGAACTTACCGGATAATGCAATTAAATATTAAAATGCACTGTTTAACAAAATACTGAACGAAGGCATAATTCCAGTCTCGTGGACTAATATACAAGCTTGAATGATCCGCAAAAAGGGCAACTAGCGCGAGTCCCCTAACTATAGGATGATCTCTCTAGTCAGTACAACATTAAAAATCTTTACACATATACTCCTGAATCGCAATCGGGATTCAGGGAGGGCTGAGGTTGCCTAGACAATATATTTGTTCTTAACTCCATTATACGAATAAAATTAAGCAGGGTTAGAGGCCAACTTTTTGCCTTCTTCGTGGATTTTAAACGTACTGTCGATTCTCTTTCATACAAACTATTGTGGGAAAAGCATAAACTTAGCTTAAGCTCAAAAATATTAAAAACTATAATAAATTTATATGCCAAAGCAACTATTTGTGTTAGAGGTAGCAGCGGAGCAACACACCAAACAAACGTTATCGAAGGAGTTCTGCAAGGCGACATTCTGAGTCCTCAGGATATATCGAAAGAAAAGGGCTTGAATTCATCCAGTGACTAATATCCCACAGAATAAAGCCTTGATCTTTCTCTCGGTGTACAACGATAACGATAAGTCACACCAACAGATCTACGTATATATATATATATATATATATATATATATACGTGTATATATATATATATATATATATATATATATATATATATATATATACGTAGATCTGTTGGTGTGACTTTTCGTTATCGTTGTACACCGAGAAAAAGATCAAGGCTTTATTCTGTGGGATATTAGTCACTGGATGAATTCAAGCCCTTTTCTTTCGATATATCCTGAGGACTCAGAATGTCGCCTTGCAGAACTCCTTCGATAACGTTTGTTTGGTGTGTTGCTCCGCTGCTACCTCTAACACAAATAGTTGCTTTGGCATATAAATTTATTATAGTTTTTAATATTTTTGAGCTTAAGCTAAGTTTATGCTTTTCCCACAATAGTTTGTATGAAAGAGAATCGACAGTACGTTTAAAATCCACGAAGAAGGCAAAAAGTTGGCCTCTAACCCTGCTTAATTTTATTCGTATAATGGAGTTAAGAACAAATATATTGTCTAGGCAACCTCAGCCCTCCCTGAATCCCGATTGCGATTCAGGAGTATATGTGTAAAGATTTTTAATGTTGTACTGACTAGAGAGATCATCCTATAGTTAGGGGACTCGCGCTAGTTGCCCTTTTTGCGGATCATTCAAGCTTGTATATTAGTCCACGAGACTGGAATTATGCCTTCGTTCAGTATTTTGTTAAACAGTGCATTTTAATATTTAATTGCATTATCCGGTAAGTTCTTTAAGAATTCGGATGAAATCCCATCTGAGCACGGAGATTTGCCTAATTTACAACGTTTTAGACTATTTACAATTTCATTTTTTGCAGTACTAAATAATTTACTTTTACAGTATTTTAATATCTTTTTACAGATTTATTTGCTAATCTTACAGTTTTTCTCGTACCACGGTTTAGAATATGCAGTGTTTCTTCTTGGATAGGACATAATACCGATTTTTTCCGCCGTCTCCTTAATAGATCTTTGAAACTTTTCTGCTGTCATTTCAGTAGGTGAGGAAATTTCGGTTAATATGGAAGCTTTCGATAATTTTTCTATGTAAGATTCCGCTAGGTTGTTCTTTCATCTGATTTTCGGTATAAATAATTCTTCACGCTCTTGCTTCTGGAGAATTACTGTTATTGGAAAATGATTTGAAGCAGTTGGAATTAGCATGAGTTTAAAGTCCGTAATGCATGTTGATTTCACATGATTCTCTGGTGAGTCACTTTCGCTTTTTCCGTTAATTAACAAAATACCACATTTTTTACAACAGTCTATTAATATTAAGTCTTTGCTCTTTTTCGCCAGTTCACCGTAATTTGATGAGCGTTTAGCATAAAGACAAGCGATTATCGGTAGAGCATCGAATGTGATTTGATTTGCATCAGCTACTCTGCAATTAAAATCTCCTACTAATAATAAATCGTCTAGAAATTTTTGCGTTAATGGAAGGATAGCATCGTTTCAATTGTTTATAGACTCAGAAAAACTGCTTGAGGGACTGAAATATATCAATCCGATCACAGTATGACGCATATAATTTGAAGCTCTGATGAAAATGTAGAGATCCGACGAGAGGAGCGTTTTATCTCTTTTTATCTCACAGCCGGGCTGTATATTATCTTGTTGTTTAGAAATAAATATTTGTTGGGGTCTATTATTAACCAAGTTTCACATCGCACAGTATATCTCTAGTATGCATTTGACCATATATATCTGAAATATAGATATTCCTTGAACATTCCGAAAAATTATTTTATTGGAGTCCGACAAGGGGGAGGAGATTGATTGCAATTTTATTATGAGTGACACTTTAGTTTCTTGTATAGATGTCTGTTTAAATAAGTCTTTTAACAAGGGTGCTAGTGCCGGTTTTTGCCTTTTTCGTATTAGAATTAACTTTCTTAAGATTGTTATTATTGCGAAGTCTCTTATGGCTAGCTGTTGATATGGAGAACAGCTGAGAGTTTGTGCTTTGAGAATCCGATTCTTCTTCCTTGTTTTCTAAACTATCTCTTATTTGGGTTAGAGTCAGTGTATCTTCGTTAGAATCATAACGCTCTTAATTTTAACTCGTGAATCAACTCATGAATCGATTGTACATCGTAAGTAACGTTTTCATAAATAAGTTTATTAGCCTTCACAAATGATTTTTTTTGTATACTTTCCATAAATTTCTTTTCAATTGAACAATAATTTTCGTTCTTCTCTTTGTCTATGTATCAAATCATTCGACAAAGGAACGTTCGATTCCTTTTTGCCTTCGCAAGTATAGCTTTTTTAAAGTACATACTAGTAAGAGTACGTTTAATCGGCCTTTGTCCTAAATTAAACCCTATTCTTCTGCTAGATTTTATGTAGCATTGAGACAACCTTTGCTGTTAGTGTGCAATATATTTCATTCGAGTCTAGTTTTCGTTCACACTCTAACAATTTCGTTTCTAAGACACTATTTTTCTTTTCTAAATTAGTGATTTTATCCTGATGCACATTCACTTCTGAAATAATTTTTACGTAACTTTCTTTTAAGGAACTATTTAATTTTCCAAGGTTTTCAACTTCATTCTGGATCACTTTAATATCACTGGACACTCCGAAGATAAGAAAAACTAACATATACGTGTTTACGTTAAGCTTCAACATCGAGAATAATTCTTAAACTATATACGCCTAAGTAAATTATCTAGAAAAATAAAAACAAATGAAAACTTGAAAGACCTTATACTCGGAGTGTCCAGTGATATTGAAGTGAACAAGAAAATAGTTGAAAACCTTGGCAAATTAAATAGTTCCTTAAAAGAAAGTCACGAAAAAATTATTTCAGAAGTCAATGTGCAGAGGATAAAATCATTAATTTAGAAAAGACGAATAGTGCCTTAGAAACAAAATTGTTAGAGTTTGAGTGAAAACTAGAATATTTAAGTTTAAAAGAAAGAGCAAATATATATATATACATATATATATATATATATATATATATATATATATATATATATATATATATATATAGCTACCAGATTTATTTACAAATAAATAAAGCTTAGATACTTAAATTATATAAATTATTTGTGTATTTATTTCTGAGTTCCTTCACTCTGACTGGTAGTAAAAGTTCACGTGCTCCAGTGATTGTGCTTGACGGGACCTCCTCGGAGATCTCTTGCTCCGTCCGTAGCGGATGGAAGAATCTGCCTGGCGTTCATAAATTTAGTAAAAAATAGACGCACAAAAAACGGTAATCTCTGGCAGGAGTGCCAATCTCTTGCAGCCTGAGCAGAATAACGTATGAAAACCGCGCGGGAGACTTACATGCAGAATAAAATTTTTGAAGCCCTAGAAAATAAGAAGAATATTTGGAAAGAACTAAAGGGCTTGGGACTCCTGTCAAGGGCACGGTGAGGTGGGTTGCATCGCTTCTCACCGGGTGAGCTGAACTCGCACTTTGCGGGGGTATTCATTTCCCAGAGTGAAGGTGGCGTTAATTTGAGTAGCATCTTGGACTTGCGCCAGCGACGACGACTTTGTTTTCAAAGACGTTACAGCGACGGACGTAGTCCTGGCTGTTGCTCACTTCTCGTCGCAGGCTGGGCGTGAGGATGGTATTCCCCAAAGCGTCGTAGCCAAGGCTCTCCCGTATGTAAGTCATCATATAGCGAGGGTCTTCAACTCCTCTCTGTTTGGAGGTGTCTCCGAGAGGCTTGGAGAGAGGCTCACTTGGTGCCTCTTAAAAAGATTTCAGTGCCATCTTCTCTATCAGATTTTCGTCCAATACCACTATTGAGTTTTCTCTGCAAGGTGCTGGAGAAGATAGTACACAACCAGATTACCGATTTCCTAAGATCCAAAAAGATCCTGGATCTTCTGCAAACCGGTTTTAGACAGCATCACAGCACCCACACAGCACTACTAAAACTGACTGAGAACATACGAACTGGGATTAATGACAATAAGAAACTGATTACCATACTGCTACTGTTCGACTTTAGCAAGGCGTTTGACACTATATCACCATCTGAATTACTTCGTAAGCTGATACGCATGGGTTTTTTCAGGAGTGTTCTTCTGTCGATCAAATCATACATTTTCGGTCGTAGGCAAAAAGTCATAATTGACAACAATGGGGAATCTGATTAGCTAACCACCAATCTGGGTGTGCCACAGGGTTCAGTCCTAGGGCTCTTGCTATTCAGTATTTACATCAATGACTTACAAGACGTACTGACTGATGGTGATGTTGAACACTTGCTATACGCGGACGACTTTCAAACGTACACTCAAGTGATATGGCGAGATCTTCATGTGGGTATCAGTCGCATGTCGGCTGTTGCACGGGCAGTATCGGAGTGGGCCGAAGCTTCCGGACTACGACTCAATGTCGGCAAAACAAAAGCGATCCTTTTTAGCTGCGAGCACAACATCAATCGGCTGCAGGATCTTGGTTCGCCCGGCATTGAGTTTCAGGAAGGCGTACATGTGCCTTTCTCCGACTCTGTCACAAACCTTGGTGTTGCCATGGACTCTAAACTTTCGTGGAAACTGCAGGTTGATGCAGTTGGAGAAAAGGTAAATCGTGCTCTTTACAGCCTACGATTTATTAGTTCATGCACCACCCAGGCGTTGAGAAAACAGCTTGCATGTCCGCTGGTAGACTTAAAAATTCATGTGTGAGATACATATGTGGTGTTAGAAGGGACGAGCACATCACTCCTCACTGGAAATATCTTGGCTGGCTTACCATAAAGGAAAGAAGAGCGTACTTTGCGGGGTTATTATTGTATAAAGCAATAAATATGAGACAACCTCCGTATCTTACGGCTCTCATTGGGAAAAACACAGCCACGACTTCCAGTAGGACTGGTATGAAAGAGCTCTCGGTTCGCCGGATCGCGTACTGATAAGGGTGTCTACTCGTTTAGAGCCCAAGGCTCGCGATTCTGGAACTCCCTCTCCTGCAATGTGAGGTATCTGCCGTCCTTATGTAAGTTTAAAACGGCGTTAGGCACTTCAGGCGACCGCACAGTGATTAATTTGACATTTTTTACGACAGAGAAATACATGGGTATTTATTTATATTTACTTATTTATTTACTTATTTAATTATTTACTTATTTATTTACTTATTTAATTATTTACTTATTTATTTACTTATTTAATTATTTACTTATTTATTTATTTGTTTGTTTGTTCGTTCGTTCGTTCGATTTTATTTATTTTTATTTTATTTATTTTTATTTTATTTATTTTTATTTTATTTATTTTTATTTTATTTATTTTTATTTTATTTATTTTTATTTTATTTATTTTTATTTTATATATTTTTATTTTATTTATTTTTATTATATTTATTTTTATTTTATTATTTTTATTTTATTTATTTTTATTTTATTTATTTTTATTTTATTAATATTATTTTATTTATTTTTATTTTATTTATTTTCATTTTATTTATTTTTATTTTATTATTTTTATTTTATTTATTTTTATTTTATTTATTTTTATTTTATTATTTTTATTTTATTTATTTTTATTTTATTTATTTTTATTTTATTTATTTTTATTTTATTTATTTTTATTTTATTTATTTTTATTTTATTATTTTTATTTTATTATTTTTATTTTATTTATTTTTATTTTATTATTTTTATTTTATTTATTTTTATTTTATTTATTTTTATTTTATTATTTTTATTTTATTTATTTTTATTTTATTATTTTTATTTTATTTATTTTTATTTTATTTTTTTTTATTTTATTATTTTTATTTTATTTATTTTTATTTTATTTATTTTTATTTTATTATTTTTATTTTATTTATTTTTATTTTATTTATTTTTATTTTATTATTTTTATTTTATTTATTTTTATTTTATTTATTTTTATTTTATTGATTTTTATTTTATTATTTTTATTTTATTTATTTTTATTTTATTTATTTTTATTTTATTGATTTTTATTTTATTATTTTTATTTTATTTATTTTTATTTTATTTATTTTCATCTTCCTCTCAGATAGTTTAATATATGATACTTCTGCCGTCTTTACAGTTCAGAAGCAATTGATTCCAGAAATAAAAAAAAACTATTAAAAAGGTTAAAAAATTGATATACGTTACAGATGGTACAAAGCAACATTTCAAAAACCGATTTTTGATCGCTAATCTCATCAACCATAAAGAAAATTTTGAAATCGAAGCGGAATGGCATTATTGCGTAACAGCACACGGTAAAAGTGGATATGATGGTTTAGGAGCTATATTTAAAAGAGAGGCTTACCGAGCAAGTTATCTAGCTAAACCATCTGAAGCGATTTTGACTCCAGAAGCCCTTTTTCATTGGGCAAGCAAACATTTCGAAAACATACAAATTTTTATTTATAGTAAGGCAGACCATGATAAATCAACACGACACAATACGATACGATTTTGTGTTAAGAAAGGTTCGAGAAATCGAAAAAAAAATATCGATTTCTTATCAAGAAATGCTAGGGATTTCCCTTAAGGTAGAATTCTAGTCTTTTGGCCAAAATATAAAAAAAAATGTCAAAAAGAATGTTTTAAAGCCTATAAGATGTCAAAACTCGATGTTTTAATGCAGTTAAACTTATTTAGGTAAAATTATTCTAAATTTAAACTTTAAACGCGTTTTTCTCGAAACTAATTTTCTAAATTATAAAAAGCGGCTTCCGCATGAGGTTTTCATGAATCTATTTAAAACTTTCAAAAAATATACCTTTGCATATATAGGACATAAACTATTGATTACATTTTAATTTTCTTCTTCTAATCTCATTTTATCCATCAGTCTTTATAAAAAAACGTGATTTTTTAAGCATCTTCATAAGTCAAACGATAACTAGTACATATTAAGGAAGTAGAAGACGATTTTTTAGATCTGATCAACAGTTCTTTTTTGTTGACCAAACAAAGAAGTGACTCGTTTTTTTGAAAGCTATATCTGAAACTGCTAAGCGCAAGTGACATTTTGAAAACTGGTAATTTTCGTTTAAAAAAATCGTTTTTTTTCCAGTAAGTCTGAAAATAATCGATTTCTTCAGCTAAAACTTGGCACAGAATGTATTAATATCATCCAACGTAGAACCTTATAAATTTACTACAGTACTACATTAAGGGGAAAAAAAAGAACTCCTTTAGATTCCTTCAACCATTCTTAACACAGAAACGCATCGCATTTTTAATTTCATAAAATTTTTAGCTTGAAAATGACATTTTAAAGTATGATTATACATTAAGGGGTAACACCACTCTAGCGGCCCAAAAAAATGCCTAATTTGTACGATATTTTACAAGAGTAGGAAAGAAGGGATCAAATTTTTATTTTGAGGGTTTACTATACATATATTGAGGTACAAAAATATATATATTTTTTACATTTAAATACAAAATGGCGGTTATATAGCGAATCTCGTGAGAAGCCTTTTTCTCAAACCTCCAAACGGGAGAACACTTTTCTCGGAAAGTATGAGACCTGGATCAAAAAACCAAAGCAATTCTTAATCTATATAACGTTAACTTTGGACGTACGTAGGGTTTTTTTTTAATTTCAATTTTTGTAGAAATGGCGCAATTCTGAAAAAAAGTCGATTTTTCTCGAAAAAAAAACAATGTAAATTATTTATAAAAAAATTTACATTCAATCGAAAAACGGCTACGTACTTCTTTAGAGAATCTATTTGTGAAGCTACAGTAAAAATTTCAATCCAATTCATGCAATAGTTTACGAGTAATCTGTTCTCCCAGTTTGAAAAAGGCTTCTCACAAGATTCGCTGTATAGCCGCTATTTTGTAATTAAATGTAAAAAAAAAATATTTTTGTACCTCAATATATGTATAGTAAACCCTCAAAAAGTATATTTGATCCCTTCTTTTCTATTCTTGTAGAAAATCGTACAAATTAGGCATTTTTTCGGGCCGCTGGAGTGGTGTTACCCATTGTTACCCATTAACGTAAATGTACTTTTTTTACAAAAACAGCTTTTTCTGCAGTTTTTGTGTTTCTTATTCAAAACATTCCAGGTGCATTAGCTTTTATCGAATCTTTTAACACTTCGAAAATTGGTTAAAAAGAGCGAAAGAGTTTTTATGTTCTTTTTCTAGAGATGCGACTTATATGTACTGTTACGTATGGGAGTTAGCAAAGGGGAAGAATGAGAGAGGAACAAGTTGGTTTTAACTCTTTATTGGAGAGAGGAGTACTTGCCACTTTGATGGTCGCCAGAAATCTGTCTGCCCGCTCGCAGTCGCATCGTGTCGACCGCGAGCGGTCCGGCGCGCAAAGGTGCAAGCTCTGCACTTTTGCGCGTGGGAGCGCTACTGCGGCGACAAGCAGAGCTGACTGCGCGTCTTGCTCGCATCCATTCTGCGATAAGTAACTGCCACGAAGAGCTCAAGCTCATCCATGACACGTCCTAGCCCGCGCGAGCGACTTCCAGGTAGCGTGAAAAAATAACTGCTGGGTTCCTCGAGCGGCAGCGCGTGCGTATATTTTCAATTTTGGAAGCGTTTTCTTTTTGCTTTGTGTCCCTTTGGATAGTGTTTTAGGTTCTATCCAATGTTCTTTTTTCCTTTCTATGGGGATATGTTTTTCTTTCGTGAATTTTTGGTTTAGTAGCCGCTGCTGCTTTACAAAAAGAATTACTTTTTCTGACAGGTGCTCTACATTATAATCTTCTATCGTTTTAACGTGTTTTACAATACGCATCTGTGTTCTTTTTCGCCGACTTAGTAATATGCAAGAGAATTCTTGGGTTTTATAAAATATAAATTGGCAGATTATGTACCGAATATACCGCTGGAGTTGGCCTTACTATCTATACTACACTGTTAATATTTATGGTTGCAAATTCATAAATTCAATCTGAAAATTTGTATAATTTACTTTGTAAATTAGATTTATTATATTAATTTAATTTGTAAAATCAGGTATAATTTACCTGAAAATGTATGACATTTTATGATAACTCGACAATTTTATTCGACAACTTTGAGATTTTACTTCAAAGATCATAAATTTTACTTTAAAAATTACAAATTTTGTTTTCACTTCAAGTACCATCCATTATTGAATTTCCAAGCATTTTCTAATGATATAATGTAATTGTTTAACACTTTCAGTGATTCAATGATATCAGTTGGTCTACAAAAACTGCATGCAGTTAGTATCACTGTGACTCATAAAAGGATATTTAATTTTTAATGCTTTTTCTTCGATCTATTAATCGACAATATCTACAAAAGTCTGCAAAAATGTAGCAAACAGTAACTGAAGCTTCGAATGAGAATTCGACAATGAAAGTCAATAACTTGATTTATTTAATTTACGATCACATTTTTCGTTATATTTTTCATGTTATTATTTCTCTTTTCTTATTATTAACTGTTCAATAAACTATTTTTGAAGCTAATATATTTTTAATAATTTAAAATTAATATTAGTCTTTGATACCGCGAAAATCTAAAATGAATTATAAACTAATGTAACTCTTCAAATATGATATATTACCATTACAACAATGTACAAATTACCTTTTTTCTTCTATTATATCCTAGAATAACTAAAAATGTTTAAACTATTATTATTGCTATCTTTGTCTTCATATTTTAATGATTATAAAACATTTATTACTAGTTAGCCGGAAAACGACTTAAGTTATCCGCTACAAATAATATATTTTAAAATTGTTTAAGGCAGGTTTGCGGTGGATTTGCCCTATTTATTCAATAATTTTTATTTCATACAAAAAATAATCTTTATTGTTCAAACTTTTTACATATTAATTAAAATACACATTTTGAAGATATAAATTTTTTTTTTTTACGGATTTTGCTTGACTAAATGGCCGCCTCAAAATTGTTCTTTTGTTTGAATGTCGACACGATATCTCACCAACGGATCATCTGAAATCAAAAAACTTCTTAAAAAAAGATTCTTAAAACTTATAGTTTTGGCTATTGCGTAGTCTAGGATATTTCATTTTTATCGGAAAAAAACAAAATTGCGGACTTTTGAATTTCTTGGCTCTTTTTTTGCAACATAAATTGTTTATAACTTTTTGAAAAATTTATTGATCGTTATAATCCTAGATCATACAAAAAAAACATATGTCAGGAGTAAGCTGTTCAAATTTCAACTGAATTGGTACAGTAGTTTTTTTTTAATCGTGTCGATAGAGTTGAATAGCGTTGTTTCGAGAAAAACGCGTTGAAAGTTTTTTTTTATGAAAATTTGAGAAAAAAAGGGGGGTTACACTCAATCAGCGATGCCAGCTCCATATATAACTCCTTCAGCTTCCTCGTAAGCATCATTTTCTCGTATTCTAGCGTTTCTGCGGGCCACCCTGCTTTTTTTTGAAGCCTGAGAAGCAACCCGTTTGGCTTTCCGCACCCGCGTTGCATTGACTTTCTCAGCGTATTTTTGAGCCTCACTGCCTATTGTTACGCCCATAACACTCATTATTTTTAATACTGTACTGAAGCCTTCATTAAAAGTGCATGCTGCTGTATAAAATGCTATTTCAACGATTTTTTTCCCACAAAAAGTGTGTTTTGAAGCCATGGCCCAAACACAAGAATTAAAACTTTCATTATTGTTCTGAGTGTTTGCGCCAGTGCATCTTTCTAATAAATCTTCACCAGTGAGGTCTTCATAAATTGGTTTAAGTACTGCTTGAGTATCGTTGTCAAAAGCGGGGGGATGCTTAAAAGTACTCAGTTTATTCTGTGCTGCTGCTAAACGATACTTACACCAAGCATCGTCTGGGCAGTATTGGTGCTGTGGATTGTCGTCGGTCGAGCTTCTATGGTAGAATGCGGCCCAAATAGCTTTTTTCATTTCTTCGGGTGAGTCAGGATGATTCAGAACAGCAATGCCATAAAAAGCGGATAATTCGGACATAACTTTACCAGTTAAAGCCAAAGTTTTCGGAGTATCGGCTTTTTTTTTGGATGTCGATTTTTTCGCGCCTGATTTTTTCGCGCCTAATTTTTTCAAGGCAGCTTCTTCTATAGCTTTTTAGCTTTTTTTAACTGAGTTAACTGCTTCTTAGCCTCTTTGGCTCTTCGAAACATCCTTTTTTTCACGTGTAAAACGCATTCTTTCTTCTTTACAATTACTTCGTCTCCATAAGGTTTTTCATCGATTACATTTTTTAAGGTTTTGGTGTCACTGTCACCTATATAATATTCATAAATAGCTTTATAAAGTTCAATGGATCTTTTGAACATGTCCAGAATTCCATTCGATTCCATCATTCCAGAACTACCTTCATGATTAGCTGTGCAATCTTGTTCATGATCTTCAAACCAAGCTTCAAATTCAGGAGTATTATGGTCACCATCGTAGGTTTCACACGCTCTGCAAAACTTTGACTTCACTTCGAGATCTAAAACTTTATTTGTATATTTGCCTATCAAACTGACTAAGCCAAGTAACGACGAAAAACCTCTTTTTGGCCATGAACCATCTCCGGAGACTGTGAGCCGATTTTCAATCTTGCCAGCTGCCGCGTTTGCTTTTTTCTCCTCATTTACAGCTTTTTTAAAAGCTAATAATGCTACTGATTTGGCTGCTATGTGAATGTGATTAACAATATCATAATATCCATTTTCACTAAATCCAGTACACAAATCCATCAATCCAAAAAAAATGATTCAGACCCTGAATACCTATGCCAAGAAGCCTCATTACGAAAGCAAATCTTCTGTTTATTTCGTAACCGGAGCTAATTTTTGGACTCGATGGAATGCGAACGTCATTTTCACATTTACACGCCACATTTAAATCAAAGCCTAAACCTTTCTGATTCAATTTCGAAAAACGCACTTCACTTTTGCATGTTTTACAAATCACAATGTACTGTAAGGCCAAGAATACACTATAAGAGACTATACAGTATAGCATAGTTGGATCGACTGCAACTTGAAAATCAGGATCACCATTATGATTTTTTTTTGCAGAAGTACTAGTTAAACTTGAATCAGCATCAGAAGTATGCCGATTCCCGTGAAACGAGCGTTTTCTTGATCGGCCTGGCTTATTTTCGTTCTCTCTGCTGCCCTTTCGATCACACATAGTAAAAATACTACTTTTTCACAACGGTTCAATTTCACAACGACGCGACGCTTGGGATGACTGAGCGGGCACTGAATTAGTTAAATGGCCGCCAAAACTTCTATTCACGAAGGGGGATAGGAGCAGGACTAGGATTAAAGATGGAGAGGGGGGCAGCGGCAGCGCAACGCCGGCCGCTGCAGGAGCGCGCGCTCAAACGCGGTAGGTGCTGCCTCTTTTCTGCCTGTTCCCGGCCGTAGGAACTAATTGTATGAGTTTTAAAATATTTCTAGATAGTATTGCTATCGAATAATGAAATAAAAAAAAAATTATTTTTCCAAAAAAATCCACCGCAAACCTGCCTTAAACATTTATACTTCACATTTTATCGTCTAAATGATTACTGAATAGTATAACTTTAAAATGAATGCAAGAAATTTCAAACAGTAACACTTTACAGTTTACAATAGAACGTTGAATCTTTAAATCGCTTTTTCTCAAAACAGCCAAATTCGACTTAGGTCGTTCTTTGAACGAAAGGCTGAAATAATGTTAGGTACTATCTTAGCTTTTAAAATGATCCTTACTTTTAGATGGAGCGGGGACAATTCTTACTTTTTCATTAAACAAATCAAAGTTAAAATAAATAGCAAAAAATGGATTAGAGCCTTTTTAATACGTTTCTATTTACGTGAATTTATACGTAATTTTTTTCGAATTTGAGAATATGAATAAAATTAAATAAAATTAAAATAACTTTTAAGTAACTTTTCGTTACTTTTTGAAGTAACTGTAACTGTAACGAGTCGCATTTTTTTATTCAGTAGAGTTCCTTTTTTTGGCAAGTAACTTGTGACTACTTTGCATGTTTCTTAGTCGTAGAAACTACAGTGCATGTCTGTACACGTAGTCACTACTGCACATGCCTGCGGGAATGAAATCACCACTGCGCATACCTGCGTGTACGAAGTCACTATTGCGTATGCGTGTATGCATGTAGTCACTGCTGCACATGCCAGTGTGTAAGCAATCACTACCTCGAATTCCTAAGTGCAGAAGGATACTATTGCGCAAGCTTGTGTGAATAAAGTCACTATCGCGCACACCTGCATGCACACAGTAATTATTTCGCGAACTTATGTGCACATTAATACAACTGCGCATGCGTATATGCATATGGATACAACAGCGCCCCCTGTCATACTCTTAATTTCAGCGTACTCAATAACTATGCCAAATTATATGCAATTTCATACGCTCTCTCTCTCTTTCTTGCCATTGTATCCCCTCCATGACCACCATCCCCTAACCCTCCCTCTCTTCATTACACCCACGTCATCCGTTCACCCTATTCCTCCGATGCTTACGGTATTTCCTGTCTTCCTTTCTAAATCCTTCCATTCTCTCTTTCTTTCTCTTCGAATATATATATATATATATACCATACGTGTATTTCAGAATAATTTTTTATCCCACGCCCCTTCGCCTCCCCAGTCACCCATCACACTCCATCTAGCAATATTTTCTTCATTTTCTTACGCTCTCGGTTATTCCTGACCCCTTCATTTTATTCTTCGATTTACTACATCGTATGGCTTAAAGTCATAGTTTGATGTAATTTACTTCTCGTAGTTTACATCATGAAAATTTTTACATAATTTTATTTATAAGCTGATAACAAGACCTTTAACATGAGTGGTCGCAGCATTTCAGAAGTTATTTGGATCAAAAGTTATGCCTTTTTTATTAATCCGAACAATTTTAGGGAGTAAATCAGGACAATGCAAAATACGGTCCTACAACGTGATCCCCAATTTACCACCTGAGAATTTTCGTAATATTAAAACAGATATAACTTTTAATCCAAATAACTTAAAAACTACTACGACTACTCAGGTTAAAGGTCTCGTTATCAGCTTTTAACTGAAATTATGTACTAATCTCCATAATGGAAACTACTGGAAGTAAATTACATCAAACTATGACATTAAAGATAGTCTTATAAAATACCTAAGTAAAGCTCATACCTTTGGTAGTGGTAACAAAAATTTCATCATAAATTGTATATATCATATTGTATTGCATCAATTAGTATAAATACATCAGTATATACTACAAATAAATAAAAAATACGCCAGTATATTATCACAGTTTAATACTATAGAGTTTTATGTAGATGTTTGTTCAACGCCGACTTAAACGAGCTAAGAGAGGGCAGTATTTTGCACCACTGCAAAATACTCGCGCCTTTCCTCCTCATTCAACCAGTCCAGTTTCTTCCTATAGGGGCTAATATGCTATCTCTTTTAACACCGCATATGTATCGTACGCAGGAGTTTTGCAAACGCTGTAAACGAGACTAAAATTCACCGGATAAATCAAGGTACACGAAAGAGCAATAATCTAAGTGAGAAATAACTAGAGCACTTGCGTGGTGATTAACCAGAACGCCGAGATACTTAATCTCGTCTCGGCAGAACATACTTTTCTCTCTGTTAGTTATGAGGCCCACCTCTTTAAGCCGTTCAAGAACTAGCTGATTATCTCGTCGATCATTCGCTGAAATGTTGCTTCCGCGTAAGATAAACCATACGTCATACGGGGGAACATAAAAAGTCCGAGACCTGGGACTGTAAAAACCGTCAGCGGTCGTGCAGATTTAGCTAACGGGATCTGATGGTATGGGCTGCTGAGCTCAAGCATCGTAACGCATCGCGCATTTTGCAGCTTGAGCTGTATGTCGTCCATATTTGGCAACGGGAACGCATCACGCTCGGACACGGCATGCAGTCTGCGATAATTTACGCAAAATCGATAGTCGCCGTTAGTCTTACGCACCATCACTACGGGACTGGACCATTGACTGGTCGCGGGTTCGAGTATGCCCGCGGCGAGCATTTCTGGGACTTGTTTATGCATTTCCTCTTCAATTTATTTTGAAACAGTACTTCCCATTTGTGGTATGCCGTGCTTACATGCGCGAGTCTTCCATTGGAGATCACTAGCGCACTATTTACGCCGAGCCCTGTCACCTCTAGTAGTACCGTCGCTTTCGTGTCTTTGAGGAACAGCGTATTGTCTTGGACGTCGTGCACTGCGTTGAACAGCTGCATAAAGTTCCTGTCGATATAGCAGTCGCAGTTCAAATTAGGCAGGATTGCCACTCGCACGTCCTTCTTAACTCCGCCCAGTGTGAACGGCAAGCAGATTTAGCCCGCGATAGGCGTGTAATGCCCATCCGTTACTCGAGCGCCTCGGCCATAAGTCTGTTGGATTTGCAGTCCAAGTGCGCTAGCGATTTGCAGCCCAACCGCGCTGTAACCACCAATGACACTCATCATCGTTTTGGTCGATATATGGTGACGCGCCTGCCGTGCGGAGCTTTGAAGGCTGCGGCGGCGTGGTGCCGATCGTATACTTTGCGATATCTTGCTTCGGCTGCTCGAGCGCTGCTGCGCGCTGCGGCTCTGGGCACTCCCTGTACGTGAACGCTATGAGCGGCCCAGACAGCTGTAGCGGAGCGGTATCTGCGACGGTGGCATATACTCCCCCTTCTCCCGCTGTGCTGGTGTTAAGCAGCTTTTGAGGTGCTACGGGGCCCTCGCTCGGCAACTCGCGCTCCGTCGGCTGCTGGAAAATTGCGTCACGACCACCCTTCACCTCAAGTGGGGCGTCGCGTTCATCTTGCTCACGGCATCGGCTAGACGGCTGCTGGAGCGCGATGCCTGTCAATCAGCTGTCGGGGTACTGGAAGTGGCTCACTCGGCCACCGACGATTCAATCCATGGGCTGGTGCGGGACTATCTCTCCTCGCACCCGCGTTTCTGAAGGCAACACCAAGCGTTGAGAGCAACGCATGACATTGCCTCGGGAGCGCGGCTTTCTCCTTTTGGGTGAGCAGCCGCCCCAATGCTGGAGCCACCACGGTGCGCGGCTGTTGGTGTTGCAGCGTTTCCACCGGTAGGGGCCGCGGAGTATTGCGCGTGCGGCAGTCGTCCGACTTGGTGGTTGGCGCGAAGAAATTTGACGCGAGGAAATTTGGCGCGAGGAAATTTGGCGCGTGTCGTGTTTCATCAGCAAACCGCCGATTCTCTGCATGAATTTGACGGCGTTTTAGAAGAAATTGTGGTGATTTGAGCGCAGTGTCCATGTCTAAATAGTAGTTTCAAACACCGTTTCACGCAGATTTATACAATTCACAAATTTACCACTTATTTTACCTTGTGTATCTACAGTTGTGAACAATACACATTGTATTGCCAGTCGGTATGACTTATAAGGTTATTGTAACGATTTTATTATAATTATTGTATTATAATAATAAACACATAAATATTGTATAATTGTCTTATTTATTATTTTTCTGTTTAATGTTTAAAAACAGAAACTTTAAAAAATAGTTTAAGAATCAGTTCAATTATTTAATATAGCTTCATGTTTAGAGCGCTTAGTTCCCTTTTTTAGAGCTACAACGTGACGGTATATTGGGGCAGCAGCTCGCCGCGCGTTTGGGTGAGCTGCGCCCCCAAAAATGTTGCTGCCGCAGCACCAAAAGCTTGGTGGCGTCGCGCAGCGGCCATTGATTCCGCATTTCGCCCAAGGGTTTTTCCGTGTACAAAAAACACCGGATTTCTCATCTCGGCGACACTGGCTTCGTCTCTAGAGGCGGCTTCTCATCATTTTTGCCCCTCGAGTTCCTACGAGGGTGAAATTTTCTCTTTTTTTCCGGAACTGTCTCCTTATTGGAAGCCACGGACTTCTGTGGTAGGCCTCGGCCCCTCAGCTTCTCGCCCACCACCTTAGTAACGATCGCGGCTATATCGATGGGGCTTGTGTCCTCGGCCTGCACGCCGATCGAAGCTACAGCTGTTCGCGAGCCACGCGTCGGGCAGTTTCGTGGATTTAGGAGGTGGTGACGGTCGCCACAACATCTTCCAGTGGAGGCCTGCTTCCACCTCTATAGCAAATTCGAGGAGTTCCTCTATGGTTGTTACGTCTGCCCGTCGTACTGCTACTTTTAGAGTGGGTTGCATATGGTGGAGCAGAAGGTCCAGCTGTTTCCTAACGCTGGTCGTTTGGTATTGCTTTCGCATTATCCCTATCAGTTTCGTGATGAAGTCGCATTCGGGCTGATAGTCTTGCTAGTGCGCGTGTACTTCATCCACTTGCTCCTGCTAGTGTCCATGGCCTTAGCCGTCCCAAAATTGCGCGTTCTCGCAAAACTGCAACCACGTATACCACAGGTCTTTGTTACTTCTATACCATGTGGTAGCTACTCCATTCAACAGCTCGAAAAGCGCGGAGAGTAGCTCTGCGTCGGTTAAATCACCGAGTGCACGGCATTCCTTGACTCTCGTAATAAAATTATCTATACTCTGCGTGCGCTCTCCCGCGGACCGTCCATTTGCACACGATGTTTCCCACATCGCGCTTATTATGTGGTGCTCTGCCTGCGTTTCCTATTGAGCCAACATAATTGTTGTAGCTTGCGAGGTTCATAGGGTCACTCTGCCCCCTCCCCCCTCCCCTAAGCGCTGGCAGGCGGCGGCCTTGCGTACTGCTGCTGCGGTTGCGGGCCGTGTAACGGGCTGCTCGAGGGTGTGCTTGGTGGCATTATGCTAAACGTATCCTGGAACATTACGCACGGGTTAGGCATTGAGTCTTGGCTTTGCGTTTTTCTCTGAATACGGTCTTGTGCGTTCTCTCAGCGAGTGCTTGACGCGATTCCTGCAGCTGCATTGCTCGATGCGATTGTTTGTCTAAGCGAATGCTTGACGCGATTGTTTGTTTAAGGGGGGATCCTGCTTTAATAGGCTAAAAAAATCGATTTTTTTATAGCTTAAATCTGTTCCTAATATATCTAAGAATATGTATCTAAAGTTATAGAGGTTGATTCCCAGTATTTTCAAAGATATAGCACTAAACGCGGTGGGGTGTCGAGCAGGTATACGAGTGCTCGGGCAGGTGGAGCGCGTGCTCCACCCCTCGGTCTAATAACTCCGAACTGTGTACCTGAAAAGGTTCAACGGTCCTTCAAAACAATATTTTGAATTTGTAGAAGTGCCGTGGCAAACTATAGTACGGATTATAATGGTATATAATATATACATATCCCTCTCTGTGTACGTACTTCTACGGAGCTGCTTCTAGCGTCAACGGTTAGTTTTGCTCTGAGTCTTGTCGAGTGCACATCGCTACAATATCATGTCAAGTTATCTCAAAGGTAATAAATCGAGCAGTGATCGTTCAGCGAAGCCACGAAAACGCAGATTCCACGGGTATCGATTCACAAGTGGACCAGGCGATGCAGAGTGCAACACAAGCAGTAGTGAGAAGAAATTGTTTACCGCAAGCACCGAAAATATAATTGTACATCCAGCTCACTGTTACCAAATAATTGAATTTCTGACAGTGTTTCTTGAAATTTCTGACAGTGTTTCTTGAAATTTCTGACAATGTTTCTTGAAATTTCTGACAGTGTTTCTTGAAATTTCTAACATAGTAATCTGCAGATCTTGTAAACAAAACATAACATTTGCAGAGAGCGGGCATCGAGGCTTTGGGTTTCAAAATTATATTATCATGTATGTGCGACGAGAAATCAATTCAGGATTAATAAACACCGGTTACGAAATGAATAGACGAATTGTGTTTGTTATAAGGCTTCTTGGTATTGGTCGAGAAGGCATCAATCTGTTTTGTGGACTTATGCATCTATGTTACCGTTTGGCGAAATCAACATATGATAAAATAGTGCAGCATTTATTCTCAGCGTCGAAATCAATGTTTGAGAGTGTCTGTGAAAAAGCTGTCAAAGAAGAGCAAAGAAAAAATGTAGAAAATGAGAGAACTGCAAATAATTTGAAAGTTTTCGGTGATGGATCCTGGGAAAACGTGGTTTCACTTCATTGTTCGTTGTAACAACTCTGATTGCACAATACGCTGGCAAGGTAGTCGACATTATCGTTAAAAGGGCGTACTGTTATTCATGTGCCCTAAAAAAACACATTAGACAATGACGAATTTGAGGAATGGTATAAAGATCATAAAGAATCATGCTCCTCAAACCACGACGATTCAGCAGGGAAGATGGAGGTGGATTCAATCGTGGAAATGTTTTTGAGATCTGTTGAAAAATTCGGAGTAAAGTATACGAATTATATCGGCGACGGCGATTCGAAAACTTTTGCTGGTATTCTCAAAATGAATCCATACGGTGACGATTGCCCTGTTACTAAAAATAAGTGCATGGGGCATGTAGACAAGCGTATGGGTACTTGACTCTGAAATGGAGTCGGCATATCTTCTACAGATATTACGACTTCATTTAACATAAAGACGCTATACCACCTTAGTAGCAGGCGTTTAAGGTAAGACTCCAGTGCCTTACTGAGGAGTCCACACTGGAGTCTAGGGCGAAACGCCTACATATTTTTTATTTTCCGGGTGGCCCATTCACCTTGCCCTCCAACCATAGAGGAGGTGAATGGATGTGCACCCATTATTCCAAAATTAATTGGTTCGGGTACACCGATAATTTATTATAACGTTCAAATATACATAAAAATATTCTAAAAAGTTTGCTAGACTTGCTTATTTTTTTCTGTCCTAAAAAATCCCGCCAAAAACACTTTTTTTTAGGCCTTCTAAAGCAAGATCCCCCCTTAACGAGGCGCGTTAGCTCTACAATCTGCTGTTCGAGCATATCGGTTCGTCTTCTCGACTCGCCGAAGACAGCCAACTGTACAGTGGCATCGTCCGGCCTTATCGTCGGCGGGTCACTCCCTGCCTGACCTTCGTTCGACTCAAGTGCGAGCGCTTGTTGCTGTGTCCTTATTGTGAGATCTCTCACTCGGATTAATTGGTCTATGCGCAGTATAGATATCGGGTGTGCGCTCATTGGGTCGATGTTTTCGTAAAAAATCGTCGATCCCGTAAGCTCTCCGAGCACCCTTTCTATAAATGCTGTGCGTAGTTCCTCGCGCCTCTCGCGTGCAGCATCAGTTGTTGGCTCCCACATCTGTTGAAAATCTTCTTTCTCGTTTTCCCCTAGAAGCCACTTTTGCAACCTGCTCATTTGCTACATTCAAAAGCTTCGGCGCTTCATTTGCAACTCGTGCAGGATCTCATCTAGCTCCTGTGGCTCTAGAGAGAAGCACCAATTATCGATTGCTTCGGCGGTCGGAGCAGATATTTTATCGGCTTTGCTCACCTATACCGTATACTGTATCTGCGTGTACATATGTATATTTATACACTGTTGTATGTACGTCGTATGCGGTTAATTAACTCTACGTGTGCGCTCTCCTATATTCACTCACACAGAGATTACTATAGCGCGCTTTGGGAATTTCAACTTAAATTTCAATAGCACGCCTTGGCTGTTGCGCGTTTTATATTTTTCACTCTAGCCCCAGACAAAATATTTGATAAAAGAAAGACACAGGCATACGTCGCACAATTTGTGCTTCGTTATCTCTTAGCACCGTTTGTGCTGCGCTTTACACACTCATATATTTCATATACACACGCACCGTAGACTTGATGATATACACGCACTCTTACACAGCTGAAAACATACCAAAGAAAAAGAAAAATTCTAAGGGGGCTTCCCGCACAATCATACACATTCAGGAAAAATTCAGGACAAATTCCTGGAGTATTTAGACCAGTATTAGTTTCATTTGTTAAGCGATTTTAAGTATATATATATATATATATATATATATATATATATATATATATATAATTATTGTCATAATATATATGTTATGACAATAATTTTAGCTATTATAGCTAAGATTATTGCGCCACATGCAGGCTTCAAGGATATATTTATTCGAGACTTTAAGAATGTAGTCTGGAGGTTTTGCACGTTTTACAAGGGTATTTAAGGAATTTCTTTTTACAACAAAATAAAATCTATTCATTTCAAATTCTTTATATGTTATTACTGGCATCTTTAACTTCACAAAAAAAATTTTAAGTTCATTTTACAATATTTAGGTAGTGCTTATTATGGCAAAAGTGGCCACCTAAAAATAAATGTATGACTGGCCCAGGCGGTAGCGTCAGTCCAGCTAATCTGAAACAAAAAATTCGAATGAATACGATGTGAATCTACGCTTCGCCCACGAACCATCGCTAGAAACTGTGAACTCTTCCGGATGACCGTTTGCCGCATTCTATTCTTTTGCTTCTTTCACTGCTTTTTTGAACACAGTTTCCACTACGGCCTTTACAGCAATACATATTTGGTTAATTATATAATATTAAACACTTTTACTAAAGCCGGAGCCTAAATCCATCAATGAGCGAAACACATTTATGCCAGCTTAACCCTCTCCCAGTAGCCCCATAGCAAAAGTAAAGCGTCTGTTTACTTCGTACGCATTTCTGATCATCGGCCAAGAGTTAATTAAAAATTCTTGACACGAGCACTTCACTCACAGTTTGAATCCCAATCCATGCACTGATTTTTTCAACAACTGGATATCACCATTACACAAGTTGCACTTTATCGCGGATTGTAATGTTGTGAACACTAGAGTGAAATTTAGTAGTACATAAGTAATAGCTTCACTCAAAGCCACACCGAAGTCACTTTTATTTTTTATTTTATCAACAGAAGTGCTAACAAACTCAGTGTATTTTTCAGCAATATGCTGATTACCTCGAAATTTTCTCGGTACAGCAGCTTGTCCAGGACTTCTAGTTTTGCGCTTCGATCCTTTTCGATCCATTTTCGCTCGATGTTTACGCACTGAGTTATAAACTTGTACTGAAAATATAAGACGGTCTCGAATATGTGCTATAACTTCCTTATAATTTCGAATTTCGGTCTGAAATTTCTACAGTATATTCTCCAAATATTGTTCTTTCAAAATAAATTATAAAAAAATCGATATTTTGAACCTCTACCTCCAGACTACACCCTTACATAAAGTACGACACAGGAAGTTAGGATCAGAATATGGACACTTGAGGTTTATTCAGATAATATTACAATTGTGTTGAGCGCCAGTTTCGCTAACTCGCAGCATGATTTTGCAAGTGTTCTATCGACACATAGACTAGATTATAGTTATTTATAAATAATAAACTAACCTATATTTGAGATATTGTATATATTTGAGAGAGGAAGAAGTTAGTACTCAGGGACGCGAATTTTACAGAATATGCGGCTGTGAAATACGAATGCAAATGGAAGACACGCGGTGCGACGCTCGACAAACGCACGCGATGCTAGATTTCCGATATATATATATATATATATATATATATATATATATATATATATATATATATATATATATATATATATACATCTAGCGTCGCGTGCGTTTGCCGAGCGTCGCGACGCGTGTCTTCCATTTGCATTCGTATTTCACGGCCGCATGTCTTCCATTATATATATATATATATACATACTTAAAAAGCACAATAGTATTCTGCGCAACTTACTCTAAGTAAAATCCGGCGTGGCCTCATTCAAAAACGTAAAGTACTAGTTGGTTGGCACACGCGAAATGAGAAGATCGACGGGAATATCGAAGTAAGGAAGCTAATACGAAAGTTCGCAAATCGGAGCAAGTTACTACAAAGTTTGCGTAACGAAGCAAGCAAAGCACGAAGTGTCTACGAGCGCGGCGCAGTACGAATTGAGTGAATCTCGGCGGTCTGTCGACGGTTTGCAGCCTGTGTTTCGGAAGTCAGGAGGTGCACTTGGGCAACTGCTACGACGAAATGGATCAAAGACGAGAGCTACAAGTCCCAGGACGTCGTACTTGCAGCAACGCAGTAGCACGCGGTTAACCACGAAGAAGTTATGTTTACTTAGCAGCTTGTTACGCTGCTCTCTTCAACTGCAACTACAGTTATCAGGTGAGATCAATGTTATTAGATACCACTGTCTGTTTACTCTCCTTAATGCTAGGTTACCTCTAGGTGACTAGCGAGTGCTTCTGTGACTGATACTGCTGCTGTTATGGAGAAGCGCGCCAGGAGCTGGGCTACGATGCTGCGTCTGGGAGGCCACACTACCTCTACAAACCCTCCAAACCAGGTAAGAGAGTTTCAGTTTGTTTTCCGTATCTTCTATAGGCTAACCTCTCTTTATATTTTCTAGGGTGTATGCTGTAGGTCTCTGGAGTATCCGGAGAAGCAAACTCCGCCCAAGGTGGCCCCATCTATGCCTTTCAGGACATCAAACCAGGTGGGTATTATTCTAATACCATTTTTCTTACTTTCTAGGGTAATAATTCCCTTTGTATGTGCTTTCAGGTTGGTTCGAGAGGAAGGGTGCAAGAAGAGGGGATACTAGGACATGCTCAGCGCATCCCAGCCAGGACCAGCCGACTCCAGCCTATACGAGGCTCTATGGGACGGCAGCTGTGCGTCTTCTTCGGCTGCTTCAGGGTGTCGAGGAGCTCGCATGCTATATGTCATCGAGGGGAAGTGTTGTGGTAGTGACTACTGTGTGTGTGTAGTGAGTAGTATAGTGTTGTGGAGCAGAGATTATGTTACAGTGTAGTAGAGGGTAGTATGCGAGGCTGCGTAGAGCCTAGTATCAATCTGCGCTTTCTATTCGATATTAGGTTTTTCTAATGTATGGTTTGTCGAGCATTGGACCGGTATTGAACAGCTCGTTTCGACTATGCCTACAGGTTCGACCGACTGTTTAATGTGTAACACACACAAAATGTGGTGTTACAGATTGTAAATTTCAGCTGACACTTCCATTAAAACATGGCTAAGATTGTTTGTCTTGATCTTGTACATATGTAGAACTGCGGTTAAATGATACTATCTATGTCTGCGAATGACTTTTTAGAGGTGTTTTCCTTGTTTTTATCAAGAAGCTTTTTCAGCAATTCAATTTTCTCTTGCAATTCCTTAATCAATTCTTTTTGCAGAGTATATTCAGTTCTGAGCAATTCAAAATCGGTGTCGTTATTAACAATTGTTGAGTTAAGCAATTTTTGTGTTTTTTGCTAGCTACTTCTGCTAGCATTTTCTTTCTGATTTCTTCTGAACTTTTTATTTTTATTTGTGCAATTAAAAATTTTACTGGTATTGAACGTTTTTTAGTCAATATTTAAGGTTACTTTTTTCTGCTTGTGATCTGGTCAGATTATCCATCTTTCACTTACATACTTAATATTTTGTTATCTGTTAAAACAACTTTGATGATACGATGTTTCACAAATGATACAAGTTACATTTCAATTTTAAACAACGCTTAAACTTTTTTCACTAGGCTTATCCGCAGGTTCTTTCAACTCGGTAGTCATTTGGTCTATATCATTTTGCTAATATATATTAGATTTATTTTTCTATAACGAATATATCAACAGGTATGGCATTTGATAACATTTCACTGAAAGCGAGTATAATTTTTTTAATATAGCTCGCACATCATAAATAAATTTATAAAAATTGTGGAGCTTGTAAAATAGGAATCTGCAAGTAAGTATTTCTGACGAATATAGATGGACATGTTTGTTTATATCAAGCATAACTGGGTTTTTGTTTTTTAACATAGGCAGTTTAAAATATTTTGTGTTAAATATATTATTGTTAGCAATTTTTTAAGAGGTGTATGGCTAATCTATTTCGAATTGTTGTTCCATAATTCATTTCAAAGTAGAAAAGTAAAGACTTTTCCGTTATCGTTCATTTACCGTATTATAAGAGAAATTTTTTATGAATCGTACAACCGAAAATAGAAAAGTTAAGACTAAATATACTTTCTATTATAGCATTTATAAAATCTTGTAAAACAGCAATATTATAGGCAATATTGATATTAATAAGATATTAACCAAAACTTTTTTATTTTTTATATTTCCTGCATTTAGCCCAAAATATGTTTTGGATTGGGTATAAAAGGCAGAGCTAAATAAATGCTACATCCACTTTAACAGGTTAATAACGCTGTATTTCACGCAAAATATTTCTAATTGCCAGAATAAAAGGAACAAATTTAGTTAAGCTTAAAGTGCTTAGATTCATTTTCTCAATTCAATACTGATTGATCCATGCGTTTCTAGAAATAGAAAAAAAATCAGTTGTACATCTTTCCTTCAATGCGCCTAATTTGTATAACATGTTTTTCCAATACATTTTAATAGGAAAATTATATTGTAAAACTTCCTCCAGAAGGGAACAAACGTCATATCTAAAATCTAAATCTCTAGCAACGTATCTCCTTACTACATCCTTATTAATTATTGTTGCACGATTTAATATATTAGAACAGATTTTTACTCATAGAGGTGAAGATATAAAGGTTAATATAAATTAAAATTGTATTTATTAAAATGAAAAATATATAATAATTTACAATTTACTTAATAATATTTTATAAATAAAAAAATTAATGTTCATTAAATAAAATTACACTGTCCTCGAAATCAAACAAAATTATGTGATTAATATAATATAATAATTCTCTATAATATAATTATTTTCCAGCAGTCTTTTTATTTTCGCGTTTTCCAACATTCCTTGTTGTAAATTTGTGAATCCCACAAAATTTCTTAGGAGTCGGTCAAGTACAGAGAAGACGTATAAAAGAAAGCAGGTCGCCGGTTCTATTCCTAGTCACATCCGTTTTTTTAATTCTCTTATTATGTCCGATATTTTAATAAAATAGTTTTAATCATAAAATGTGTCACGTATTTGTAATGTACATTATCTAATGATGTTAAATAATAATAATAAATCAATGTACTACAAATCGTAAAAAAAATATTTCTAAATGGTTTTATCAATATTTCGTGGAAAATTGTAATAATGTAAATAGAGTTTCGGGTTGTGTCACCAAAACGCTTTTATAATATTTTGGAAATATTTCGTGAAATATTTCATGCAACATTTACGGAATCATACAGAAACCTTTCAAATAGTTAAAAAATATTAAATCTGAAAAACAAATATTCCAGAAATATTTCATGAAATATTTCAGAAATGTTTCAGAAATATTTCATGATGTGTAGGAACCCACTATAAAATGTTTCAGTGACATTTTAAATACCGCTGCTAACTGCCTTAGTAGAATGCTTTCTCAAAGAGAAGTCCTGACTAATCAATTTAATTAAAGAATCTTATAATGAAAATTCGCAATTAATATGTTAATGCTATAATTAATTCATTATGTACAAAAGTTTAGGTATTGTTAGTAAAAAAATTTAAAGTATTACAAGACAAAAGAAAATTCATAACTAATATTTTGTTACTATTTTACAAAAATAATTTTAAAGTTACTATAAAATATATCAATCGAAAGAAAAGCATGCCAACTTTATGAAAACGTATATAATCTTGATAATTTAAACGTATGAAATGACAAAAAAGTTTTTTTCGCTTTTTACAATTTATTAAACTAATTTTTTTTCTTATTTTACAATAATAAATTTAAAGTTATTATAAGATATATCAATTGAAAGGAAAATACGTCACCTTAATGAAATGATTTTAATATTATCCATTCAGTTCCAAAATGTAATCAGTTCTAAGTTTAAGCATATTGCAAACTGGGACAGAAAATTTATACCGAAGCTCTCAGAAAAAGCCAGACCTTTGAAATTATTATTGAAAAATAATCAAAAGTTTATTTGGGGACCTGAGCCAGATCGAGCATTCAATGAAATAAAAAATTGTTTTAAACAAGCCGAGGAATTATATGTAATGAAAAGTAGTGCGACATTGGGTATTGAGGCCGATGCCTCAAATATTGCATTAGGAGCCACATTATTTCAATTATCATACATAGGAACCATGTAAACAATAGCATACATTAGTAGAGCTTTAAAAACTGCAGAAACCAAATACACAATTATTGAACTAGAAGGGCTGGCAGTAGTTTGGGCTTTAAAAAAATGGCACATGTGGTTAGCAGAAAGACGTATAATAGTAGTACGCATAGGCCACAGGGCACGGACTTTGATGCAGATATGCCGGCTGACAAGTAATAGGATTATTCATTGGGTCATGTCAATCCATTAATATGATATTGAATCGCAACATACACAAAGGAAATATAATGTGAGAGCAAATACTTTATCAAGCATGATACCAAGTGCAAAATAAATAAATATAGAATCGAAAGATTAACAAATAAGAGCAATAGAGTCAATTGAACCGACCCAAGAAACATGGATGGAATAGACAAAAAAAACTTTGTAAATAACAATTGCAAGATCGATGGATTACCCAAACAATTCAAGAATTATATCAATTTAATATTTGTGTTTATTATAAAAAAGTAACATAATATATAATATTATTTCATATATAAATATACAATTTTTACGATGTTACATATTTAATAATATCGAAACGAAATTCATAGCCATAGATGGAGTACCTAAAACATTTTTAACAGATCAGCGTTTCATGCGCTGCGGTGAGTTCTTCTTGCCGCCGCAACATACTTGGAGGCACAGGGTTGCGTTCGAAATTTAGATAAGCTGGTGATAATTCCGTACATTTTTGCACAACCGTATAGGCAAACACTAGCTGGGAAATATGTAAGTCCCAAGTACTATGGTTTTTCTCTATGTACGATGTTATTATAGTCTTGATAGCGTGGTTTACTTGCTCTACGGGATTTGCTTGCGCATGATACGGTGGTATCGTCATATGGACAACTCCGTGTTCTTCTAGGAATCGGTCCACTATCTTGTTTTTAAATTTTGTTCAATTACCAGAGTGGAACGTCTCCGGCACTTCGAAGCGTAGGAAAACCTGCTCTCTGAGTTACCTTTTAATCGTTTTTGCATTTGCCTTACGATTGGGGATACACTCCACCCCGCGCGTGAAAAGGACCATGAATACTAACAGGTATTCATGACTGTGTGGTGTACGAGAGTTGCAGCCCACAATATCTCCAGCTACTACCTCCCACGGTCTCGTTACAATACGCCGGCCTATAAGTTCACCAGGTGCTAATTGGACCGCTTTGCATTGCTAGCATACTGCGCAGCGACGCACATAATTTGTTATGTCCTTATAAATTGACGGCCAATAATACAACAATGCAATACGCTCATATGTTTTTGGGTGTCCCAAATGTCCAGCTGTAGGCTTCTCCTACCCTTCATGTAGGACTTGCATTCGCTTTTCTTTTGGTAGGACTAGCTTCGAAGCATCCTGGCCCTCTAAAAGATCTTCGATCGAAGGATCTGATCGATAAAAATACAGTCTGTTGCCAACTATTTTCCAATATGGATGCTCTATAAGATCGGTGCGAACTTTCGCTTTCATCGCCAGATACCAGGCATCACTAGTATCCTCCTCTGGGCAACTGACTGACGAAACTGGTACCTTAGACTCATCCTCGTACATGCGAGATAATGCATCTCTCGCTCGGTTGGTGACTAGTTCCATTCAGCTGCTGTTAACGTGCGGCTAGCAAAGCACAACGCGTGCTCAACTCGTTGAGCGTTGCAATTTGCACTCAATTTCTCATCCACCAGCTTGCCAACCTTCGGGGACAAGTCTGTAGGCGAACTTTCAGCAATTGCAGCCAGACTCATTTTATAATAGTTTGTCGGTGCGCGTGGCCCTTTATACGCCAATTCAGGCCACAAGCACTTATCAGCTGGAGCTAGCTCTTTCCAATTACGCGGCACCTCTACGACAGCTTCTGCCTGCTGCGCCAACTGAATCTAAGTGTCTAGATCCGTGATTTTCTCTTTACTCACAATCGCTTGCAACTCTGGCGACATATTTTGATAGATGAGTTGCAATTTTCTTTCCTCATCCCAAGACGCTTCGAACTTCTCAATGTACGAGAGCACAGAAAATATATAGTCGGTGACTAGTTCTGAAAATGTTTGGGTTTCGCACCGTCGCTTCCGTTACTAACCGCAGTTGATAACGGCTATCATGTGTGCCAATTCTTCCTGGATTGACGACATCACTGGAGTGCTGCTCCCTTCAGCAACTCCGTCATGGCATTCAAGACGTCCTCGTCCTCTATGTTGGCCAGTATGCGGCAATAATTGACGCGTAGCAGGAATTCTTCTATATTTCGACCATCTTTCTCACCGGAAAACTTAATATTCCAGGATCGAACCGTTTTTCCAATATCATTTATCCGATGATTGTAAAATGTACAGTTCTGCGATGGTCGCGTTGTCTCAGAGTACAGATGTGTTTCCTTCCCCCAGACTCTTGCCGGGTTAAGAGAGTCTGATCACTCTGGCGAGCCATCGCTGGTACTCTCTCTCTCTCTCTCTCTCTCTCTCTCTCTCTCTCTCCCTCTCTCTCTCTCTCTCTCTCTTGGTTGTTGTAGCATTGAGATAAAACTTAGAGTATTCGCGTTAAGTCGCGATCTTCCCAAATTGCAAAAACCTCTTTTGTTGTCCTTTGGTTATTACTTGGAACGTGTCTTGGAAGGCGCCTTGTCTATGGTGCGTGTTCTCCGATTCATTACTATCACTTGTCTCGACTTGCTGCCTGGTACTATAAATTAATTCGACTACTTATCCTTGAAGTTCTAGGACTCGTAGGCCGTACTTTTGAATTAGTGTTTGCGTAGTCGCCATTTCTATTACCACTTGCCTGGGAATGGAGTACGGCGTTCCGTCTGACAACGTTATCCTTACCATATTTGTATTTTCCCGCGCATTTTCAAATTGTCTTGTACCAGAACAAAATACCGTACTTGGGTTACTCGTTTTACTTGTACCTCCAGAGCCAGTTGCTGTCGCAGTTGTAGTTGTAGTTTTAGTACTCGTTACTGCTACCATACTTGGTGGTACTGTGTTACTAGGCAGCTCGATTCCCCAGAATTACATTGGCGGTAATAGTGGTGGTGACGGTGGTGCTATGATTAAGTTTTGAATTTTAAATACAAGTTATTAATTGAAACTTTCAATAGTAAAATAAAGTTTATTTATTATCAATAAGTAAATTGTTGTACAAAAAATAGTGTTGGTCAAACAAATACAAAAACAAATTGCTTCTTTCCGTGTATTTTATCAGTACTAGATTATGTAAATCGCATGTCCAGTAAACATTACTCGGTAACTATTACTCATAAAATATTAATCAAATATACAAAGCATTAACACTGAAAGAATACCGTTTTTATCTGATGTCAATTTGAATTAACTAACTAAAGAATTAAAAAATTCCATTTCATTTTCCTAAAATAATTAAAATAAAATTTTCTGCTAAAAGAAAACACAAAAAGAAAATTTTTCCAATAATTAATAATTTAAATAATTAATTAAATAATAATATTATTTTTCCAAAATAAATAAATAATAATAATTATTTATTAAACCAATAACAATTGTTTATTAAGGAAACGATTATGCCAAAAATACAAACAGAAAATTTTTAAATTATTAAATAATTAATTAAACAATAATATTATTCTCTTAATAAAAATAAATAATAATCATAATTGTCAATTAAACTAATAAACAATTGTTTATACTAATAACGGTAATATTATTTTTAATTAATTAACTAAGCGATACAATTAATATTTCCACGTAATTATTCAGCGGATTAGTCGCAGTTGAATTACATATACTACACGGCGACTACACAGGCTCGCACCTACACAACTATCTGTAGTGTATACAGTACAGTTACTGTATATACGCCCAGTATCGATACTATGTATGATAAACTCTAAGTACGCGCTGCTATAATATTCATGCATGCACTACCAGCATATAGTTTTCGTAACTCGAATATACGGTCAAATAAACGAGCAAATAAATTAGCAAGTAAACGAGCAAATGGTCTAACGTATTGCATTGTCTACCAAATTATTTGTTTAAACATAAGTTAATTCTGCAAACAAGTGATTAATTTTGTCACAAAACTATTTAACTTCAACTACCGAACACAAATATAACGATAAACTAAAACAATATAGTTTATGAGTAATTTACACTATTACTCAATTTACCAAAATAAAATTTTCAATAATTAAAACACTTCAAAATAAAGGAAAATTTTAACACCAATCATTATGTTTACTTTCGTCACCAAATAAAATATCTGTATTATTTATGCGATTTCGCTTCAAATACACGAAATCAAATTTTATTCACTTAAATCCTCACTAGTGATTTTACCAAAATTTACACTTTATTTTTATATATACAGAAACAATTTATCACTAACAGAATTGTTTATTATTTACTGTTTAATAAAATTTTAATCACTAGATTTCACTTTGATCTTTATTATAAAAAAATTAATCACTTTTACAAACACGTTTGCTCCCTTGCAAGAAACGCTTTTTACAAAAACTTTTTTTTTCTCTTACGCACTTTCTTACCTATAAGAATGCTATCTAGCGGAAAAGAATTTATTTATCCTTACGTAAATGAACTACCGGAGAAATAATTCAAGCGATCGCGCGAATATACGAAAACCAAAATATTATTTAACTCCGGTCTGGTTCGTACTCCTAATTTCCAGAGCCATCAAAGGCTTATTTACTTTCTGCTGTTGCTCCTTTCGCGAGTCGTCTCGCGCACCGAACGTCAACAAAGCCTGCTCATGTGTTGGCCTAGACCGCTCGCGATATTTTTACGCGCGATCCACACTATGCACTTTTCCGCTATTTATTCTCAATCCCTATGACTCTGTGAGTTTTTTCCGGAGGCGCCAATTTTAACGGGGTTTTAATCACTGAAACCCGCAATATATTAATGTGATTCTAGAGCATGAATAGCGTGGGTGGGATGGGGGACGGGAAGGAAAGATCAAGGATGACTCAGTACTGCAATATAAAATAGACGTATATTCAAGAAAATGGGTACGGGTACATTTATGCACAGTAGCATCGGGTGTGCTCTCACAGTCGTGTTCGCGAGGGAAAGGAAGAATACCCGAGAGAGTGAGAGAGAAAGGGAGAGAAAATCAAGCTGAACTTACGAGCTACACCTCCGTTTAACGGTTGGTTGCGGTCGCCGCACAAGTACCCGCTCAGGCCTGCTTCGCGCCCCCCTCCGCGGTCTACTCTCTCTTTCCTTACCACTCGAGTTTCCTTGCTCTCTCCGATCGCCGGTGGTAGTGCCCGTAACAGCTATAATGATTTGTACATATTTTGTATGTGAGATAGAGCATGTGACAGGGTGTAATTGCCCATTACAGCGATCAACCCTGTAAGCTTTAACCAATTGTTCGAAACCATCCAATGAATAGTGCAATGGGGAGTATTCTTATGTATTGATCGAAAAATTGAACAACCAAGTAAGAATTTTTTGTTTGATGTGTAGTGTATCACGTATTGGATTCAATGTAGTTAGATAACTATACTAACAGGGGCGCGGCGTGCGCTACCTACGCCGCAATAAGAACAGTCAGTTCGCAACGCCAGAACGACTAGAGCTCTCAAGGCGAGCGGCCAAACTTACACGCATACTTGCAGTAGTAGTTTTATTGTAATAATATTGTGTAAATAAACCTTTTCTATTTATCATTATTATGTGTGTATAATTTATTATTATCCACTGAAATCGTTTAGCCATGGCGGCATAATATACTACATTGACGATGAGGTAAAAACAAACTGAGTTCAGAGCTCTTGGCGGGTGCTTTATATCGAACATAAGGAGCGTTAACAAATTCAGTACTCTTGGTGGGTACTTTCTAAGAAACGCAAGGATTATTGCAGAGGTCAGTGTGGACAAGCTCTCTTCTATTTTATGTTGGTGATTTCCTTTTTTTAAGTGCCACAAAACGAGATAATGGCGAAGTTCAATACAGACGAGGGCTTTGCAAAGCAAGAAGTAATACGGACAACAACCAGTGCAGCTATATCCGCTTTGCTAGCTTTAGGGCAGATTATAACTTCAATTTATACGTTTCCAACTAATTCAACGGTCAACACGACTACATCGAGTGGCAATTCGCAAGGAGTGGGAATACCATCAATATTAAGTATTGTTACACCGACGCAGTACGGTACGTACATAACATCTACGGGGCTTGAATTTGTCAAAGCGACATCGGGTGAATACGTCCTAGTGCAAAATGGTGGTTCACAAGAACAAAGGCAAAATAAGACAACGAGAACATTCACGCAGCCTATTGTTAACGTTGGTGGAGGCATAGGCACTTTAGAAGAGTTTAAACTACACTCGGATTGGAACATTTATTGTGAAAGACTTGAACAATATTTTAACGCAAATTATATAGAAGAGCATCGGAAAGAATCGGTGTTGATCACGGCGATAGGGTCGAAGGTTTATAAAATCCTACGTGATTTATGCGACCCTGTGCTATCGCAGAATAAGACGTATAAGGAGTCATGTGAAATTCTAAAAAGAAATTTTTCGCCTCTCGTTTCTGTTTTCAAGGAGAGAAGACAGTTTTATGTATTAAAAAAGACAAGCGGTAAATGTGTAATAGATAGATAGATAGATATACTTTTTATTCATCAAAAGACGAAATTCTTACAATTGCATGTACATGTAGTTATAATAATTAAAATATCAGTCAATTTTATGTATTTGTTATCTTACATTAACGTTCACTTATTGCATTTCTTATTAAATAATATTATTCGCTGTATCAGTTCGTCAGTTTATAAAATTTAAATATAATGAACTAGTCATAGTCAGATATCACAGAAACACGCTTCGTCAAAAAATAATACATAAAATAAAATAAATACAATAGAGATAACATATTAAAAATAAAAAGAATACATACACATACTTTACTAAATTTGTACGTATAACTATCACGTCAAAATTTAAAACACACTTATTCATGACACTTTTACAATCACGCCTAACACTAAACATATTTAATAAATAAATAAATTAATAAATAACTAAGTCGAATAAATAAATAAGCCAGATAAATAATTAAATTCAATAAATAAATAAGCCAGATAAATAATTAAATTCAATAAATAAATAAATAAATTTAAATAAATAAATAAATTAAATAAATAAGTAATTCAAATAAATAAATAACCTAAATAAATATCCGAGTCAGATTCAGATTGGGAATACACAGAGATGAACAAAATAATGTATAATGCGATTTTCGAAAAGTTCACCTCTATGCATTCCCGTCACCATGTAATTGTTTAATGTGCCTGCTAAACGCCGTTTTAAATTTACAAAAAGATGGCAGGCACCTCAGACTGCTTGGGAGCGAATTCCAGAGGTGCGCACCTTGAACTCTAAATGAGAATAGGCCCTTATCGGTGCGCGACCCCGGAACCGAGAGCTCTTTCGTACCACCCCTACTTGAAGTCCTGGCCTGGTTTTTTTCAAAGAGGGCAGTAAGATATGGAGGCTGCCGCATGACAACCGCTTTGTAAAGCAGCAGCCCCATAAAATACTACGAGGGTAGTTCAATAAGTCTTTAGAATAAAGTATAAAAACAATTTTTTTGGGTAAATTTTTTTTTATTTTTCAACATAATCTCCTTGGAGCTCTATACACTTGGTCAATCGCTTTTTAAGTTTTTTTAATCCTTCAGAAAAGTGCGTTTTCGGAAGTTCCTCAAAATAAGCACTTACAGAGGCAATGACGTCTTCGTTGTCCGTAAATCTCTGTCCACCGAGCCATTTTTTCAAGTTTGGAAATAAGAAAAAGTCACTGGGGGCTAAATCTGGTGAATACGGTGGGTGTTCGACCAATTCGAATTTTAGTTCTTCAATTTTAGCCATTGAAACGAAGCATGTGTGAACTCGAGCGTTGTCGTGATGAAAGAGAATTTTTTTTCTCGCCAAATGTGGTCGTTTTTTTTTAATTTCTTCTTTCAGCTGCTCTAATAATGATGCATAATACTCACCAGTAATTGTTTTACCCTTTTCCAAGTAGTCAATAAGTATAATTCCACGTGCATCCCAAAAAACTGTAGCCATAACCTTACCAGCTGACTTTACGGTCTTTGCCTTCTTTGGAGCTGGTTCGCCTGTGGAAATCCACTGTTTGGATTGTTCCTTTGTCTCAGGAGTTTAGTGGTGTATCCATGTTTCATCCACAGTCACAAATCGACGAAAAAATTCCTCAGGATTCCGACTTATGCGCGCCAAAAGAGCCTCAGAGGCGACCACTCTATTGCGTTTATTCTCAGCTGAGAGCAAACGCGGCACCCATCTTGCCGATAGCTTTTTCATGCCTAATTTTTCATGTAGAATTGAAACAACTGCACCTATAGATATCCTTGTGGCCTCAGCTAACTCACGCACTTTTAATCTTCTATCCTTCAACACCATATCATGGATTTTATTGATGATTTCGGGAGTAGTTGCTTCTACGGGCCTTCCTGAACGTGGTTCGTCACTTATTGATGTACGACCACGCTTAAATTCATTTACCCAGTTATAAACCGTTGCTAAGGCAGGGGCAGATGTGCCATGAACTGAGTCCAATTCATTTTTTATTTCATATGGAGTTAAACCCTTTAAATGAAAATGTTTAATTACCGCTCTGAACTCGTTTTTTCCATTTTTCTTAACAAGCAATTTTTTTTTTTCAATTGGTTATAAAAACACGTAAACTCAGAAGATGTGGACTGTGACTGCACCATATATCTAGTCGGGAGTGGTGCTGACTGAAAACAGATGATTTGGAGCGATTCGCGCGCCATCTGTTGGTCATTCTAAAGACTTATTGAACTACCCTCGTACCTCCTCACCTTCAGATCTAACCAGTCCAGTTTTTTCCTGTAGGCGGTGATATGCTCATCACGCCTAACACCACATATATATCTCACATATGCATTCTGTAGACGTTGTAGTCGTGTCTGGAGCTCCCCTGACACGTCAAGAAGAACCACTGAGCAATAGTGAGAACTCTTCCAGTGAGAAACCATGAAGCTCCTCTCTTGTCTTTGGCAGAAGGCCCAGAGCCTTGAGCTCTTTCCAGATATCTTTCTTATTATCAATCGCTTAAAAAATTCTATTTTGTAAAAATCTTTCCCTTGTTTCCTTCGTTCGTAATTCAGCCTCAGCTGCAAGGCTCTGATACTCCCGCTACAGTCTGTCGTCTTTGGTCCGCGCATAGCGTCGTCGTACGGAGTCACGTTCTTTTGTATAGATGTATTAGTTCAGCATCAACAGGTGTGAATTCTTTTAACGGCGCAATTTTATCTATCACAGCCATGAGGTTGACACTGAGGCACTCTAATTGACTGTCAACACCCGCCGCGGGACCATCGATCTGCGACCAATCACAGTCAGCTAGGTGAGACAGGAGATCGTCTTGCTGGGTTGATTTAAAATCCCTGTAGCTGAAAGATTCAGCCACAGGGGATGCAGCAGTTTCGACCCCAATCTCGACCTCTATGATGTTATGATGACTGGGAAAAGGCGCCGGCCGATTGTCCCTGCACAGTACAACGTCATTATTATCTGGCAAGATCACACCAATCCACGTGTGAGAATCCGTGAGATGATGAGTCGCACCATGATCAATTATTTGAAGGTTAAGATCATCAGCCAACCGCCTAACAAATTTTGCATCGGCTGACGTTCCGAGTAGGTTCGCATTCAGATCACCCATAATAATTTTGTGACTAAAGTCTTGCGTATGTATCGTTAGTTTGTCTGTTAAGTCAGAGCCCTGTAAAAACGGTACGTGTGGTGGTGTGTATATTAAAGCAACAAAGACGGGGAAAGGCTGCCCTGCTGAACACTGCACATTAAATATTCTATAAGTTAACATTCTAAAAAAATTTAGAAGATTTTAATCACCCGATTCCCCCCATAGACGAGCTTTTTGCGGCTCCTAAAGGGGGCGAAGAATTTACCACTTTAGATTTAGCTAACGCATACAATCAGATCGTGTTAAACGAGGAAAGTCGAAAACTTTTAGCGTTAAGTACTCACAAAGGAGTTTATTTGGCTAACAAGTTATCTTTTGGTACAAAGCCAGCATGTGCAATTTTTCAATAGATAATGGAACGAGTTTTGCAAGGTATCCCTGGATGCGAAAACTATTTTGACGACATTAGAATTACGGGTACAAATTGTAAAGATCATGCAAAATCTTGAGTTAGTTTTAACGCGTTTTGAAGTAGAAGTATAGGATATTACAGTTTAAAATTCGAACTTTCTAATGATCCAGCGAAAAATATGGGAAATCGAACTAATTAAGATATTGGTTGTAAAAAGAACAAAAATTGCAAAAGTGCATACATTTTAACCTCAAAGCGTAACCACGTGAGTCATAATAACGTGAAAATATTATTTATGGGACGAAAAATATATAATTCTTCTTACTGCAGCATGTACAAAATATCAAAAAATTATAAATTAATTTAATGGACATTTTTTCCATACATTGAACAACATTTTCGTTAACTTTCTTAAAACACACTCGTTTGACTTGGAGTCCGAAAAGAACCACCTTAATCGTAATTTTGTACCTAACTTTGAGGTCATGTAATTATTATAAAATAATTTAAATAATAACTTTTATTGACTTTTTAAAACTATTGATGTGAGATCATCATCTTCACGGTTTCAAACCATTTTATAACAAAATTTCAGCATTGAATAGAGACCGCAAAACAACCTAAAAAAAGATACGATGTTTCTAGTCGCAACGCGCAAGATAAGTCTTTTCCCTTAGGATTCAGCGAGTCTTGTTGTTTTAGAACATTATTACAAGTATTATTTTAAAACATTACAGCACTTATAAACTGTGACTACTATTTTATGCCAAAAAAATAATTATTTTTTCAATTTTTGATTATTTATTTTGATTACGTATTTTTTAGGTATCACACCGTAATTTTAACCAATGAACGTTGATTTTCTTCGTCTGTTGATCAAGAATTTAAATCAAAAAGAATTTTCAAGATTCATCGAATCGTTTTTGATTTATAACGTATTATGCGATAATTTTGTACCACTTACAGCTCATTGATTACGTTTTTCAACGAAGATTTAAAATTAAGAATTTTTAAGATTTATTGATTTGTTTTTGTTTTATAACGTTTTCTAATTTTGATGACATTCTAGTTTTTAAAAAAAGAAATGTAATCGCTTTTTTCTTGAGTAGTATGAGTATTTTTTGGTATTTCAAAGCTATTCTTTATTTTTTGATAAAGTTTGAAATAAATAGAAAATTAAGAATCATCGATTCGTTTTTGTTTTATACCGATTTTTCATTTTCATGATAGTTTTGTAATTAATGAATAAATTCGTTAATCATAAACTCGAACAAAGTTACAAAAATATAAAAAAAAATATTTGAAAAGTACATTATATTCATAAATAAAATTTATTATTGACAATTGAAAAAAATGTAACTTGATATGCAAAAACTTCTTAAGTTTTTAAACAATTTTTTATATTTTTTCATAATCTATGCTATACTTTTGCATAGGTTCAACAATATTTTACTTATTTCAGACCATAAATTAAGCTTAAACTAAGTAAAAAATATTCACTTTTATTCATTCAGTTAAAACTTTTCTTGAATTATTTAAAACAGATTTTGTCTAATAGGTGTGCGTAAAGAACATTTTTTTAAAAACCCTGTTATTATCACAATAATATGCGTTTACTCCAATAACAATATTATATATATCAGCCGTTTTCGTTGTTTACGTTGTTATTTTGAGTTTTGCTTTACTTTTTAACTGTGAATTATATTTACAAGTACTTAATTATGAGTGAAAAGGTATACAGTGGCCGCAAAGGCAGTAAAACAAGAAGTATAAGTACAAAACGGAGTAAAATTAGTAATCGACGCCCGCCTAACCGCCATTCGTTCGAAGGCGATTCGGAGCACGTTAGTACCTCGGCTAAGAAATTGAAAACTACTGATTTAGACCGTGACCGCGATGTTGATAATAATTTCGGCTACTGTTTCATCAATTTTTTCGCTGTATTTACTGCTCTTTCTGAATTAGTAGTATGCAAAAAATGTAATGGTGACGTGCAGTTTTTAGAGTCGAACAAGCGTGGGCTAGGCTATCCTGTAATAAATGGTCGTGCTTATGAGATCAACTGTCGTATTATTTTAGCTATGCGCATCATAGGCATAGGCATCAAAGGTATAAAAAAGTTCTGCTCTATGATGGATCTTGCAAAGCCTGTTTTTCAAAGAACTTACAGTAAGATCATATCTAATATCGCCACTGCTACTTCATCTGTTCGAATTATATCTATGAAAAAATCAGCGATTAAAGAAAAAGAAATTTCTATCGAACGAGGTGAAAAAGAAGGTCTCACGGTGTCAGGCGATGGATCTTGGCGAAAGAGAGGGTTTACGTCTTTGTTAGGATTGGTGACTTTGATTGGTTGGTACACTGGCAAGGTATTGGATATGTGTGTGTAAAATCTAAGTACTGTAAAGTGTGTGAATATTGGCAAAAAAAAGAAGGTACTGCTGAATACGAAGAGGTATACCCTTCACACAAACAGAACTGTGATGCCAACCATGAAGGTAGTGCCGGGAAAATGGAGATCGACGCAATTATAGAAATGTTCAAACGCTCAGAAAAACTTCATAATATCAAATATTTGAAATATATCGGCGACGGCGATTCAAAAACATATAAAGGTATAGTCGACTCAAAACCTTATAAAGATTTCATCGTCGAAAAAAACGAATGTGTCGGACACGTTCAGAAGCGCATGGAAACGCGTCTGCGCAATTTGAAAAAAACAACGAAAGGTCTTGGCGGCCGAGGAAAGTTGACCGGAAAGTTAATTGATGAACTTTCTATTTATTACGGACTTGCTATTAGGAGAAACTACGATTCAGTCGAAAAAATGCGGAATGAAATTTGGATAACGTTACTTCATAAAATGTCGACGAAGGAGAATACACAGCACGAGAAGTGTCCCGTCGGAGTAGACTCTTGGTGTTCTTGGCAGCGCAGTACAGCGTTTGGTACACTTGCAACGTACGAGCACAAGAGTCCAATGCATGAAGATGTTTTTAACGCAATAAAACCCATTTATAATGAACTCAGCTCCGACAACCTTCTGTCACGCTGATTGGGTGCGTATACTCAGAACAATAACGAGTCGTTTGATGCTGTAGTGTGGTCAATTGCTCCAAAGACGGTATCAATCGGTAAGACTATAGTTAACATTGCGACTGACGTAGCCGATATTATCTTCAATGACGGCTTCTCGGGTCTGTTTGCCGTTTACGATGCTCTTGGGTTGACTGTTAGACCAAACATGTACGAGTTTTGCGTGGAAACGGACGCCAATCGCGTCAAAACCGCTGAGCATCGTATGTCCGATATCGCGAAAGAGGCCAGGCGCAGCATTACATCAGGCAAAAAAAAGAAGAAGAGGAAATAAAGGCCCTGGAAGGACAATTATATGGTGCAGGGATAGCAGACTCAAGGTTAAAAAATTATTATGGACTATATTTTTACGATTCTTAAGATTTATAGCATTTTGAAACTTCAAACGCGTTTTTCTCGAAACCATGTTTTCAAAATCGGCAAGCAGTAGAACTCAAAAAGTTTACATCCGATTGACTTAAAATTTTAATAGTAACTTCATTGTTTGATTATGTAGTGAAGTACACACGATTTTAGCGATTAATTAACAAGAAAAAAAGTTATAAACAATTTAAGTTGATTTTTTTCGTCAAAAACACGATTTTTTGTTAAAACAATCGCCATTTTGCGAAAAAAAATTCTAAAAATATAATCATGTGTACTTCACTAGCAAAACTCATGTAGATAATAGAAAGTTATTTTTTTTGTTATAGGTGGAGTTGGACGAGACTTGTACTGCTCGCCGCGGAAGACCGTTTTGAAAAAGCGGTTCACGGTAATCACTGCACAGCTGCCATTTTGTACAAAAAATATCAATAAAAAATTTTTTTCTCTTCTTCAAGAGTTACTTAATCCAATGTTATATTATTTGTATACCTTTAATCTCAAATGTCCTTTAAAAAAAATAATTAACAAAGCCTGGTTTTTTAGAGCATAAGGGAGATATAACCCCTTAAATAGAATAAATAATTTCATATTGGAAATTTATAAAGGTTCGAGGAAGCTAAGTGTAAATAAATTGGCAGCGGTCTTTTCTTGTGGATATTAGGTAAAAAACAATGATGGATATTCTACATGTTATGTAATAATTTAAATTAAAAATATTTTTTTAAGTCATTTTAATACGTGCACTTATTCTTTATATAAAATAATTTTCTAATATTAACCGTTGTACATTTTATAACAATTGTGTATAATTAAAAATACGTTTTTAAAATTTTGAACTAATTTGTGCGTCTATTTGTTCTTAATTAATTTTTATTCGGCTTTAGTATAGCACTTTTTATTTGTCTTAAAGTTGGAACGTTTGACTTCATATTTACGAATCATTTTCCTAATTTGTAACTAATAACTCAGATCATTACTTGCAAACCAATATAAAAAATATTTATTAGACAAGCATTCATAATGAAGAGCAGATCATTAAAAAATTAATGTTTTTTATTACAATCTATTGAGCAAATATAGATGTGATTATTTTTCTAAATAAAATCTAACCGGTTCAAGAATCGATTCATAAAATAAGAAAGGTTCCAGAATATGTATTTATTAAATAATTACTTTGAAAATATTTACTGTCGCTAGTTTGTATTACTGTTGCTCGACATGTATTACTGCGTGCCGATTACTGTGTATAGTATATAGTATATGTACTATTCACAGGTTAGGATCCTCAGTAATACAAGTATAGGCGGGTATTACTGCAGTTGACTTCTTTGGTTATATAAATATATAAAATAAATTAGGTTTTTTCTGGCATAAACATGCATATTCTTCAACATTACAGAAAAAATAAACATTTTATAAAGGAATACTTATTAAAAAGTAGTATTTTTGTCAACTTTTTAAAATCTGCAATATTTAGGGCGTCCGGCAGTAATACCCAGACTTACCCTATTAATATGTAAAATAACTTGAATTATTTTAAATTACTAATAAATATATTCAACTAAAGTGAATATGTAAACTTTTGAACAAATAGTATGATTTAGGATATTTTTTAATGTTGTTCCTTTACTAAAGCTCCTAAATGCAATTATGACCTATGGTATCCCTGGTAGAAAATAGACCAACCGAGATGGCCTGTTCGTCAACGGTTAGCCAATGACGTTGGCCAATACTTACTGCTATAATTGACCAACGGTACACCAACGACTGCTCTATTTGTGATTCTAAAACTCTATTTTCAAATTATAAATTGAATCATTAAATGTACGTCACTAAATACATATTTTACAATAAACCACTAAATGATAAAAATAATAGCTCATATGCTGTCATGAAGTTGTAAAATATAATTAAATTTTTATTTAAAGTAGGGTTATGGTTGCGAATGATTCAATGTATATTTGTATATTGTTCCTACCCGCGCTTCTCGCGCAAACTAAGAGCGCGCCTTGAGCCTGCAACTACTGGTTTTGATAAAAAGCATTTTTTATTTTATACTTAATTCATAACTATAATAGTAAATTATAATGTGTTCGGGTTATTTAAGCCCTTGGGGGGGACTTGAATTGCGCGCCATAGCTCGCCGACCGCCGCGTAGTACGATCAGCCAACTATGAGCGCATGCGAGTGCTGAGAGAGCGGAAGTTCTCGTGCGCCTAGTGCACGTGCCGTTTAGTTCCGACTTCTCTCCCGCAGAGACCGGTCGACCTCTTTCTGGCGTTTTTCTAGGCAGCGCATCGGGCCCGATACTGGATTTTTGAGTATATTGTACGAGAAGCTCGGCACGTACGTCCTTACCAGGACGGTCGACTTCTCCCTTTATTAATTAACTGCGTCGGGTGTGTGTGTGCGTAAAGTGAGCCGTTTGTGTGTTCGGTGTGCTAAGGATGATTGGGAAAGTCCGGCCACGTGCAAGCTCCCTCGACGTGCCGACTTCCACCCGGCGATCACCTACACGGCAGGGCCAGAGGGTCTGCCCGTGGTCCAGGTACGGTTCCCTTGAGACGTCGAGGCGCCCTGCGACCAAGGATGTGCATGCCAAGCACGTGCAGCCAGGACATTAAGTCGCGCTGTCCACGTTTCTCCCCCTAGTATTTAAGGTAAGAGAGCTCTCTTGCGCGCGTTAAAGGTATCTCGCAGCGTTAGGCTATTTGCGTTTCCTCACCTTCTCTCTCCGTTCTTTTTTGGCCTATCTTAGCATCTCTTTTTTATGTATAATTTCCTCTGTATTTAATAAATTGTTCGCTTGCCCTGGCTTTTCTCTCTGCTTCGTGGGAGTTTTTACGCCCAGGCAAGTTGTCTTTTTTTTCCGCGAAAAATTGTGTATTTATTTATCTACCCAGCCTTCCCTCACTCATTCATGTCATCATATCTATTTTTTAATTAATAGCATTTTGTTCATAATGTATTACCTTAGTGGAAATGGTTTTGATGTCAAAAGTTTGCCAAAGTTTGCCAAAGTTTACTAAATTCAGACAAAATTTTCCAGAGTAAGCCAAATGTCTTCCAATTGGCATTTTTGGCACACATATGACAAATTTTGGCATACAAGATTTCCTTGACTAGGGTAGTACACTAAATCATCAATTTACTACACCTAACCTCAAATTTGAATTAAGTGAACATATATTTAAATGTGAATTTTTTAAGTAAAATATATATTATTGCTCATATAATGACTTTTTATTGATTGTATAATATACCATAACACTTTACATAGCTTCCTTAAGCAGTATTTAGTGCTTTTCGCCGTTTTCAAATTTTCAGCATTCGTTGGCCAACGATGAGCGGAAAAGCGTTTCAAAAGAAGTGGGTTCATTGGCGAATGGTTGGTGAAACTACTGGCCAACCATAGTAAAATTGGCTAACGATTGGCGAATCGTTGGTGAACGTTTCTACCAGGGTAGTATCTATAATTTTACCTTTGTAAAACCCCAAATTCGTCTCTCACAAGATATTACCCTTGTCAGTACTATATTTATTGGAAAAACTTTGCGGTGTGCACGTTTATAGGTGAGACAGTTAACAAAAAAAAATTTCCAACTGTTATCTGACTCCTTTTGGTATATACTAAAACTTTTACGGTTTACTTTTTCGTTAATATTTTTTTGTTATAATTTTTCGGAGAACAAACATGTTTTTAAAAAAAATTTCTTTGGGATTTTTAAAAAATTAGTTTGTTTTCTGAAAAATAGTGTTAAACAAAATTTCTAACGAAAATGTAAACCGTAAAGATTTTAATACATGTCGTAAAGAGTCAAATTACCGTCGGAAAATTTTTTTTTATTGACCATATCACCTAGAAACGTGCATGTAGCAAAGTTTTCCCAATAAATATAGTATTGACAAATCTTGTGTTACGTGAGAGTAAGATTTTCAAGTTTTACAACTGTAAAATTATAGATATTATCAAGTATTTATAATAAAACAAAATTTCAAAATGATTGCTTTCATAGGAAAATTTTTTATTGGCTCATAAAAAAACTGTTCTTTTTACAGTTTAACTCAGGCTAGCCCCCTTAATATTATCAATTGTTTGACTTTCACGCTGAGAATGCTTACTAATGTTAACTAAAAAGTACTTTCACAGTTTCTCCCTTATAAACAAATAGGGGTTAAATTTCGGACAATTAATCTACTTCTCTGCTTATAATGAAAAAACTGTGAAAGTACTTTTTATATATGCGTCATTCTAATACTTTTCGAACAAACATAGCGCACTCATGTCAGAGATTTTTCCGACAAAGCTCTCAAACAATTTTTAAGCTCCTAAGGTCCCCTTTGCGACCTAGTAGTGTTCTGAATTTTCCAAATTGGTCAAAAAACGGCTATATTCAAAAAATTTGAAGGATAAAGCTATTCCAAGTAATACTAATTTAAACTTACCAAAAAAATATTTTTTCATCTTTTTATGAATTTTGATAAAAAAATTATTAGACCCCCTTGACAGCTCAATAGATCGAACCTACGGAGCTGAATATAAACATAAAATTTTGCGTCCTCCAATTTTGCCAACTAAATTTTTTCACAATTTTGAATCTATCGTAACTTTTCATCCAAATATCCTTAATGATACTCCGACTACTCAAATTAAAGGTTTTAATGTCAGCTTTGTTTACCGTACGTATAATTGTCTGCAAAGTATAATATGTCACGTAAACTACGTCAGATTTCAGTAGTATGACATTTACTATAGGTGAAAAAAGTAAGCTAGAAATAAAATTCACAATTATGCTTGTAAGTTCAATACTCAAAACCAAACGAAAAGCATTGTTTCCTAGGTTATTTGAACTATATTCCCTCAAAGTTAGAGCTCAAAATGAGCTCAGAGAAAAAGTTACAGGGCTATCTTTATCCATGGCAAATATTGCACTTTCGCTATTTTGCGACTCTGGCCGTCAATTTTGTGCATATATATATATATATATATATTGTAACACCACATTTTGTGTGCGTTAAACAATGCGAACGATAGCTACCTACCCATCTCACTCACACACACACACATATATACTATCCTCCTGAACGACTCAGAGCAAGCGAGCTCTCATGCCCTGAAGCATCTTAAGGGGACGCACAGCTGCTTTCCCATGGAGCCTCGCATAGGTGGGAGCTGGCTGGTCTCGGCTGGGGTGCGCTGAGCATGTCCTGGCGTCTCCTCTCCTTACTCCTGTCGATTTGAACCAACCTAAGGAAACACACAAGAGATTAGAAACCGAGAATATAAGTAAAATGGTATTAGAATGATTCCCACCTGATTTTATGCCTTGAAAGGCATGAATAGATCCACCTTGGGCGGAGCGGCTGCTTCTCTGGACATGAAGGAGGCCTGCAGCATACACCCTAGAAAACATAAAGATGAGTTAGTCTACAGCAGACATGCACATCAAATTGGAACTCTCTTACCTGGTTTGGAGGGTTTTCAGAGGCAGGGTAGTCTCTCAGGTACCGCAACGTAGCTCAACTCGTAGCCCGCTCCCCCATAACAGCAGCAGCAACAGCCTCCAAAGCACTCGCCAGACCCCTAGAAACAACATAGCATTAGTAAGGAGAGATTGCAGTGATAAACTAAACACTAATCTCACCTGATAATAGTGGCAGTGGATGAATGCAGTAGGAAGCTGTATGTAAACATAACCTCTTCGAGGTTAACCGTGCCCACTGCTCCTGCTGCAAGTACGCCGTGCTAGGCCTTGCAGCTCTCGTCTTCGTGCCCCTTCGTCGGCACCGTTTACTGAGCCACGTAGACAGACGCTTCGCTTTCTCGTATCAGCTCCGTGCGAATATCAAACCACTTTTTCCGCTCGCGAATATATCTATATATATAATCGTATACCGTGTGTCCTGACCAACTTGTATCGTCGAAGGAGGCCACACCAGATTCGAATAAAAGAAATAGTTGCACAGATTATTATTGTGCTTAGTGCATACCCATATATATATATATATATTTACATATATAACTTTTTGTAAAGCAAGCGCCGCGTGCGTGTCGAGCATCGCGTCGCCGCTTTTCCGCGTGTGTTTCGTCGCCGGATATTACTTGAATTCGCGTCCCTGAGAATTAGCTTCTTCCCCCCCGATCATTTACCGTTTCCCACCGAACCGTGTACTCACCGTAGTCAGTTAATTGTGTAAGTAATTCTATGCGTCGGTACAACAACTTGTAAAATCGTGCTGCGAATTCGCGCAGCTGGCACTCAATACTTGTATCGAAATTGAATAAACCACAAGTGTTCATAATATTACCGTAATTTCCGTGTACGATTTATTTAAATTCTCGAATATAACTAATGTTAAGCCTGCATGTGCGGCGCAATAATCTTGGCTGGATTAGCTAAAATTATTGTCATAAAATTGGCGCCCAACGTGTTATAAAATTGACGCAGTAACGTGGGGTCGACAAAAATTCCGGTGAAATTTGAATTAAATTAAAATTAAAGTTAAAAATTAACATTAAATTACTAAACTAAATTGAAATTTAAATAAAATCAATTCGTGATTAATAATTCGTAGAATACGACAGTGCAGGTGAATTTAAGCATAAAGTGGCACCTGTACTATACAGTTGGAATTTTTGCGTGTGATATACACGCGGCCGCGGCGAGACGCTTGACTACGCCGCGACGGCTTGTAGCTGGCCATTTTTGCATATGCTCCGTGAGATAGTCTCGCAGACAGCCATCTTTTTTTTCGTTGGCGTCAAGCAGTAGGCCACGCTAGCATTACTTGGCATGAATAATTTATGCTAATTATTTTGCAGTTTACAAATTGGCATAAATACAATAAAATATATCCCCAAATGTATACGTATGCCCTAAATAATTAGGATTGTATAAATACAAAATTTAGTGTAATAAACAGTGAGGGAGTGCGTGGTGAAGTTTCGAAAAAATTTTTTCTAGTAATAATTTTAAAAATTATTTAAATAAAACTCGTGATAACTATCTACAATTTCGAAATTTTTTGTGTAATATCAAAACGATAATTTTAGAAGGTAGTTGAAAAATAATTTTTGGTAACACGTGTTCATTAGATACAGTATAGACTCTACAATCTACTTCAACATTTTTTTTTAAAATCAGTTTAATTAAAATCTTTTTGACTCAATTGTTATTCCATTTGTTTAACGATTTTAAATAATAGTATAACAAATAAAATTTTGTTTCAATTAAAAATATTTACAGAAATTAGTAAACGTGATTAGCAATAGTAGAAATTTTGTGTAACCCAAAAATTTATAATTTATGTAATATAAATTTATAACACGATAAAGTTTGGATTGAGCTATATATGTGTGTGTGTATATATATATATATATATATATATATATATATATATATATATATATATATATATATATATATATATATATATATATATATATACATATAGAGGTAAAAAATCAAGGTCAAACGTCTGAAAAACGATAATATGCTTTTTCACTGAATTATTACGGCTTTCTGGTCGAAGCAAATAAACTCTCGAAAAAGCATATTATCGTTTTTCAGACGTTTGACCTTGATTTTTTACCTCTATACGGTCACAAAACAAAATTTTCTCAAAGACTTTTTCGATGTAATATTTTCCGCTCTTTTCAATTCCGGGATAAAAATTAGGGGTTTCCATTTAAAAAAATCAAGTAGACCTTGAAATAACTTTGAAGATCAAGTTTAAGGTTAAGTGCAATGTCACCAATGTTTGACGCCCTTTGCCCTTGATAAGTTTTGTCTCAACTTTTTTTCGATACCACGCTTAGGAACGGAGAAATTTAGGTGCGGAGGCCATTTTAATCTCCGCAATCCATGCCAAAACGCACACGGCTCTGCCCAAAAATGGTAAAGACTTAGAAAAACTTGTATAGGGTCAAAATTTAGGATTTTTTATGTACAACAATAGCTATGTGGCGCTTTTCAAAATTTTCAAAATGGCGGTCCCAAAAACCCGAGTTTCTGACCAGTTTTCCAAAAATTTTCCGATTAATCGTTCATAAAAATATAGATAAAAGACGAAAATTGTTAGTAAAGGTCATTTTATATGTTTTCGGGTACGCTGAATCCGAATCCGCTGACCGTTTAACCTTATCACTCCAGGATTTGCTCTAACCTCAAAAAATACCTAAAAAACGCTCAAACAGGCATGATTATGGCTAGATAAAGGTTCGTGACTATGCATTTGTTCGTTTCAAGGGTATTTCAAATCCAAGGTCCGTTCAGCTCGTTCAGTCCAAAATTTGCCCCTAGCCTCAAAATATTTTTGAAAACCGCTCAAATAGGCATGATTACGGCCAGATTAAGGATCGTGACCATAAATTTATACGTTTTCGAGATCGCTGATTTTAAGTCTAAGGTCCGTTTAGCCCGACAAGCCCAAAATTTGTCGCTAAGCTAAAAAAATACTTCAAAAATGCTCAGCGGGCATGATGACGGCCAGATGAAGAATCGTGACCATATATTTATACGTTTTTGGGGTCACTGATTTCAAATCCGAAGTCCGTTTAGTTCCATCAGCTAAAAATTTGTTTTTAACCTCAAAAAATACCTGACAACCGCTCAAATGGACAGGTTCATGGCCAGAAATTGACTGTTATACTTTAAATCACTACAACAACTTCCTTTTTATCACTTGAAAATTTTCTGATAATAATACTCTTGTTTCGTAGTAGAATAAAACAGTGATTGCTTGAAATTTGGTGGGGCAGAAGGAGCCTCGTCAAATCGTCTTTTTAATCTTCTTTGAGTGTTGCTATGTGTTACTTTTGAATAATAAAAGAACTTTATATTTTTTATTGAATGGCATGCCCACTCATAAAGCTGCTTAGCTGTTAAAATGCTGTTAATTGCTGATGCTTGGAGGCTTGCGTTCCTAGCTCCTATTTTAAGAGTTGCACCAAGGCCATCATGTGGGCCTTTTCCGTCAACCGTCGCGCAAAAATGCCATTCTGCTTTGATACCAAAATCATTTTCATGATTACATAAATTTTGGATATTAAATCGATTTTTAAAATGTTGTTTTGCTCCATCAGAAAAGTAGATAATCTTTGCAACTTTGTGTTGTTTCTTTAGGTAATCAATTATCATCGAATTACACACATACACCGCTGCAGAGTCATGAGTATTTGATTCAGAAATCACGATTATATTTCCATTTTTTAATTCACCTTCATCTCGATAATAATGAACTATAGTATATACAGTATATATACTGTGGCTTGATTATTATTATAGTGAAAAGCTTGAGCTGATTTTTGAACAACGAAAGCAAAATTCTCTGAATAATCTGGTAGCACAAGAATTTCTCCTGGCTTTAAGCTTCCCTTCAATTGCTTAAGATATTCTTATTGTTGTTTGTTAATATAATCATGAGGTTTTAATGATTTTAACCGATTACCAAGAAGTTCGAGGAAATTTTCGGTGGTTGTGTTTGATGTAATCATAGTCGTTCTATCTGTCGAATGCCAAGAGCTAAGAGTTATATCCTTTACGTCTGCTTTTTCCAAACCTGATTCAAGCTGGGATCTGAGCTTATCGTAATTAGGGCAGTTTTTGCATTCGTTAAGAAAACATTCTCTATTTGAGTTACAACATACCATGAGATTAAGACAATCGGTATAGTTTTTTAATGGGAATTCCGATTTAGCCATCAGGTCAGATAAATTGATGGCATCGAGCAAAAGCTTGACATTCTCATGAATCACACATACGCAAACAATATGAGTACCATTACTTCCGGGTAAAACACAATTTTGAGGTCGTAATTGGCAAAACTTTGAAAGACCTATAGTAGTATCTGGATGCTCTCCACAGAATTTGAAATATAATTCTTTTAAGCTAAACAATGTCAGTCTCTTCTGTTCGAGGACTTTTTCTCCATCAATCTCAACAGATTTTTTATTTCTATATCCTGGAAGAATTCTGCTGTTAGAATTACATTCATAGAATTGTTTCACTCTATTAACCGTAGTTTGTGGCATCGATTTACCTATTTTTGGGAGTGGTCTAGAAAAAGAGCCATTCGTGGCTTTTAATTATTTAGCTTTTCTAATGGAGTAAGTCGTAGTATTGAATAGAGAAGAAATCTTATCTATTGACCATTTTGATGGCAGTATGGTTAGAATAGCTATCCTGTCGGGATCGTGCTCTGACAACGACGAAAATTTTTCTCTTAAACCTTCGATGATTTCATGGAGGTTTTCCTCAGCATTTGAAAAAGTCGAACTGTCAAAATCTAATTGCACATTCTTCTCTAGGCTATCTTCATTTGCACTGTTAGATACAGAAGTATTGTTCAAATTGTCATTCACGTTTTCATCATGAGTATCATCATTGTTGGAATTGTGGTTCACGTCTTCATCATGAGTATCATTACTAGTATATGATATTTTCCTACATCCACTGCAAATCATATTCTATGCAGAAGCAAGCCCGAAATGTCTGCAAAGCCTAGCTGGTAGTGGTCGTAATGATTTGCCTATGTGAGCTACCAATTTGAACGGATTGCAACAGTGATCTGTTCGAAAAGAAACGGACCTTAGACTTAAAATCAGTGATCTCGAAAACGTATAAATTTATGGTCACGATCCTTAATCTGGCCGTAATCATGCCTATTTGAGCGTTTTTGAAAAATATTTTGAGGCTAGGGGCAAATTTTGGACTGAACGAGCTGAACGAACCTTGGATTTGAAATACGCGACCCTCGAAACGAACAAATGCATAGCCACGAACCTTTATCTAGCCATAATCATGCCTGTTTGAGCGTTTTTGAGGTATTTTTTGAGGTAAGAGCAAATCCTGGAGTGATAAGGTTAAACGGTCAGCGGATTCGGATTCAGCGTACCCAAAAACATATAAAATGACCTTTACTCACAATTTTCGTCTTTTATCTATATTTTTATGAACGATTAATCGAAAAATTTTCGGAAAACTGGGCAGAAAATCAGGTTTTTGGGACCGCCATTTTGAAAATTTTGAAAAGTGCCACATAGCTATTGATTCTACATAAAAAACCCTAAATTTTGACCCTATATAAGTTTTTCTAAGTCTTTACCAATTTTAGGCAGAGCCGTGTGTGTTTTGGCATGGATTGACCCATATATATATATACACACAACATATCATAAATATATATAATATACATGATATCTAAATATTTTCTATATCCTTGTTGATTAGATACGGTAGTTCCATGCATTCTTAAGCTACGTACGTATCGTTACTTAACGAATACCACATTTATAGCAGATGTTCTCTGTCTTTTTGGGATAGTCTGCTGCCCAATGGTCTGTGTCTTTTCAAACCCAACATGGGTATACTTTTCCAGTTGTTGGACTTTCCTTACTTAACTTTTGGGGTTGGGTGGACTTGTTAGTGACGGTAGGTTTCGTGTTTTGGGGTTTTCGGGGAGGCGGTAGGGGGTTTTATTATTATTGCCATTATTCCAGTTTTTTGTTCGATATGCCTGATGCGTGTTCGACATCTTGTTTCCGTGCGAATTCGACCAATTTGGCCTGTTTTTGTTTTTACGATGTTGTCGACAGCTGCAACTTCGTTAGTGTCTTCTTCGTCTGTTGAATCGGTGTATTGTTGTACCGTTTCGATAGCGGCAATGCGGTTTTTTCTCGGGGGTGGTCGATAAGCTAATTGAGGACACAACGAATGTTCAGGTGGCGGTGGGAGTTTATATTTCTTCTTCCGATCCCTTCGCGTCTCTTCTTGTTGTCCCAAGGCCTGCACTTCTTCAAACCTATTGAATTGATATCTATTTATCTTGGTCAAATAATCCTCATGAAGTTCTATCCAATTGAGCTATGAGGGTCATTAGGGGGATGCATTGATTCATCAATGCTCGGATATTTGCGATGAACGTAGCAATTGATTCTTCGGGTCCTTGCGATCTTGATCTAATATCATCTTCTAATTGTAATTGGAAATCCGGTCTGCCATATTGTTCTCTTATGGCATTTTTGAATTCCTCCAATGTTCGCCAGTTTTGTAGCAACGGGCGTGCCCAATACAAAGCTTGATCTTTTAAAATAATGGGAATCATTTTCAAGATGTCCCGATCGGACATGTTACAGCTTCTCCTGCAATCCTCTATTCGGGAGAGGAATTCCCCTAGGTCTACTTTTGGTTCTCCATTAAGGGATAACACCACTCTAGAGGCCGAAAAAAAGGCCTAATTTTGACAATTTATTCTGGGATTATGGGAAAAGGAATAGTATTCATATTTGGATGGTTCATTTAACACATATTGATGTATGAAAAAAAAAAAATTTTATTATGATTTTTGTACAAAATGGCGCCGCTACAGCAGATCTGCGGAAAAAGATTTTTTTTAAGGTGCTCCGCGGGCGCACCAATTCCTCGAAAACCGTGAGAGCTACAACAAAAAACCAAAACTTTTCTGAAGCTACATACTAATTGCTATCGAAGTACGTAGGATTTCTTTTTATTACAGTTTTTGTAGAAACTGTGCACTTCTGAACAAAACGTATGAATTTTCGACTAAAAAAGAGTAGTAAATTGTTAATAGAACAAGTAATTTTCAAAATATCAAAAAACGGCTAAGTACTTCGATGGAGAATATATTTGTGAAGCTATTATAAAAATTGCAACTCGATCCATGCAATGGTGTTGAAGCTATGAGTGCGCCCAGTTTGTAAAAACCCGTTTCGAGAAAAACGCGTTTAAAGTTTTCGGAGCATTTAAATCCTTGAAATTTTTGTATACCTCTAATCTGCGATGCCTGCACCGTACATTTGGCCATCTCTATTAATGTCTGACTCCTCCTCTTCCTTCCTGGCTGATTTTAAGGACATCCGGGCCTCTCTGGCATCATCTGTTAGGGATCTCTCGGAAAACTTGATGCGACATGCGTCCGCCTCCACGCAGAAATTATATCAGTACGGTCCGATTGTCAAACCCAAGTGTTGCATCAGCTTCACGACACTTAAAAGGCCATCATTGTAGATACCTGCAGCAATATATACTGCGGTATTGAGCAGTGTTTGCCACTAGAGAAAGATTTTGGAGCCATAGACCAGACAGTCGCATTGAAACTTTCGTTGCTATTTTGTGTGAAGCCGCCTAAGCAATGCGTAAGTAGATCGTCACTGCTTAACTCTTTATAAATTGGCGAAATCGCTTTATAAACTTCTTCAGAGAGAGGTGGTTTATGTACAAAATTTTCTCCAGTAGCTTGAGACTTTTGCCAAGAGCACCATGAAGTTTCTCCGCGCGGGCATCTTTCGTGTGTCGGTTGATCATCAGTAGACAATTTGTGGTCCAGCGTTGCGTAGATTTCATTGCGCATTTTCTTCTCAGAATCATGATTCCTACGAATTGCTAAACCATAATAAATTGCCAACTGTTCTATCAGCTTGCCAGTAAGCTTGCCTTTTCCTCCAAGTCCTTTTATTTATTTTTTCAAATTACGGAGACGAGAACCCATCCGCTTCTGCACATAATCGATACATTCTTTTTTTTTTACGGTGAACTTTTCGTAGGGCTCAGAATCTACGATTCCTTTGAAGGTTTTTGAATCTCCGTCGCCCACGTAATTAGCGTACTTCAAATTGTGCAAATATTCTGAGCGCTGGAACATTTCGATGACAGCGTCCACTTCCATCTGTCCTGCGGAGCCCACTCCTTGAACTCAATGGTGTCAGTTTTGGTTTTCCAAAATTCGCAAGCTTTGCAATATTTAGATTTCACCAAAACATCGACTACATTTCCAGTATACCAGCCGATAAGTGAAACAAACCCGTAATGAGATGAAAAACTACGCTTTCTCCACGAATCATCACCAGATACAGTAATACCATTTGGATTGTCAGTTTTTTCTCGTTCTTTTTTAGCTGCAGTTTTCATACTGAGCTTACAAAACGCGTTTAAAGTTTTCGGAGCATTTAAATCCTTGAAATTTTTGTATACCTCTAATCTGCGATGCCTGCACCGTACATTTGGCCATCTCTATTAATGTCTGACTCCTCCTCTTCCTTCCTGGCTGATTTTAAGGACATCCGGGCCTCTCTGGCATCGTCTGTTAGGGATCTCTCGGAAAACTTGATGCGACATGCGTCCGCCTCCACGCAGAAATTATATCAGTACGGTCCGATTGTCAAACCCAAGTGTTGCATCAGCTTCACGACACTTGAAAGGCCATCATTGTAGATACCTGCAGCAATATATACTGCGGTATTGAGCAGTGTTTGCCACTAGAGAAAGATTTTGGAGCCATAGACCAGACAGTCGCATTGAAACTTTCGTTGCTAATTTGTGTGAAGCCGCCTAAGCAATGCGTAAGTAGATCGTCACTGCTTAACTCTTTATAAATTGGCGAAATCGCTTTATAAACTTCTTCAGAGAGAGGTGGTTTATGTACAAACCAGGGTGTACTAACACTGAATGGAAGTGTGTGTGTGTGTGTGTGTGTGTGAACTAGTGCTTTATTGTCTTTCTGTACATTTTTGTTCAAATATTAATAACGTGTTTTGGTATTATAAAAGTTTTCGAATAAACAATATGAGTTCGAGAAAAGTCATATACTGGAAATGTAGTCGATGTTTTGGTGAAATCTAAATATTGCAAAGCTTGCGAATTTTGGAAAACCAAAACTGACACCATCGAGTTCAAGGAGTGGGCTCCGCAGGACAGATGGAAGTGGACGCTGTCATCGAAATGTTCCAGCGCTCAGAATATTTGCACAATTTGAAGTACGCTAATTACGTGGGCGACGGAGATTCAAAAACCTTCAAAGGAATCGTAGATTCTGAGCCCTACGAAAAGTTCACCGTAAAAAAAAAAGAATGTATCGATTATGTGCAGAAGCGGATGGGTTCTCGTCTCCGTAATTTGAAAAAATAAATAAAAGGACTTGGAGGAAAAGGCAAGCTTACTGGCAAGCTGATAGAACAGTTGGCAATTTATTATGGTTTAGCAATTCGTAGGAATCATGATTCTGAGAAGAAAATGCGCAATGAAATCTACGCAACGCTGGACCACAAATTGTCTACTGATGATCAACCGACACACGAAAGATGCCCGCGCGGAGAAACTTCATGGTGCTCTTGGCAAAAGGCTCAAGCTACTGGAGAAAATTTTGTACATAAACCACCTCTCTCTGAAGAAGTTTATAAAGCGATTTCGCCAATTTATAAAGAGTTAAGCAGTGACGATCTACTTACGCATTGCTTAGGCGGCTTCACACAAAATAGCAACGAAAGTTTCAATGCGACTGTCTGGTCTATGGCTCCAAAATCTTTCTCTAGTGGCAAACACTGCTCAATACCGCAGTATATATTGCTGCAGGTATCTACAATGATGGCCTTTCAAGTGTCGTGAAGCTGATGCAACACTTGGGTTTGACAATCGGACCGTACTGATATAATTTCTGCGTGGAGGCGGACGCATGTCGCATCAAGTTTTCCGAGAGATCCCTAACAGACGATGCCAGAGAGGCCCGGATGTCCTTAAAATCAGCCAGGAAGGAAGAGGAGGAGTCAGACATTAATAGAGATGGCCAAATGTACGGTGCAGGCATCGCAGATTAGAGGTATACAAAAATTTCAAGGATATAAATGCTCCGAAAACTTTAAACGCGTTTTTCTCGAAACGGGTTTTTACAAACTGGGCGCACTCATAGCTTCAACACCATTGCATGGATCGAGTTGCAATTTTTATAATAGCTTCACAAATATATTCTCCATCGAAGTACTTAGCCATTTTTGATATTTTGAAAATTACTTGTTCTATTAACAATTTACTACTCTTTTTTAGTCGAAAATTCATACGTTTTGTTCAGAAGTGCACAGTTTCTACAAAAATTGGAATAAAAAGAAATCCTACGTACTTCGATAGCTATTAGTATGTAGCTTCAGAAAATTTTTGGTTTTTTGTTGTAGCTCTCATGGTTTTCGAGGAATTGGTGCGCCCGCGGAGCACCTTAAAAAAAATCTTTTTCCGCAGATCTGCTGTAGCGGCGCCATTTTGTACAAAAATAATAATAAAATTTTTTTTTTTTCAAACATCAATATGTGTTAAACGAACCATCCAAATATGAATACTATTCCTTTTCCCATAATCCCAGAATAAATTGTTAAAATTAGGCCTTTTTTCGGCCTCTAGAGTGGTGTTATCCCTTAATGGAGAACCAAAAGTAGATCTAGGGGAATTCCTCTCCCGAATAGAGGATTGCCGGAGAAGCTGTAACATGTCCGATCGGGACATCTTGAAAATGATTCCCATTATTTTAAAAGATCAAGCTTTGTATTGGGCACGCCCGTTGCTACAAAACTGGCGAACATTGGAGGAATTCAAAAATGCCATAAGAGAACAATATGGCAGACCGGATTTCCAATTACAATTAGAAGATGATATTAGGTCAAGATCGCAAGGACCCGAAGAATCAATTGCTACGTTCATCGCAAATATCCGAGCATTGATGAATCAATGCATCCCCCTAATGACCCTCATAGCTCAATTGGATAGAACTTCATGAGGATTATTTGACCAAGATAAATAGATATCAGTTCAATAGGTTTGAAGAAGTGCAGGCCTTGGGACAACATGAAGAGACGCGAAGGGATCGGAAGAAGAAATATAAACTCCCACCGCCACCTGAACATTCGTTGTGTCCTCAATTAGCTTATCGACCACCCCCGAGAAAAAACCGCATTGCCGCTATCGAAACGGTACAACAATACACCGATTCAATAGGCGAAGAAGACACTAACGAAGTTGCAGCTGTCGACAACATCGTAAAAACAAAAACAGGCCAAATTGGTCGAATTCGCACGGAAACAAGATGTCGAACACGCATCAGGCATATCGAAACAAAAAACTGGAATAATGGCAATAATAATAAAACCCCCTACCGCCTCCCCGAAAACCCCAAAACACGAAACCTACCGTCACTAACAAGTCCACCCAACCCCAAAAGTTAAGTAAGGAAAGTCCAACAACTGGAAAAGTATACCCATGTTGGGTTTGAAAAGACACAGACCATTGGGCAGCAGACTATCCCAAAAAGACAGAGAACATCTGCTATAAATGTGGTATTCGTTAAGTAACGATACGTACGTGCCCAAGATGTAGATCAAATGCGGGAAACGATCAAAGAGGGAAGCAGTAAGGGCCAGGTTAACCTCTAAACTCGGGCAGACCCAAATATCCACGCCAAAAACAACGTCGAAATCTTCAGGCCTAGTCAACTCAGGTTCTGGAGAGAACATACCGATGCCTATTGGTTCAGTCGGAAGCTATGATAATCGTCTGTACCTCAATATCGATATAGCAGGAAAAGTCTTCCCTGCACTCTAGATAATGGAGTAATTACCTCCTTCATAGAGATAGAAGCGGTGAGACAGATAGGGACTGCAATAATACCCTAGACCGGATACATGATGATGCCAAACGGCGAATTAGAAAAAATCGAAGGTATTAGAAAATTTACATTCCACCTCGAAGGTAAAGAAACACCCACGGACATCAGAGTATCAAAAACAATGACCTACGACATCATACTGCGCATGGACCTATTATCACTGCTGAAGATGACGATAGACCACGAACACCGAACTTGGCACACGAACAATGGAATAGTGAGAAAATTTCATTCGAAAAATCAGGATCCGGGAGCAATCATGACAACGGCAGCAATCGGAGGGACCTCCGACTTATCGGGAAAACAACAAGAAAGACTAGATAAACTTATATTCGATCTCACCATTCCACCACCGGACGCAACCTCTGGAGTAGCTAAGATAAAACCTCATGAAATAATTGTAGAAGGTTGTAGTCCAATAAAACAACGTATTCGTAGAATCTCTCCAAAACTTTTAGCCGCTGCCCACGCTGATATTGATTGTCTCCTAGCAGAGGGAATTATCGAACCCTCAGAAAGCGCTTGGAGTAGTTGTCCCGTAATTGTACCGAAATCGACAAAAGTCAGAGTTCTGCTGCTCGGAAGTTAAATACCTGGGTTACGTCGTCAACAGGGAAGGACTCCAAACAGACCCAGATAAGATTGCCCCTATTCTAAACTTCCCCCACCTCGAAAGCTAAAACAACTTCGCAGATTCATCGGTATGGTAGCATGGTATGCTCGCTTTATTAAAAACCTTGCTGAAATAAAAATCCCCCTTACGGAACTGTTGAAGAAAAATGTCCCTTGGACATGGGGGGAAGATCAACAACAAGCCTTCGAAAAAGTGTTGATACTTCTGACCGAAGCCCCAGTCTTAGCCCGACCAGACCACAACCTACCGTTCTGCCTACAAACAGATAGCAGCAGCTACGCTTTAGGGGCAGTGTTCACCCAAATAATTCAGGGAGAAGAGCACCCCATCTCCTACGCCAGTAGGACCTTAGCAAACGGGGAACATAAATACACAGTAAAAGAACAAGAATGTCTGGCTGTAATATGGGCAGTAGACAAATGTCGAGGATATCTCCTAGGTGACAAATTTACTGTCATTACCGACCACCGTAGCCTCACCTGGCTGCAAAATTTAAAAGACCAAGCTGGCAGGTTAGCCAGATGGATCACAGCTCTTCAAGGTTACAAATATGGAAATCATACACCGTAAGGGAGCACTCCATAAAGTACCTGATGCGCTATCTCGTTCGTTTCATGAGGTTTGCTGCTTAGCAGCAACGGGATTGCTAGACGCGGATAACTGGTATACCAATCGCATAAAAATGGTAAATAATAATCCAGAAAAATATCCAGATTGGAAAATTGTAAACAATTGCTTATACAAGCATCGTCCCAGTCCCCTTATCGACCCAATCGTAGCCGACTTAGACAGTTGGAAACTCGTAGTTCTCGAACTCGATATAGAGAGAGCTATGTTCGAATGTCATAACACCCCCCAATCAGGTCATTTGGGAGTCGATAAAACTTATCATCGACTGATCCAATCGTATTTCTGGCCGAGAATGAAAAGGGATGTTATTCGTTATATAAAAGAGTGCCCTGACTGCCAGATGTATAAAGTCCCACAACAGGCACCAATGGGACTTATGACCCAAAGAGAAATAGAAGGATCTTGGGAAATCGTAGCAGCTGACGTCATGGGCCCATTGCCAACTAGTAAAGGGCAACGCCGTTATGTCGTAGTATTTCAAGACTTATTCACGAAATACGTCGAAATCATACCTCTTACGAAAGCTAACGCTAAGTGCATAGTAAAAGCTTTCGAGGAACTGATAGTATTTCGTTGGGAATGTCCTAAATACCTTGTAACTGATAATGGAACGGAATTCTCGAACAAACTTATGACGTCAAAGTTGGATGAACTGGGTATTATCCAAACGACGATAGCCCCATACCACGTTCAAGCAAATCCTGTCGAGCGTAGTAATCGTACAATTAAACAGATGATCTCTATCTTCGTAAAACAAGATCAACGTAACTGGGACTTCCATTTAAATGAATTAGCATTCCCCGTCAATACTTCAGTCTATGCGTCAACGTTGTTGACTCCAGCATTTCTGAACTTTGGTAGGAATCCACGGCAACCTAATACCCTTAAACAATTCCTCGAAAATCCTGAAACTCCTAGTCCTCCAAATTCTGTAGCATGGGCAGAGAGAGTAAAACGTCTTGCAGCAATACACGATTTAGTTCACAAACACTTGGATAAGGCAAGTAAAAGACAAGCTCGGTATTATAATAAAAATCGTAGAAACATCACTTTTAACATGGGAGACCATGTACTCCATCGAAACCACGTGTTATCCTCGGCAGCAGACAACTTTGCGGCGAAACTAGCCCCAAAGTTCGTGGGTCCGTTAAAAGTAGAAAAAGTCTTGTCGCCTGTCGTGTATCAGCTGCAGGACGTAAATAGTCAAAAAAAAAATCGAAAGAGCATATTTCAGACCTGAAACCTTTCTCTGTCCTCTCTAAACAACCTATTCCTTCAACCGGTAACAACACCAGTAGCTACAATGCAAGGAATGGGAAAGGGTCGAGGATACAAGCTGCCACACCAGGTCACCAGCCGCCCAGGGACAATACCGGAGGAGAGAGTAGGCGTCCGCTCTACAATCTCCGCCGCCGACCGTCGAACCATGAGACAACCGGGGATACAGGCCAAACCAGCAGTGGTGCTCGGCCGTCCGGGGATCGGAAGAGGAGCCAACCACCTGCGGAGCCTCGTCCCCGGCGGAGCCGCGGCCGGTCTCGAAAACTCCAACTCGCAGGTCTCACCTCGACCGCTGGGTCGCGGTTTCGTTCCGGGGGGGGGGGGCATCCCCGCCCACGGTTTCGACTAGTACCCTGGTACGGACGGAGGACGAGCCGCAACTCCTATACGACCCCTTCTCGGGGATGTATCGTCCCAGGAAACCAATCGATCGTTCGAAGTAGGCGATACCGAAAGGGTCGTATGAGGACCGCGAACGTCAGGCTGTATGCCCCTTCGACCCGTGCAACACCTTGACAAAGTTCAAGGCCCCGTACGTGGCATCTACCCCAGCAATTCGCGCCGCACGATGGGAGGAAAGGGCCACCCAAGAACCAATCCAGGTCGCATACCCACCGATTCCCCCATCCATCCAAGAACCACCCCCCTACCGTCCGATCTCCATCCAACCACCCCTCCTATCGTAGACCGGTAAAACCAAAAAGGTCTAAAACTCACCCCATCAGTAATGTGGTAAGCGACCCGAACGGGGGACAAGTACGCATTACAACGGGGGACTCAATTATGCGATGGGCCCGATTAATTTCGTGAGGGAAGAGCGACCCAGCCCGATACCACTCGCACCGACCTCGTTCGTCGGGGGGAAGACCATTCCCAGCTTGATGGACTTAAAGATCCAGCCTCCAGCTCCGTACCGATCGGATGATACTGCCTCCGTCTCTTCGCAAGGGTCCTACTGGAATTGTAAGAAAGAAGGTCATAGATATACGCATTGTAAAAGCTGGAGGGACTATAAGTTCTGCTTCCGATGTGGCCAACCAAATATCAACGTGCATACTTGCCCACGGTGCACAGGACCACCACCGTCGGACTATCGGAGGTCGTCGGATCAACCACGCACGCCGCCGGCTACTCCTTCCTTAGGCCTTATCGGGATCAATGACAGCCCCAATCTCGACCTTACCCCCTGCACCGGCGCCTGTACCAACTCCAGCGACCGTAGCATCGAGTTTTTACGGCTCTACTAATCAGCCAATGCTCGTAGTAATGCCGGATGCTACGGTCTACTTTTCACATCCCCAATAAAAAAAAATAAACACCCGTTCCCTACTCCCCACCTACCGATACCGAATCTCCTATTGTGAACGCACCATTCCCCTACCGCCAATTCCGTACCCCCCTCCGCCTCCCGACAATACCGTAAATTTCCTATCGAAATCCATCCCGTCCCTCCTATCGTCAATACCGAATACCCTCCTAATGGAAATTCTAGTCCAATCCTACCGAATGTGTAAGCTTCCACCTCGACTACCGAAAACTCATAACAGTATCCCGTAATTTCCCTTATTGTAAATATTATTTCCCCTCCTCCTACCGTAAGCAGTACTCCATTCGCTAGTTCTTTCACTTGTAGATATTAGAAACCACAGGGTTACAGACCCATCAGGACAACCCCATACAAATTGTGCATACATAAAATAGAGTAGTATAAACTAAGTAAGTTATTTAAGAAAGAAAAAGACTGACATGTATGATGGCAAAGACTGATCAACTACCTCGCTAAAGTATTTAAATCATATATTTGGGCGTGGGTTCGCTACGCGAACTCACCTAGCATCCACTCACTGGTAAAATCTCTTGTAGTAAAATCAGCATGTAACCAAGTGCCAGCTACATGCACAAATTACTATATCAACACCTTTATATAGGACTCTGTTTCCTTAGAATGTCATATATTAAGCACAATATTATGAAGTGTCTCTTACTAAATTAGGAAAAATTTAAATTTAAGAATTTAGTCTGTATGAATAACGCTGTATATAAAAATGTTTTTAGCTTCTTTTTATAGATACAACCGTACTAATCGTGACTGATCAATTGTACAGCCATAATGTAAGTAGTCATTGGTACTTTTAGATGCCTAGTAGCTCCAAATAAATATTCATAGTTCATCAAGAGAACAAGAAGAAATGACAATTAAATGAAGCATTTAAGTAAAACTGTACATATGCGTAGGATAAGTATTTAGCTAGCCAGGAAGCGATAAATACAAGCGATTAGCATAGATGGTTAGCATATAAGTTAGTTCGTTGCGTACAGAGTGAGCACGTCCCAAGTAGACCACGAACCGCGTAGCCGTGCTTCGGTTTAGTAGGGGGGAGTTTGTAACACCACATTTTGTGTGCGTTACACAATGTGAACGATAGGTACTTACCCATCTCACTCATACACACACACATACACTATCCCCCTGGACGACACAGAGCAAGCGAGCTCTCATGCCCTGAAGCAGCTGAAGAGGACGCACATCTGCCATCCCATAGAGCCTCGCATAGGTGGGAGCTGGCTGGTCTCGGCTGGGGTGCGCTGAGCATGTCCTGGCGTCTCCTCTCCTTACTCCTCTCCCTTCGAACCAACCTAACGAAAAACACAAGAGATTAGAAACCGAGAATATAAGTAAAATGGTATTAGAATGATACCCACCTGATTTTATACCTTGAAAGGCATGAATAGATCCACCTTGGGCGGAGTAGCTACTTCTCTAGACATGAAAAAGGCCTGCAGCATACACCCTAGAAAACATAAATATGAGTTAGTCTACGGCAGACATGCACATAAAATTGGAACTCTCTTACCTGATTTGGAGGGTTTGCAGAGGCAGGGTAGTCTCTCAAGTACCGCAACGTAGCTCAACTCGTAGCCCGCTACCCCATAACAGCAGCAGCAACAGAGATTACAGTGATATACTTAACACTAATCTCACCTGATAATAGTGGCAGTGGATGAATGTAAACATAACCTCTTCGAGGTTAACCGTGCCCACTGCTCCTGCTGCACGTATGTCGTCCTAGGTCTTGCAGCTCTCGTCTTCGTGCCCTTTTGTCGGCACCGTTGCCCAGATGTCCCTCCTGCTGCATCCCTCGTCGCACTTCCTCGTTCTGGCCACTCGTCCTTCCTCGTCCTCTCCAACACCGTCTGCAAGCCGTGGACTGCATGCCACATAGCGTGACGTCACCGCGAGCAGACGCTCCCCTTTCCTCCTTCTCACTTCTCTTTCTCCCTCGCCAAAGCATGAGCTGCGCCCTCAGGCGGGCTCGGTCCGCACTACCGAAACCCGAGGGTAGCGCCGCGGGAACGAAGGGACAACGAGTCCACTTCGTACTGAGCCACGTACACAGACGCTTCAATATCAAACCACTTGTTCCGCTCGCGAATATATCTATATATATAATCGTATACCGTGTGCGCTGACCAACTTGTATCGCCGAAGGTGGCCACACCAGATTCGAATAAAAGAGTAAGTTGCACAGATTATTATTATGCTTAGTGCATACCCATATATATATATTTACATATATAACTTTTTGTAAAGCAAGCGCCGCGTGCGTGTCGAGCATCGCGTCGCCGCTTTTCTGCGTGTATTTCGTGGCCGGATATTACTTGAATTTGCGTCCCTGAGAATTAGCTTCTTCCCGATCATTTACCGTTTCCCACCGTACCGCGTACTCACCGTAGTTAGTTAATTGTGTAAGTAATTCTATGTGTCGGTACAACAACTTGTAAAATCGTGCTGCGAATTCGCGCAGCTGGCGATCAATACTTGTATCGAAATTGAATAAACCACAAGTGTTCATAATATTACCCTAAATTACCGTGTACGATTTATTTAAATTCTCGAATAAAACTAATGTTAAAGCCTGCATGTGTGGCGCAATAATCTTGGCTGGATTAGCTAAAATTATTGTCATAATATATATATATATATATATATATATATATATATATATATATATATATATATATATATATATATATATATATATATATATATATATATATAAACGAAAAGCATTGTTTCCTAGGTTATTTGAACTATATTCCCTGAAAGTTAGAGCTCAAAAGGGGCTCTGAGAAAAAGTTACAGAGCTATCTTTATCCATGGCAAATATAAATATAGCACTTTCGCCATTTTGCCACTCTGGCCGTCAATTTTGTACTAAAAAAGCTTTATATGTGATATGTGAATCTCTGTGAGATCGAATTGAAAAATTAAATTTTTAATTCTACGGTAAAAATGTTCCATTTGGTATGTAAAATCTATCTCAATATTTCAAATTTTTTCAATGTACATTTTTTAAGTTCCTTTTTAAGAATCATCCATATATATATATACATTGATAATTTACTGAGAAATCTAGAACGAAAAAAAAAAAACTTTTTTTCTGCAAAAATGTTCCTTTTAGCATGTAAAAATGTAGTGAATTTTTTAAAATTTTCTTTAAGTCCTTATATTTAAAGTTGTTTAAAGATAAATATGACTGTCTTGCTATAATCGGCATTTTAAGGTGATGCTAAAGCCACCTGCCACCCACAAATACGAGGATCCACTTTTCGTATTTCATTTTCAATTTTGTATAATTAACTGTATGGAAAGTTGTCGTCCCAATCAAAAAGAACAACTTTCCATAGAGATATTTTCTTAAGATTGAAAAATGAATAAAAAAAGTGGTTCTCCGTAATTACCAGTAACAGGGGGTTTAACATCACCTTAATAGTATTTTTAACAATATTTGATGTTATTTTGATTTTTTTATATAAATATTGCATTTCTGACATTTTGCGACTGGCAATCACTTTTGTACTGAAAAAAGCTTTCTTCATGATTTTTTGTGTAATGGTTCGAGTGATCAAACCCACTTATTTCAGAATTTTTAGTATTAAGAAGAGTTTAATTAATCGAAAGGGGCATTATAAGGTTTTGGAACAATTTTTTATGAAAAATTCAGAAAATTTGCTACAAAATCCTTTGTTTGTCGTCGTTTTGTCGTCCGTCGATAATTTATGGTCTAGCGTTGCGTAGATTTCATAGCGCATATTTTTTATAGAATCATAATTTTTACGTATTGCTAGACCATAAATTGACAATTCGTCGATTAATTTTCGAGTGAGCTTGCCCTTTCCTCCGAGACTTTTAGTTTTCTTTTTTAAATTTCGAAGGCGAGTACTCATCCATTTCTGCACGTAGTCGATGCACTGTTTCTTCGTTACTGACAAATTTTCATAAGGTTGCGAGTCTACGATACCATTAAAAGTTTTTGAATCATCGTTCCCGACGTAATTGGCATATTTAAGTTGGTGTAAAGATTTTGAGCGCTGGAACCTCTCAATAACGGCATCCACTTCCATTTTTCCCGCCGAGTAGTCATGGTTCGATTCGCATTCGTTTTCATGGGTTTCGAACCATTCCTTGTACTCATCCGTATCACTTTTCATTTCCCAAACAATTGAAAAATTATTGTTTTGAATGGTGAATCAAGTATTTATATTGTCTTATAGAGATATGCAGTACAGGTTTTTTGCTGTTCGTTGTCGTTTTGCAGTAGTAAATAAACATTTTGCATTAAGAGAAATCTAATCAATACAATGTGACTTGGTGTAAATATTCTGAACTCATTTTAAAATTATTTTATAAACTGAACAATTATTATAAAATTGTTTATTTAGATTACCATTAAAGTATGATAAATGTAAAGGTTTTTAATATTGTGATATATTTTGACACACTTATCTTATTAAATATCTTCTCAATAAGATATGATTGTATTGTTAATTTCTTTATTGGCCAACGTTTTTCAATTGAATTTTGTAAATTTAAGAATATGTAACAATATATCTTTATAATTTGCAAACTTGAAAATTCTTAACTTTTGTTAATTGTTACTACGTATTAAAATAAAGTTAGTATAATAAATTAAGTAGGTTCTTTTATTTATTATTAGATGTATAATTTATGTAACGTGTTTTTATTTATTTATATTTATTTTTATTATTTATTGACAATTAAATATATTTATTTCTCTTGAATAGTGATTTTGAAATTGAATAACGTATTGCAAGATTTTTATAATATTATACTTGTTTTGACGTTGATAACTTATATTCGGCAATAGAAAAAACTTTTTTTTTTATAGTTATATCAGAATAGTTATATCATGTTTGTGTGTCATTGTACGTAAATCATTTTTGAATAATAATCATTCTACAATTTTGTCATTAAAAGTCAGAAGTTAAGTTCATAGTAATTTTAATTTTCTATGTTTTGAAAAGACAATGGAGTCATGTATTTATTCATCGCTAGTAATTGAATTCCGCGGATTTACAGTTTTTTCTTTGCGTATTTGATTTTGAAAGTGTTGAGTTCAAAAATACTTTGGTTTGATTTTATAGATTATGGTTTGCATAATGATCAACATCTCCCCCGATCAATTAAATTTAATTGTTTGATTAATTCAGATTAGAAAGATTAAAAATGATAATTCGATTTTATAATTTAAGTTCTTTGATGTTAGTTATTTTTTTTTATCATAATTGTCTAAGAGTTCTTTGTATAAATTTATATGCTTTACTATTATTTCACGATTTGCAAAAGTTATGGTAATCAATAAAAGTTTTTTATTTTGTAATGATGTAATACAATTTTATAACACTTTCAGAAAATCAATTATATAAGTTGGTCTACAAAAACTGTTTGCAGTTAGTATCACTGTGGCTCATGAAAGGATCTTTATTGTTTAATGCTTTTTCTTCAATCTACTAATCGACAATTTCTACAAAAATCTGCAAAAATGTAGCAAACAGTGACTCAATCTTCGAATGAGAATTTCGACATTAAAAGTAGAATATCATTGGAATAACTTGCTGACCCCCTAACCTTTATTTTCAACCAGGGTACGACATTACCTTTTGTTTATACTGTACCACGATATCAATATACTACCCTAGTGTGAAAAATCTATTAAATCCTATTCACCAATACAAAAATTGCATATACATCCTATTCACAAATAGGATCATTTCATATTTGGAAAAAGGAATTAATAGGATTTAATAGATTTCTCATACTAGGGTAATAACACTGGAGCACAACTTTAGATAGATATTCCTTAAAAAATATTACTACTTGCTATGCCTAGCTTTTTTACGTATTATTTCTATACTTATTTTACATTACATACTAGTTTTTTAGAATAACTTTCAGATAACTCAGTTCACAATAACTGAAAATGTCCCCTTTGTGAGAGCTCAAAACAGTGATCTCATGTTAAAAATTGAAACTTTGAAGCTAAGTTTCTCAATTTTTGATACCGCAATCGGGTTCAAAACTTTATTCGCGTATAAAATACACCTAACTGGTATGACGGTTTTATTCTCATACACCAACAATGCATTTTCTGCTAAAACGTCATAAGGCCTCATCGGTCCGCAATCCACATATAAGTATGTATATCATCAACTTTAGTATAGTTCAACTTAGCATAAGGGAGCAAGAAAGCAGCCGATGGAGAGCGTGACAAAGGACGCATAATAAGAAAGTAGAAAGAGAGAGAGAGAGAGATAAAGAGATAGAGAGAGAGAGATAGAGAGTGAGAGAGAGAGAGAGAGAGAGAGAGCACCAATTAGTGCGGCATCCCACGTTTAGCTAATTTTGGCATCCTTCATCTAGGTCACTGTAGATACACGCAAGCGCAATCCTCGTCAGTCTTGCCTCGTACTCGACCTCCTATGGTACACGTGCCCGTTCAATGGTACCAAGCGCGCATCACTGGCGATCGTACGACGCGCGTGAATATGTGAAAGACCCGCAGCAGCAACTTACAGACCCACAGCAAGAGAGTGCGGGTGTACCGATTATCTTAGCTGACTGGACCGATACCGGTCAACGGAGGAGTTGAGTGCGACCAATCTTGAGCGTAAATAAGGCCAGAAGATACGCTCCTATGTAAGTCCATCTCTTTGTTTCTTTCTGTGCGTGATACGAGCGAGAACACTCCTGCTCTCTTTGTCCTCCGTCGCTCCACGACAGATGATACAGTGAGTATCACCTTTGAAAGTTCTAAATCGTGAATAAATGAGTTCCTAGTTACTTTTAATTGGGGAGTTATCATTCAACGATCCCAGACTCTCTCCCTTCTTTCGATCACTGCCGCCAATGTGGACGCACATGCTGCACGCAACATCTGAGGATGAGGGGGAGCCCCATCGTAACAGAAAAGTGTAACCTTCCGTTGCACTTGTGACCGGTATATTTGCGGGCTACACTATATCACACATCCGTTTAACCGCATACCAAGAAAACAATCACAATGGCGTCCTCACATTATGGGGATTATTAAGGGCAAGGGATACTAGAAAACCTAAGTGATGTAATTAATATTCTTAACTTATAGGCTTTTACCCATTGCTAGATACATATAAGAAAATTTTAAAATACCTGGTACGGAAGCTTATAAGACCACATTACTTGGTCATATACAGTGAAGACAAAAAAATTAAAACTTACTTGGTAAAGCTTTCTACAAAGACATTTTGAAGGTGCATTTTAAAAAAAATTGTATAGATTCTATTTTATCAGAATAAGAAATTTTCGTTTTCAGATTTAATTAAGCTTACTTTGTATTAAAGTAAAATGTTTATATATATATATATATGTTTACTTAAAAAGCACGATTTTTAACATTTATTTAGCATGTTTTTAACAAAAATGCTTATAAGTATTAAAAGATTCATGTTTACCAAAAAATGAAACTTATTTATCTTTATAAAATCTTTATAATATATTTGAAAATAAGCAGTTGAAGTTTCAGAGCGATCTATCAAAAACTCCATTGTGAGAAGCATTTTGAAATCTGAAAAATACAATAATAAACTTTTGAGAAAACGACACTTTTATTAAATATTTATAAACTATATATATAGCAATACAATTCACTGATTCAACAATGAAATTCACTGATTCAATAGTGACATAAGGTATGACAAAATAATTCACAGATTCTCAGTGAAAACCACTGATTAATCAGTGAAAATATCGTTCACTGAGACAATCAGTGAAAATGTCGTTCACTGACACAATCAGTGAAAATTTCACTGATTCATTGCAGTGAGTAATTGTGTAAACAATTTGGCATTATGTATTTTAGCTATTATTTCTTCTATATTAATGGGTTGTACATTCTCTGACTTAATTCTAGAATTCAATTTTCTCGCATCTAGACACATGTGTTATAGTCAACGAATAATCGTGGCAAAACGCGACAGACATTTTATAATCGGGAAGCACGCGGAGTTGAGGACTAGAGTAGCTGTAGAGACCTCTACCTGCTGTCCGGTTGCTTAGTCTCTTTGCGATTGCAAAAATGCAAACAGCATAAAGGGACTGATTGGAAAGGCGGGCCGATCAAAATTTGCTAAACTACGTGAGAAAAGTTTCCCTTCTACCTTAAATGTACCAAAAAGTAAATAATTAAATCCACAAATAATAAAAATATTTTACACTTGAGAAAATTCAAGAACCTATATAAAACCTGAGTAAAAGACTAGGAAAGCGAGTTAAATAGTATAAAAATTGACTGTTTAAAATTTAACTAACACAAAACTTCAAATTGAAATTACTACCAAGTTCTCAAAACATAAATTTTCCAAATTACCCGGACAAGAAAAAAACCGCTGCCAATTCATGGGCATTTAGCTTCCTCAAACTAAATAAATTGTTCCAATATGAATTTCTTTATTCTAATACATTTTTCAATTGCTCTATTTCTTTATTATTAATATCTGAAAAAAGGTGTTTTTTATCATTGATGATCAATCATTATAAAACAAAAACGAGTCAAAAACAAAAAAAATAGCGCTCGTAAAAAATTACCGTGTAATACCCAAGAAATAAACAACAAAAAATTAATGAAAAAAAGGAACCTCAAATATCTTGAAAAATGAAAGATTTCATATTCTGGTCAAAGAGCTCAGCCAAGACAGCCAATAGATAGTGGAAGCCTTTTCCATCTTAATTTATTTATAAAGATTTTCTATCGTATGTTATTTTAAATATCGCCGTTTAAAAGAAAATGAATATACTGTATAGTAGTAGTATGTAGTTGCGGGATGGTTAAGCGGTCTCTAACGAGGACGTGCTAAACCGGAGCACTCAGGCTAGAGCCCATTGTGCTATTTCCTTTCTTTTCTCTTTTCTGATGTTACCCTTTCATTTTTATCTTTTCCTGTCACTTACCCTATACCCAGTTACAGATTCTCTTCAACTTCTCCCCCCTCGTCTGATGCATATCGACGGCAAACACCTTGTAAGGAGGCTCCCGATACAACCTGCCCGGCTCCCACGTAGACAAAGTTTTTGTCTCAAGGATACACTGATGTATCTACAAGTCAGCTGCCTTATCAGTTTCTTAAGCTGATCAGTATTGACCGCTTTTGCTTCAATCTACAGGTCAGCCCCCTATGAGTTTTTTAAGCTGATCGGTATTGGCCGCTCCTGTTTTAATCTACAGGTCAGTGGCTCGATCAGTTTTTTAAGCTGTCGGTATTTGCTACGCCTGTTTCAACTTAGATCGTATCGAAAGGCCCTACTTTCCACTTTGAAAGCTCGGTATTAGGGTTTGACAGTATGTCCTACCTTGTAGAGTACCATCGCCGCTCCGTCACCGACTCAGATTGCAAAGTTAAGAGAGAATCTGTAACTGCATGGACCTATAGTTTTAGATGGGTTGCGAACCATCAGAGCCGCGGTAAAAAGTAAGCACATGCGATCTGAATAAAATTCAGTGCAGAGGTGCTGGCAAGATGGCCGAGGCCGGGAATTGAGCCCGGGTCCCCAGCGTGAGAGTTCTAGCCTCTGCCGTTTGAGCTACCGCGGCTCTTTTGTGTATAACAAAAGAAAGAAAATAGCTTTTAAAAAATTTCGTCTCGAGGAAGATAGATAATCGTATTCTTCTACAAATGCATTTACTGTGAAGCGATCATATTATTTCTACAGATCGAATTGATTTACCTCATAGATTTCAGAGTAACATAAAATAGAAAAATCGTTATAAAATAAACAAAAGTCGGTATATCTTAAAATTTTTTTTTACATTACCGTGCCGTTAAAAAAGTTTGAAGAAAAAAACATAACCTCAAATATCTTTAAAAATAAAAGTCCTCATGATCTGAACAAAAAACTTAGCCAACAGATAGTTAAAAGCTACCTTTCTGGAAATTTTCAAAAAGAATAATGCCATTTTACTCAAGCTATCGTTAGACATAGAAAATCGATATTTTTTAGAAAATGATTTTTTTAGGCACTGAAAAATAAAATGTCTCAAAAAATTACCTGAATATTATACTCTTTGTTACTGATCATCTCAATTGTTTTCAATATATTACAGGATATATATTACCTATATATAACCGTTCTAAGAAAATATGACGTTTACGTGTATAACAGAAAATGGGAAATAGCTAATAAAAGATTTCGGGTCGGAAAACATAGCTAACTTTAGGCTCATTCAAGTGCATTATCACTAAATATATGATATTCTTTCTAAGGTATTAAGAAAATCGATAAACCGAAAAAGAAACAGAAAAGCATGTAGAAACAAAAAAATGAGCCCTGAAACATTAAATCTAACCGTGGATTACTCGAGATATGGTGCTACACATACATACATACACATTAGGGTGGATTAAAAATTCTCAACCTATCGCTTTATTCAACGCTCTAGTGGAAAACTGTTCTTTTTAGTTCAAAAACCGTCCTCAAATTTTTTCAGATTTTTTAAAGAACATTTAGAGGTCGCTAATTGATCCTGGAGGTCAAAAGCTATGTTTTTTTTTACTAATTGACTTTTTACTAATTGACTCTTTACTAATTGAAGGGTGGACAAAATTCTTTTAATTTTTATATGAAGTATCTATTCATCTACATATCATAAAGCATGTATACAAATTTTGTTGAAAATGTTCATTGCATGGTTTTATAATTACTTAAACTTAGTCAAAACGTAATTTTGCCATTCCTTTTAACAAATTGGCATCCCTTATACAACCAAACATTAATCTAATCTAAGCAAATTAATTCTACATGATTCTCTTTATAGTAGTGTATATGTTACATATTTCTTCGAATTTTCGAGCCACCTGAAATTGCGATATAACTGTTTTTATTTTATTAAAATCTTAACTATTGCCTCTACTAACAATGATTCTTAACAAACTATACTTTTTTGTATTTGATATTGATTTTAAAATAATTCTGACACATATAATAATTTCTCTGCGTAGTATAGCGGGTTTTAACAACTAAAAAGTTTGATTAAGGACATCTTAAGTACACTTATGTTGATAATTTAATGCTAGGAAAATAACAGAAACAATAATTTTGCATTAAAAATATATGTTAAAACAATTGAATATTATATAAATGCGAAGATAAAAGTATTTATGGAATAAACTTATCTGAAACAGGCAACATAAACAAAAAAAAAGTCATTTTATTAACGTAAACACCAAACAGTTATTTTTAAAATACAATACCTCTGATAGTTTTCTTTTGACAAAGATAAATCGATTTGGGAATACGATACGATCTATGTTCATGCACAAAAGATTATTAAGAATCTTAAAGTAGTAAATAACGTAGCAGAATGTGGGGTGGCTCTTGCAGGAACGTTTAATTCGTTAGTGACAAATAAGGAGGATCAGAAACAATATTTATTTCAAACTATCGAACAACACAGAAAATTATTTCCTTGTGCGTCGAGACAAACTATTATAAATGGATTGTATGGCAATATTAGTAGCTCTTGGTTGTTTGGCTTGAAAGTATATAATGTATGTAATAACATTATTTAAATGCTTATTTATAATGATAGACGCTTGTCTCTGTGGTAGATAGGTTTTAGGTTTAATATTCAATTATTTTAACATGTCTTGTAACTCAAAAGTATAGATTGTCAAGAATCCCTGGTAGAAATCTTATCGTGGCGCCCACATTCGCTATATAGGCCTTTATAGGCAAACTAGATAGTACTAGACTGTACAAAACTCGATAAATCCACACAGATCTACATAGTTTTCTCAATAATAATATGTACGTAAAAATCTGTGAGGTTATATATTATTTATTGAACAGAACTTTTATTGTAAAAATTAATGTTAAAAAAAGTTTAACATGCAAGTTTGCAATTATAATAATAAGATCTATATTTCTATTCATACTATTTAGTTCCTTGCATATGAAAAACAGTGATCACAAAATAATGTTATTGATTGATGTAGTTGTTTCTTGAAAAGTAATATATAAATAATAATAATATCATGTGTACAAATATCTACTTTATGACATGCTTTATTTAAAAACTAGAATTTTAATTTCAGAATTGCAAATAATTTTGTATCCATATGTGAGATCTTATAATACATAAACTGCTCATCCGTGACAACATTTTCAAAGACAAACACAATAGTCGAACACGTGTAGACGATAATTTTCTTTATAAGTAACAAATTACTATATTTTAACTGGCTATAGATGTCAAATTAAAGTGTTTGATTATACATTAATCACAGTAGGAAATACAAAAATAGAACATACATATAATAACTCAAATACATTATTTATTTTTTAAATAGAAAATTAATCGGTTGATAATAAATGTGTGTGAAAATAGTTTTCCTTACATAAACCATACAGGTTTTGAAACCAAGCCTGTATTTAGGATGGAACATAATCAAATGTAAGGAAATTAATTTTACATTAACAAAATAATTAAATGCACGAATACTTCATATAGTTATTTGGATAATCAGATTATTTTCTTATTTTGATTGTTTAATATATGTGTGTAACATAATATTATTATTGAGTTCTTAAATAAAAAAACTCGATGCATCTAAACTTTGATAACCTTACACTTTAGAGGTTATTTACATTTACTTACATTGGTAATAGGTGAACAATAGCATGTAAATACCTTTAAATCAAAATAATACATAATAATCATAATAGATTATGTTTATGTTTCTTAAAACATAACCTTGAAGTGGCTGTTATTGTCATAATTTTGCTTATCTAGTTTTATCGGGGCAAATAATATGGGAAACTAGAAGGGACGACCGTTACACGCCTTTATAGGAACTATCTAGTTTGCCTACATAGATCTACATAGCGCGAGATTATTCTACATAGATCTATAAAGCGGACGGGATAAATTTCTACCAGGGAATGATCGTTAATAAAGGCAAAATATTTAAGATTTTAATAAAATAAAAACAGTTATATCGCAATTTCCGGTCGTTCAAAAACCGTTTAAATGCACTTCTAAAAATTCGAACCTATACTCTACTATAAAGAAAATTATGTAAAATTAGTTTGCTTAGATTAGATTAATGTTTAGTGATATGAGGGATGCCATATTGTTAAAAAGAATAGCAAAATCACGTCTTGACTAAGTCTAAGTAATTATAAAACCATGTAAATGAACTTTGAAAATTTGTATACATTCTTTATGATACGTAAAAAAGATAAGTACGACATATAAAATTTAAAAGAATATTGTGCGTCATTAAAAAATCAATCAGTACAGAAGACTTGGATCTTGACCTTCAGGATCAATTAGCGACCTTAAATGTTCTTTAAAAAACTGAAAACATTTAAGGATGGTTTTTGAACTTAGAAGAACAGTTTTCCACAGCAACGTTTAAAAAAGCGTTAGGTTGGGAAATTTTATCCACCTCAGCACACATACATACACATACACATACATCCATCCGGACATTTTCTAAAAGTAGTGTATTTTGATTCTAAATGGTCCAAAACATATTTGGAACATGTTTCTAAGAAAACTTGTTTGCTTCCTTAAAGAGGAAGCTTTGTGATAGTGAAAAAAAAGTTTTTCTTAAAACGTGATAGAAATATGTTTTGAGCAGTGTTGGGTAAGTGTCTCATTTAGAAGGAACTCATTATCCTTACCGTTACTTGCCAAAAAAGGAACTCGTTATCGTTACAGTTACTTCAAAGAGTAACGAAAGGATACTTAAAAGTTACTTTAATTTTATTTAATTTTATTTAACACCTAAATAAAAAAGTATTAAAAAGGCTGTCCTTATCTAATCCATTTTTTAATATTTATTTTAACAGTGATTTGTTTAATGAAAAAATCAGACTTGTCTCCGCTCCATCTAAATATAAGGATCATTTTAAAAGCTAAGAAAATACCTAACATTATTTCAGCCGTTTGTTCTAAGAACGACCTAAGTCGAATTTGGCTGTTTTGAGAAAATGCGATTTAAAGATTCAGCGTTCTATTGTAAAGTGCAAAGTGTCACTGTTTGAAACTTTTTGCATTAATTATAAAGTTATATTATTCAGTAATTATTTTAGATGATAAAATGTGAAGAATAAATGTTTAAACAATTTTAAAATATATTATTTGTCCCAGATGACTTACGTCGTTTTTCCGACGAACTTGTAATACATGCTTTATAATCATTAAAATATGAAGAAAAGGATAGTAATAATAATAGTTTAAACATTATTAGTAATTCTAGGATATATTAGAAGAAAAAGGTAATTTTTACATTGTTGTAATGGTAATATATCATATTTGAAGAGATATATTAGTTTATAATTAATTTTAGATTTTCGGGGTATCAAACACTAATATTAATTTTAAATTATTAAAAATATATTAGCTTCAAAAATAGTTCATTGAACAGATTATAATAAGAAAAGAGAAATAATTATATGAAAAATATAAAGAAAAATGTGATCGTAAATTAAATAAATCAAGTTATTCACTTTCAATTTCGAATTTCTCATTCAAAGCTTGAGTCACTGTTTGCTACATTTTTGCAGATTTATGCAGAAATTGTCGATTGGTAGATTGAAGAAAAAGCATTAAAAAATAAAGATCCTTTCATTAGCCACAGTGATACAACACAGTGATACACAGTGCAAACAGTTTTTGTAGACCAACTGATATCATTGAATTACTGAAAGTGTTAAAAAATTGTATTACATCATTACAAAATGAAAAACTTTTATTGATTACCCTAACTTTTGCAAAAAGTGAAATAATGGTATAGTATATAAATTTATATAAAGAACTCTTAGGCAATTATGATAAAAATAAAATAACTCTCATCAAAGAACTTCAATTATAAAATCGAATTATCATTTTTAATCTGAATTAATCAAACAATTAAATTTAATTGATTGGGGGAGATGTTAATCATTATACAAACTATAATCTATAAAATCCATATTTTCAACTGATTGCTAAAACCAAAGTATTTTTGAACTCAGCATTTTCAAAATCAAATGCGCAAAGAAAAAACTGTAAATCCGCGGAATTCAATTACTAGCGAGGAATAAATAAATGACTTCATTGTATTTTCAAGACATAGAAAATTAAAATTACTATGAACTTAACTTTTGACTTTTAATGGCAAAATTGAAGAACGATTATTATTCAAAAATGCTTTACGTACAATGACACACAAATGTGATATAACTATGAGAAGAAAAAAGTTTTTTCTGTTACCGAATATAAATTATCACTGTCAAAACAAGTGTAATTATAAAAATATAAAAAAATATAAAAATATAAAAGTATAATTATAATTATAAAAATCTTGTAAATAGTTATTCAATTTCAAAATCACTATTCAAGAGAGATAAATATATTTAATTGTCAATAAATAATAAAAATAAATATAAATAAATAAAAACACGTTACAACCATAAGAGATATTTAAGAATGTATCAAATGCTTATGTAAATGTTCTACAGAAGATTGTCAATTTCAGAAAATTGCGAGAAAATGTAAACATTAATTGAATTTCAGTTTATAGCTTACTTGCTTCGACAATGCAACAGTCGATCTAAAACAAAATTACGAATTTCCTAAGTTTGTGTCTAGAATGCACAATCAAAATATAACATATTTTCCTGTGACGTTATTCATTATACGAAGTTTAAAAGGATACTGATTTTTTATTTATTATTAACATTCAAACCTACTTCGTAAAGTTTTTAATCTTGTACTACAAGTAATATAACAAATATTAGTTGAAGCTCGATAACGTTCTAATCGATGTGTGATGCTTCAAAACTTTAACAATTCAGATACAGTAAAGTTTTATTAATATTATTAAATTCACTAGTATTCAAATTTATAAAATCTTACTGTGTCTATATCAAACCACTAGTATGAATAATTTACAAATACAATAAAATAGTACGATTCAATACGGTTTACAAGTTTTTACTTTAATACAATAATCTATGGAGTGAAGATAACAGAATGTTCACACTAAAATAATAATGCTCGATACAAAGTAGTCACACGCTTTTCGCAAAAAGGTACATTACAACATTTTAAAGAAACATTATTTAAATGCCATTTATTATTTTACATGACATACAATTATACATCTAATAATAAATAAAAGGACCTACTTAATTTATTATACTAACTTTATTTTAATACGTAGTAACAATTAACAAAAGTTAAGAATTTTCAAGTTTGCAAATTATAAAGATATATTGTTACATATTCTTAAATTTACAAAATTCAATTGAAAAATATTGACCAATAAAGAAATTAACAATACAATCATATCTTATCGAGAAGATATTTAATAAGATAAGTGTGTCAAAATATAGCACAATATTAAAAACCTTTACATTTATCGTAGTTTAATGGTAATCTAAACAAACAATTTTATACTAATTGTTCTGTTTATAAAATAATTTGAAAATGAGTTCAGAATATTTAAACCAAGTTACATTGGATTGATTCAATTTCTCTTAATGCAAAATGTTTATTTACTGCAAAACGACAGCGAGACAGCAAAAACCTGTACTACATATCTTTATAAAACAATATAAATACTTGATTCACTATTCAAAACAATAATTTTTCAATTGTTTGCAATGTAATTTAGCAACATATTCATTAATATTACATGCAATTCAAATTAACTTAAGAATTGACGATCATGGTTACATACAATAAATCACATTTATGTAAATCATATTAATTTACACTCAACTAGAAGCATTGCATAATATTTCTTTCTACAGAAAAATTTGAATATTATATGTGTTATAATTTAATATTAAAAAAATTAAATTTGAGTATGCATCTTTAGCAAAATCGATGAGCAAGTGTAAGTTGATTTTATATATACGAGAAGTTTTACGGGACACTCCCATCACCTATGTGTGGTAGTGTTTGATCCTATCCCCAACCTTTTTATACCCCACTGAATTCCGTGATTCACCCCACCACAGAGCCATACCCTGTGAATGGGAAAAACTTGACAAACCAAGAAAACCCACGCCTGAAATCGGCCGATAGGAAAGTCAAACTTAGGCACCTTTCTTACCCCCGAAAAATACCTAAATTTTCGTTCCCCATCTGCGAAAACATCATTGTTGGGACGGGGTTCCCGAGTGGTCGTCAATCCAAGTACTAACCGCACTCAATGCTGCTTAACTTGGATGATCGACCACTCGCGCACCACCGGACCCCGGCAATGATACCGCTGTTTATGTTTAATATTTTAAAATAATTTTGGAAGAGTGTGAGAGAGAAAGAGAGGGAGAGAGAGAGAGAGAGAGAGAGAGAGAGACAATGGAAATTGGTACTCTATAAAAAAACGATCACAAGTTTTATTTGTAATTATATTTATGCACATCGACCATGCTACCAAGTACACCGTTATTCACTCACTCTATCATTAATGGACTTCTATCAACTCTCTAAATTTTTTGGAGTGAAATTTTCTCCAAACGAGTGAATTTTCACTCTAAAAGAGTGAATTTGTTCACTCCAGTCTAATAAGTGAATTTTACCATTCTAAATTAGAGAGTGACTAAGGATTCACTCTAACTTTCACACTAGGTTGGAGTGAAATTTATATTATAAAACCTATAAATTAATCAAAGTTTCAAATTACGACTTATTACTTTTAAAACATTATCTGCACCAGGAATCCTGAATTGAATTTTCAAGAAATTTCATTATTAATTGTACAAAAAATGGGTTAAAAAATATACAATTATGTGGTTAATTAATTAATCTAGTGGTTATAGGTAGCTTTCATTTAAAATCTCTTAAAAATTTAACCAGATATAGTTTTTACAAATTCAAATGGAATATTGAACCATTTAAAAAATTAGAATTTATTACAGGAATCTGTATTGCCTACTTTTTTATTTTAAACAGTTATTCGAGAATTTACAAATTTTGTAAATGAAAATGACTACTATGCCCTGCAAATTTGCATATTGTATTAGCAAAGTTTGGTTTTGGTAGTTTCAAAAGATTCCGGTATTATTTCTAACCGGAAAACAGTTAATAATACCTCTCGAAAAATCAACTGAACATTTCTGGTAAAGGCATATAATGTCGTATTTTATAAATATTTATTTTAAAGAGAAAAAAGTATAAATTATAAGCTGGTATTGTAGGAATCGGTATGTATTTTACATCCCCTTAAATTGCAAAAGTTTTATTAATTTTAAAAAATTTATAACATCTTAAACTTTTCTTAAAAATGCATAAATTGAGAAAATGTAGTAAAAAAATATTAAACTCTTCGGCCAAATATTCAAGTTATGATAATAATACTGAATTTCATATAAAATATAATTTTTATATCATTTTATTAAAAATAACAATTTATTAGTTCTGAATTATTATGTCTTAAACTGATTTTAAAATTACGGGAAATAAAGCAATATGTAGATTTTTCTGATTAAAAATGTATCTCAAATGATCAGTGTTGGGAATAACGCGATAAAAGTAATGAAGTTACTTAAAGAGTTACGTTACTTGTAACAGATTTAGTAATCTCAAATCCTAAACCCATAGACCTAGGCTTAATACTAAATATATGAAGCAAAACCTTAGTAACTTTTAAGCTAATGGATCTTAGGTTTTAGTATTTATAAATAGAATATAATTAATATAAAGAATAACTATAGAGTTATTTTAAATTTACTTAAATTTGCTCCTGAAATATAAATTTTTTTCAATTTCATTTAGGTTTATACAACCAAATATAAAAGTATTTTTTTAAAAATTTGGTCTACTTCACTTCATAAATATTGATTTACAACGAAAAGTTCCTGAGTTTTTTAGACAAAATGATACAATAGTTTCCCAATGTTCCTAGAGCGTACAGTATTTCTTATATAGTTAAGAAAAAGTCTACTTACTTTTTATACCAATTTAAAAATATTTGTGCATTTATATAAAATTGGAATATACCCTGGTAGAAAATTAATCTAGAACTATGTAGATCTATCTAGTTTACCAAGGAAATAATCGAGGGCCTCGATAAAACTAGATAATTTTCTACCAGGGTAAGTAACCATAGTTAAAAATGAGATCATTTTATTTAAATAAAAAATAGTGCTTTTCTATAATTTATAGCTTTTCTTATAAATACGATTTTCCATTTGATGCACAATTTCTTTATCATGCTGTAATAAATATGTCAAATTAATTTCAAAATGTTTCGACAAAAGCTAATGCCTTCAAAAAGTTCTGAATAAAAGAAAAGCATAAACTGTAGAAAAAACGTTTTTTGTAAAAAAAAAGCACATTTACCTTATTGAATGTTTACCCGATGTCCAGCAGCTTACGCCATAAACTATATACCTTCTAACGGTCATTAACCAGCTCATTCGGAAAAATGGTTTGGCCCTAGGGTGGTCATACTTTAAAATGTCATTTTATAAATAAAAATTTGATTGAAATCAATAATGCGATACGATTTTGTGTTAAGAAAGGTTTGAGAAATCGAAAAAATAAATATCGATTTATTATCTAGAAATGTTTGGGATTTCCCTAAACGTAGAACTTTAGTCTTTTGGCCAAAATATAAAAAAAAATTTATTGAATTTTTTAAATCACTGTAATTCTAAGAATGTTTTAAAGCCTATAAGACGTCAAAACTCAATGTTTTAATGCAGTTAAACTTATTTAGGTAAAATAATTCTAAATTTAAACTTTAAACGCGTTTTTCTCGAAACTAATTTTCTAAATTTTAAAACGCAGCTTCCGCATACGACTTTTATGAATCTATTCAAAACTTTCAAAAAATATACTTTAGCATATATAGGACATAAACTCTTGATTACATTTTAATTTTTTTCTTCTAATCTCATTTTATCCATCAGTCTTTGTCAAAAAAACGGGATTTTTAAGCATTTTCATAAGTCAAACGAAAACTAGTACGTATTAAATAATTAGAAGATGATTCTTTAAATCTGGTCAACAGTTTTTTTTTGTTGGACAAACAAAGAAGTGACTCGTTATTTTAAAGCTTTATCTCAAACTGCTATACGTAAGTGACATTTTGAAAACTGGTAATTTTCGTTTAAAAAATCAATTTTTTCGAGTAAGTCTGAAAATAATCGATTTCTTCAGCTAAAACTTCGCACAGAACTTATTAATATCATCCTTAAGGGTAAAAAAAGAACTATTTTCGATTCTTTAAACTTTTATTAACACAGAAACGCACCGCATTTTTTATTTTCATAAAATTTTCAGTTTGAAAATGACAATTTAAAGTACGATTATACATTTTTAACAAAACCAGCTTTTTCTGTAGTTTTTGTTTTCTTTAAATTCAAGTAAAAAGACTTTCTTATGTAACAAATTTATGTTATACTTCATTGGTTTTATAAAAAAAAAGAACTTTTAGTCTTTATGTTCTTCTTTTAGAGATGCGACTTATATGTACTGTGATGGACGGAAGGGGGAAGAACGAGAGAGGAACAAGTTGGTGTTTACTCTTGATTGGACTCTTGATTGCATCGCGACGACCGGAGCGGTCCCGCACACAAAGATGCAAGCTCTGCACTTTTGCGTGTGGGAACGCTGCTGCGGCGACGAGCAGAGCTGACTACGCGTCTTGCTCGTATCCGCTTCGCGATAAGGAGCTGCCACGAAGAGCTCAAACTCATCCGTGACACGTCCTAGGTCAAAGGAGCGACTTCCAGGTCGCTTGAAAAAGCATCTGCTGGGTTCCTCGAGCGCCTCGACAGCGCGTGCGTATATGTGTGTGTAAGTGAAAATATTTTCATTTTTATAAACGTTTTCTTTTTGCTTTGTATCCTTTTGAATGGCGCTTTAGGTTCCATCCAATGTTCTTTTTTCCTTTCTATGGTGATATGTTTTTCTTTCATGAATATTTGGTTTAACAGCCGCTGCTCCCCCGGTAGAAACGTTCACCAACGATTCACCAATCGTTGGCCAATTTTACTAAGGTTGGCCAGTAGTTTCACTAACCATTCGCCAACGAACCCACTTATTTTGAAACGCTTTTCCGTCCATCATTGGCCAACGAATGCTGAAAATTTTAAAACGGCGAAAAGCACTAAATACTGCTTAAGAAAGCTATGTAAAAGGTTACGGTATATTATACAATCAATAAAAAGTCATTATATGAGCATAATTATATAATTTACTTAAAAATTTCACATTTAAATATATGTACACATAATTAAAATTAGAGGTTAGGTGTAGTAAATTGATGATTTAGTTTACTACCCTAGTCAAGGAAATCTTATATGCCAAAATTTGTCGTATGTGTGCCAAAACAGCTAATTGGAAGACATTTGGCGTACTCTGGCAAACTTTGTCTAAATCTAGTAAACTTTAGCAAACTTTGGCAAACTTTTGACATCAAAACCATTTCCACTAGGGTAATACATTATAATTTATATTATAATTATGAATTAAGTATAAAATAAAAAATGCTTTTTATCAATTCTATAGTATAATATGAAAACATGGGAAGTTGGAGAGATAGTAAAAAATTATCCCAAAACCAGTAGTTGTGAGAGATATTTGAATGCTCCGCAACTCAAGGTGTGCTCTTAGTTTGCGCGAGAAGCGCGGGTAGTCACAATATACACATATACATCGAATCATTCGCAACCATAACCCTATTTTAAATAAAAATTTAATTATATTTTACAACTTCATGACAGCATATGCGCTATTATTTTTATCATTCAGTGGTTTATTGTAAAATATATATTTAGTGACGTACATTTAACGATTCAATTTATAATTTGAAAATAGAATTTTAGAATCACAAATAGAGCAGTCGTTGGTGAACCGTTGGTCAATTACAGCAGTAAGTATTGGCCAACGTCATTGGCGAACCGTTGACGAACAGGCCATCTCGGTTGGTCTACTTTCTACCAGGGTGCTTTACAAGAAGAACTACTTTTTCTGGCATGTGCTATACATTATAATCTTCTATCATTTTAACGTGTTTTACAAGACGCATCTGCATTCTTTTTAGCCGACTTAGTAATATGCAAGAGAATTCGTTGGTTTTAGAAAATATAATTTGGCAGATTATGTACCGGATATACCTTACTCTATACTACACTGATAAAATTTATAGTTGCAAATTCATAAATTCAAACTCAAAATGTATGTATAATTTACCTGAAAATATATGACTTTTTATGATAACTCGACAATTTTATTCAACAACTTTGAGATTTTACTTCAAAAATCATAAATTTTACTTAAAAAATTACAAATTTTGCTTACTCTTCAAGTACCATCCGTTATTGAATTTCCAAGCACTTATTGACAGTGTACAAACAAAAATGTACTTAAAACTATTGTGTCTGAAAACGAATATTTCCTTAAATTAAGTAAAATCATTTATATTGTTTTATTGTTTCACGGTGTTCTTCTTAGTTACTAATAATTATACTTGAGTGGTTCTTCGCGAGCTTGGATTAATATACTCGAGGTTTTATAGATATGATGTACGAACTTCTGTACGACTAAATTTTATGAGTTTAACGTACAAATTTTTTCGCAACTGAATTTTATGAATTTAATGTCAAAATTTGTTTGCAACTAGATTGTATAACTGACGCACATATTTCTTCACAGTTAAATTTCATAAATCGGGTTCTTCCGTAACGGCCATAGGACCTGGAATTTCACCCGAATTTAGGGCAATACCTTTTTCCTTTCCTGGCTTTAACTTTAGCGTGTACGTTATTCCGAACGCTCGTGAAGGAATTATTTTATTGGAAGCGGCGTGGTGCCTTCGCTATTTCTTGCAGCCTTTAATACTTAGGGATTTTCTGGTCCCCTATTTAATAACTCGATTAATAAAGCGAAATTTTGCTGTTTGCGGGATAATCAAGTAGGATATTAACCCATGTAATGTTACATTAAGGCTTTCACCTTGAAACTGATGGTTACAGTTTCAAATAATTTATTAGTGTTAAGGAGGCAATTTTAGTTACTTCTCTAAATTTTCCCAAATTTTCAAACTTTGCAATATTTCAAATATTCAAAAAAAAAAATATTTCTTTTTAATTATTCAGATTTTTAAATTTCTCAAACTCTCCCAAAAAAATTCTTTTTCAAATTTCCAGCTAGTAAACTAGGTCGCCTGGAGTTAACATGATCGATAGTTTAGATATTTTCATTGTCGGGATCGCTGAGAAGCTTGCAGAGGGCATTAGAGATCTCGCATTGCTTACCACGTATTGTATTATTTTCGCGGCCCTGCTTATCGTCTTGGGTGGCATTATCCGCGGGTCGATTAGTCCATTAGTACTTCGGTGTCCAAATTAAATTGTATAATATTGTCTCGCAATAATTCTACGCTTCTGTGCACTATATGCTCGTTTTCGGTTAACGCTGTTCTGTTTGCTAAGAACCGGGTAGCTGCTGCGAGTCCTGACATTTTGCCCTCGAGGTTAGAGAGCTTGCGTTCTACTAGGTCTGTCTGATTCGGGAGTAGGGCTGCAATTAGGCGAGTGTCGCTGACTAATGCTACCACGACTGCCTGGATTTCGAACTCGCTCGTCTCATCCAGCATACCGAATAGGAATTTCCTATGAAGGGCAGGATCGAGCGGCGCACGAGATAAGGTTCTTCGTCGATGCTATGTACCTGTACTAGGTGTAATACGCGTTCTGTCTGACGAGCCGCTTCTTTAGCCAGTCTTTCCATCTCAGCTGCTTCAAAGCGAGGGTCCCATGCGTGCAAAACTATCGCGGCTGGTTGCACTAACGTCTCTCTGGCCCGAAAATAAGTTTTTAAATATATCTATTGTATAATTTTCCAGTCTGTGCTGAAGTCGCAAGCGGAACTATTTTTTATGCATTAATCCCACGTCTTTTCCCAGATGATTCCGTGGTTCGTCTGCATGGTCCCAATGCTCACCCTGCAACCGAGTGGGCAATCAAATCGGTGTTAAAGCGTGATTTAAGTTGGCACCGCAGCTTCAGCACGGTGGCTGGTTGAGCTGGTTGTTTATCCGTTTTAGCTTTTTGTCTCATTTTTACGCTGCGCGTCCGGGGCGACGTAAAAAAAACAACAAAAAACGAACGAGCCTAGCTGTTACTCGGCTTTTTCGGCCTGCCTGGCCAATTCTCTCGGTCTCTCAATTTTGTTCACATGCACGATTACTTCCGTACCGTTACGTTGTTCGTCTTGTGGTTAATTTTGAATATTTTCAGTAGTCCGAGGTATTCCTTCACAAATTTTCCTTTCTTTGGTCCTTTTAGCGCGTATACTGTCTCTCCCTCGCAGAAATGCTTGGTATTTAATTTCCGATCGCAGTAGTATTTAGAGCGGTATTTTGACTGCACGAGGTTCATGGCTGCTGTTGTCTGAAGGGTAGTAAGGTAAGCCGTCGCGTCTTCTATATACGCGTTGTATGATAGGCCGTCCTCGCCCCTGGGAAAGTTGGATGGAGGCCTAGGTTTCGTCCCAAAAAGAAGCTCGTGCGGGGAGAGCCAGGTGTTCTCGTGTTCCGTGCGGTTATATGCGTGATGGCAAATCGCGGTCCACTCGTCCCATTGGTCGATGTCGGTCACATATTTTCCTAGATATTCCGTTAGCGTATGGTGCATCTTCTCGATCGAACCGTTTGATTGGGGGTGATACATGGTTGTATTAAACTTCTTGATTTGAAAAATTCTTGCAAACTCTTCCAACAGACGGTTTTGGAAGTGCATACCTTGGTCCGTGACGATCGCCGCCGGGCCGAAACGCATTTGCGTATTTTATCGGCGTCAGGATTATGTATATCGTTAACATATCCTGCACCTATAGAATATACTTCTTTCCGCGTTTAGAGCTTTCTAACGGGCCATAAAAGTCTAAGGAGATGTGCGTGAAAGGTAACGACGTTGTGTTGCTGATTAAGAGCAATTTTATTAGGGAGAAAAATAGACAGTTCCCAGAAGGCCACGCCGGCATATCATCAGACAGGTGCAGTTTCACCAAAGGCTCGGCGCAATGCTTCTTGATGACGTATGTGAGAGTAAGCACATTACCAAAGATGGCTGATGAATTTACGTCGGATGGGTTGCGTTTCCGATCGTAATTAAGCAAGATTTCTTCGAAATCTTCAATAGGGCCTGCGCCCTCGATCTCTGTTAGCACTGGTGATTCTGGCGATTCTGGCGGATCTGCGATCGATACTCTGTTTGGTCTTAATACAACCGGGGCAGTTTTTAGGCCTGAATTCTGTTTATCTTTTATGGTAACGAACTTCTCTTGGTTTTTGTTCGGATCGGCGGCGGTAGGGTTTGTCGGTCCTGGATCTGAGGCAATACTTGATTTGCTGTCCATCAAGGTTATCTGAACGCCATTTTCCCGTTTATGTCTTTCTCTTCTATATCGACGATTAATTTCGAGTGGAATTTTCCGTCTGGCCACGGCTACCTTGCTCGTATGGGAGAACTTGGGGTGTGGCTTGGAGTCAGATTTGGCTTTTTGTGGTTAGTTTCAGGCGGGGTTTTTTGTGACGCTGGATGAGCAGGATGGATCGAGATTTCTATTGCCTGGTCGATTTGCGTTATAGGTGTGTGTAGCGGGAATAACCATCTAGCTGAACTGATTGGCGACTCAAGGATTTCGCGCGAGTTAGAGGCTACTACCGCGAGCGCTTCTGCACACTTACACTTTTCATCTAAATCAGCAATTTTTGGGAAAAATTTCGAGTTTGCAGCGGCTCAATCCCCATGTCGACTTCTCCTGAATTCTTACTTTCACCCATGCTCGACTCCCCGTCCAATTCGCTACATTGCTCGCTCGGCTCGAACAATTGTGGGAGTAATCAGTCTTGGCTCGCTTGCATTTTACGCGTTGCGTAACTTGTGGTTGCACTCCCTATGGGCATTGCTTTGCTGACTAGCGGTACCCATTCAGGGGACAACGATGATTCGGAACTTATCGATTTCATCGACGCGTCATACTCTGCTGGCCGTTCTAATGGCCAAGATTTCTCCTGCCTTATAGACTAACGCTTGAACTTTTTATTTTTCCGATCGAGTTCGTAATGTTCCGTTTCGTCTGATTCAGATGCACGGCGTTTGGTTTTTTAACCGACTTCGAAAAAGAAGGAGGTTCTAAATTCGACATGGCTTTTTTTTATGTTTGTCCAGCGATTATTCCGAAAATACTCGACCGACTCGGATGAAATTTTTTTATATGAAAAGTAATTATCCTCAGGTGGTCCCATTCAAATTTTGTGATTATTGATCCAGTATCTCGCCAGTAATTTAGTTTTTTATGAATATTTTTTCTGTTCATTTCGGCCTCTGCCGACTTTGTCCGCCGATTATTCGGAAACTATTGAACCGATTTGGATAATATTTGTTTTTAATGAAAGATAATTATCTCATGTTGGTCCCATTGTATTACTGGGCCAGTATTGAGCCTTGAGTGCATTTTTTGACACTTTTTAGTGCATTTTTTCTTCAAAAAATTTTTTTATTATCCTCATCTGTCCCTTGTTTTCTTACGGCGCGCATTCTAAACATTTTTCCCGGCGGTTGGTTGACTCCGCATCCAGTTCGCTTCGCTTATCGTCTAGCTCATAGAGTTTTATCCGCGACAATTCAGGGTTGATTTTACCCTTATCGATGACCGAATTTCGTGATAAAGGGTCCGCATTACCATGACTACCCGTTGTTAATCCCGGGTCTGTACATTCTTACAAAATCATAGCCTATCAGGGCCGCTTTCGGGCGGTTAAAGCGCAAGTCGGGCTGCTTGGATGTGTGGAAATGTTTATGCGTTTCGTGATCGGTTGCGGCCGTAAATTTCCTGCTGTAAAGATAATATCGGAACTGTTCCTTTGCGTAAACCACCGCTAACAGTTCCTTGTCGTACGTCGGGTATCTGATTCGCTGCCTTTAAGGCACCGTGACGCGTATGCGAATGCAGCTCACGGTCCATAGTCGATAATGCCCCAGCCGATTACTCCCGCATTTTCTATGTGGAACTCGTTCGTGAAGTGAACGAGGTGCCGGAAGTTGCTCGTTGGATTTAAATTTTTTTTGCGTGCACATCGGGTAACAGAGTGCGAGGTGTCCTACTTTTACGACGGATACGTCTGCTCCAGAATCGGCGTAAAATTTGCCTTGACTCTCTATTAACTTAGGGTAGTCCAATAAAACGATTGATGATTGCCGTCTCGCCGTAATGAATTTTATATTCCCTGAGTTATGGGGCTTCTTGACTCTCGACTTTACTACCTGACGCTCCGCGCTTGGGGTTTGCGACGCGCCTCTTTCTAGTTTTCTGCTGTTTATCGCTATTGCGCTCATCGGAGGGGTTGTCGCCGTCTTGGTTATCGTCGTGACCATCCTGGCGATTCCTTTTATTGCCCGGGTGTTCTTACGTTTTTTATCGTAATTGTTATCGCGATCGCCCTGCCTGTTGCTACTAAATCATCTATTATCGCGGTTCGCGTTGCTACTGTTATTGATATACGCGTTGCCGTTATTATTTTTGTATGGATTTTTAATTAAATTTCTCTTTATAGGATCAATCACTCTTCTACGGTTGCGTGCCCGTGGCGTTCGCAGTATATGCAATATCAACCGCATTGCGATTGTTTCAATTGGAAGTTTTTGTTGTTACCATTATAATTATTGTTTTTATTATTGTTGTTATTGTACTTATTGTTCGGTTTAAAAATTGGACGCTGTGGTTCTGGTTCCAGCGCTTCATCCACAACTACGCGTCGTATCTGCGCTGGGACTGGCTCTGCTGCCGTCGTGCTTTTGGCAGTGGCTCGGTGCGCACACTGCCTTCCTTTAAAGTCGAACACGATTCTTATCGTTTCGCCGAGGACGTCCCGGTCTATCTCCGAGTACTTGGAGGTCGAGCGGAGCCTCCAACCCATACAAAAATTGCTAGTCTTTTTGTCATTGCCTGAGAGACTGGGGGCCAATTCGATCACTGTCAAGATTCGATTGTGCAATTTTTGCATTCGCACACCGTAGTCGCCCGCAGGTTTGCCCGGATTTTGCTTCAATACTTTGACCTGTGCCGTGATGTTATCCGTGATGCCTGTGTTTCCGTACTGCATCGTCAAATCTTCTAGCAGCTGATCAGCGTGAGAGTATCTGGTTAATCCTGACGTATACCCGTCGGCGGCTTTACCGGTTAATATTGTTGACAGGCCTATGAGTAATAGGTATTCCCTACTCTGTCCGATATCGCCTAGTACCGTGTGCACCGATTGAAAGAACAAATTTAATCTGTCGGGATAACCGTCGAAATTTGGTATTACGTTTAGCGCCTTATAGCACCTTATTTACAGTAATTTTCTTACTGCTTAGCCTATCGTGCCTAAGGCTCAAGCTGCGATTTCGATACTCGGGCTCTTCCCCCTTATCTTCGTCCGAATGGGTTAAAAAGCCGCCTTAAAGGGTTCGATAACACCACTCTAGGATTTAAAAAATAATCGTTTATTTTTTTTGTTCAATCAATAATTGAGGGTCATAAACACAATATCTAATTCGTTCTATGGTAAAAAAAAATTGTAACAGCTTCAATTATCAATTTTTCCGTCGTGTCTCGAAATGTGTGTTTAGATCATATGCGGTACCGGTCCGACTTTTTGGTTTTACCTGTTGAAATATTAAATACCTGCCTTACTTACGAGGTAAAAGGTCATTAGGTTACCTTTCGTGGTCATCAGGGTGCGCTGATACTATAATATACATATACATATATTATATGTACACTATATAATACGTGTATGCGTGAGTGATTACAGCTGCGAAGTAACGCCAAGTCAGACGCTCCAATTTGTTTTTGCCGTTGATCATTTTATTTTTTGAATAAATAATCATCACAATAAAGTTATTTTATAGTGCATTATCAATAATAATCGTACACTAATCAAAATGAGTGATAAAAAACCTCAATACAGTGAAAAGATGTCCGGACGGGGAGGTACCTCCAATGCTATAAAACGGAAAATTTCAAACCGCGCTTCACCACTGAAGGTAAAAGCTACTGGAGATTTATCAAAATGCACGTACAAAGCACCACTATCTCAAGAAGTTTATGAAGCGATTTTTTCTGTTTATGAAGAGTTGAGCAGTGACGATCTTCTTACACTTTGCCTTGGCGGATTCACTGAAAATACGTTCTATTTTCCACCGATGCTGCAAAAAAAGGCTCGGTTGGATTTAAAATCAGTCAGACAGGAGAAAGAGGAAGAGAATTTCAATTTAGATTACCAACGGTACGGTGCACGTATCGCAGATTAAAGGTAAAACGAATTTTTTTAAGAGTCAAGAACTTGTAAAACTTTAAACGCGTTTTTCTCAAAACTACTTTTTTCATACTGGGCGAAAACGCTGCTCGAAAACCGCTCGATGGATCGCTTACAAATTTTTACTGTAGCTTCACAGTCGAATTATCTAAAGAAGTACATAGCTGTTTTTTGATTAAATCAATTTTTTTTATTAATAATTTATTGTGAATTTTTACGTTAAAAAATTAAAATTTTTTAAAACTTATGCCATTTTTTTTTTAAATTGATAAAATTTTCAATATTTTAATTGAATTCTTCAAATAATTATAGATTCGAAAAGTTCGGAAAATTTTTGAAAATATTCAAATAGTATAGTAAATTGTAATAGTAAATTTTCAAATATTCAAATTTTCAAAATTATTATATAGTACATGTTTGCCAATGGAGGAAGATTTAGGTGCAATAGACCACACGGTTGCGTTAAAGCTTTCATTCGTATTTTGAGTGAATCCGCCAAGGCAACGTGTAAGAAGATCGTTACTGCTTAACTCTTCATAAACTGGAAAAATCGCTTCATAAACTTCTTGAGATAGTGGTGCTCTGTGCGTGTAGTTTGATAAATCCCCAGTAGCTTTTGCCTTCAGTGGCGGAGCTCGGTTTGAAATGCTCCGTTTTCTAGCATGGGAGGTACCTCCCTGTCCGGACTTCTTTCCACTGAATTGAGGTTTATATCACTCATTTTGATTAGTGTACAATTATTATTGATAATTCACTATCAAACAACTTTATTGTGATGATAATTTATACAAAAAATAAAAAGATCAACGGCAATAACTAATCGGAGCGTCTGACTTAGCGTCACTTCGCAGCTGTACTGACTCACGCATACACGTATATTATAGTGTACATTTAATATATGTATATGTATATTATAGTATCAGCGCACCCTGATGACCATGAAAGGTAACCTAATGACCTTTTACCTTGTAAGTCAGGCAGGTATTTAATATTTCAGCAGGTAAAAGCAAAAAGTCAGAGCGGTACCGCATATGCTCTAAACGTACACTCCGAGGCGCGGCGAAAAATTGAAAATTGAAGCTGTTACAAATTTTTTTTTACCATAGGACCTATTGAATATTGTTTTTATGACCCTAAAGTATTGTTTAAGCCAAAAAAAGAAACGATTTTTTTTTAATCCCAAAGTGGTGTTATTGTACCCGTTAAGGCGACTCGGACGAAGATGAGTGGGACGAGCCCGAGAATCGGAATAAGGCGCTAAAAGTAATACCAAATTTCGACGGTAATCCCGACAGATTCAATTTGTTCTTTCAATCGGTGCACGCGGTACTAGGCGATATCAGTTCAAAACATGATGACTGCTTAAACGCTGGCTAATCACTGCTAAGATTCCGAATTATGCGAAACGTAAACAAAAAAGATTAACCTCGAAAAAGACATACATACGTATATACTATTTTGCGAGTTGTCTTTATATGTTTTCATTTAATAAGGATAAAAACGTGTAAAGGTGGATTTTAAACAATGCATCAACAAGAATTGGAAGTAAATAAAAATATATTTGATGCATCGAGTTACATAACCTACAAATATTTGTACTATGGAATACTTATTTTTGTGAGGTTTAAAATATAAAAGTTAGATCAATACATATAAAATATATGGTAATATAAGCCATTTCATTGGTTTCATGGGTTTGTTTAATTAATTATAAGTCAATTTATAGTTGTTTACTCTTTTTTATTTCGCTCGGCAGTCCTTCAGCAGTGATGCTAGTAAAAAATCTGACGAAATTCGTGTGTCAACTGGCGAGTCACTGCTGAACTCACTGGCCAGTTCATTTTTAACTGGGTATAGACTGGCGAGCCACTGCTGAACGATTCTACCAGAGTTGCTATATTGGATCCGACATTTTAAATGTCAAAAATCTAATTATAAATTCATTATCAGCGACTCAGAAAAACACTGCATACAAAATTTTAGATAAATTGGTTGCATGCAACAGTGTAAAACCACTGCTAGTTCAGAAGTGTTGAACTGTTATTCCAAATATCAAAAAATTATTTTTGAAGTTAACTCAATTTTACCGAGCAGTGCCTCTGTAGATCGCTTATTTAGTACTGGAGGGTTGATTTTAACTTTGAAAATATTCAAACTTACTGATGATTCGTTTAAAAAACAACTATTATTGAAGTTAAAAAATATATTTAAATATAATCCTATTTAAATTATTTGTATCCAAACTTTTTATTTTATTACAATAAAAACTAGTACCGTAAAACGGAGTGATTATGTCCAGTTGGGAAAATAGTCTTGCCAATTTTAATTATTATTAACGTTTTTTCGGTCGTTTTGGTTTAGTAACTTTATGCTTATTACCTCTCGTTGTACAAAATACCGACTATACTTACAAAATGTTTTATTTTTTTTAAACTACGTAGTTTAATTGGTAATGTTTGCTCATTTGTTTTATTTCTCGAGAATTTATGACAATTAATATTCAACCATTTAAACCTCGGTCGAATTCAGCAGAGGGTTTACATGGTTTTGTACACGTTTTGAATTGCATATTAATACTTTTTCTTTATATAATTTAAACCTCTTAAGGTAAGAGTATATCAATTTTAAAAACTTTGTACGTCCCAAATACGGAATTAAAATATTAGTAATTTGTTATAAGAAATAGAGTTTTTCATAAAATTTGAAGTCAATTCACCTTTAATTATTGATATGCTAAAAAACCTCGTATGAGGTTAATAAAGCTTAAATTAATAAAAAAAAAAAAATTATTGAAGTTATAAATTTTGTATTAATTTCATCAAAAACGACCATTTTGCAAAAGACACTTGCGAGACTCTGGAAGATGCAACTGAAAAATGTTTAAGCTATTTTCAAAGGAAATCAAGTAAAAATACGTTTTTTTCTATATACGTTTTAAGCATAAAAAGTCATTAATATAATAATGCAGCGGATTTCTTAAAAGAAAACAGCCGATTTTCATGTAAAAAAATTGTTGTCTTTTTAAACCGCGTACTCTCACCGAAAATAAAATAAATGATTGCCGACTTATATTCAATATACGTAATTGTACTGTAATGTAATTAAAAAATCTCATGACGAATATAGTATAAAATTTCCCAATACCCATAACGGTAAATTTAAGACTTATTAGATTAATAGTTAATACAACGAGGCATATTATGAGCTCTAAAAAATTTTTTGAAAAAAAAGAGCCGACTTTGAAAAATGCATTAAAAAGTGTGAAATAATTCACAAAAATGTTCTCAAACTCGGCGCCGAATTACAAATTGACATATACCGTCACCTCTTTTTGTTTCATTGGGAATCTTATTCTTGACTAATTGTTTGATAGCGTAGTTTGCGTACCGACGTTAGGTGGCGATGGCCTAAGCACATTAAGATTATCCCGGGATAATACATAAAAGCTCGTGCCAACAGTTACAATTGTAACAGTATTATTTGAAATATATGTGATAGTTTAGCCGATGACTATCATTTGAAGAAGATTGTTGCATTGGAAGTTCTTTTGAAAAGCATTTTCTTTCAAACCAGTGCTTTCGATTACAAGTTATTAACTTTAAGTGGGATATACGATAGTGGCACATATTTCGTTCCAGGTTTAACGAAATTTGACCCATTTCAATATTATTTATAAATTATATTCTTGAGCAAGATACTACTGTCACGGACCCTATTGTGGATCAGTTCCTCTATTGTGAATCAATTTATGTTAAAACTATATTGTTAAAGTTTTGCGTTACTTTTATTATTATTTGAAATAATAAATAACTTTTTATATTGATAACATTTAGGATAATTCTGGTGCAACGTAATTATTCGTTCAATTTTGTGAACGATGGTAGTTATCTTTTGATATGTTCGTGCTTTGTAAGAGTAAGCTTAGTCTTTAATATTTTATTTTAATTTTCAAACAATTTACCAAAAATGGCACAAAAACAAAAAATTTGGTAAGATTGTACATTGAGAAAAATATTTTGCTGGAGAAACTAGAATTTAGTTGCTCGATCTGTACTACATTTAGGTACAATAAAAGTGATGAGAGATTTTAACACAATATATCCAGTTCAATATACTTAATTCGCACCGAATATATTTATTCGTCGCTCAATTCTCATGCAATTTCCGTTTAACAAAACATTTTTCATTCTATATAATTGTGTAAACAAACTCTATTGCTGGTTAGAATATTGCCCTAACTGCAGTATAATCTTGTACGATAATAAAATAGCATTTTACTTGTAATAATACGCATAGTTCTAGCAACAACGCCGCGTATAATATATATTTTATTAGTGTGTGATCACTAACCTGTTTCCACAGTGTATTTTAATTATTATTATTATTACTATTCAACCAGGTACAGAGTACCTTGATGATTTACATTCCGGCAAGCATCAAGGATCGCAGGAGGTAGTTTAACTACCTGTACAGAGTTCTAGTTAATCTTAATATTATATTATATATTTGCTTATAGATTTTAAAATACGTTTTTAATTTCCAAAACAATAACAATAACTAAACCTTAATAATTAATTGCAATTAAGAATAATATTATAATAATATCATTTTAAATTACAAACTAAAACTAAAAATTAAAAACTAACATCTAAAAACTGTCAACAATAAATGATTGTCGTAATATATTAAATAATATTATTATACATTAAGTATCACCCATTTTTTGATTTTGGTCTTTATATTTTCCATACTATAATTTAAGTTTTTCAACTCATTTGGTAATTGATTAAAATATTTTGTTGCGATATATCTATTACTTTTTTTACCCATTTCTAAAGAAACTTTAGGTAGCTCTAGGCTTTTATTTCTAGTTTTGCTGTTTAAATTTTTATATATATTTTTTAAGGTATTGTAGTTATAAACCAATGTTTGGAGTATATAAGTTCCTTTGTTATTTGGAGGCATGGAATCTTTCTGCCAATTATTATTATTAGTAACTATTATCTTAAATATTCTATTTTGTAATTGGTAAAGTGGCTTAATGGCACTATCGTAGGCCAAACCCCACGCCACTATACCATAACTAGCCAAACTATTAAATAATCCATAATATATAATAACTAGTGATTTTTTATCCAATATTTTATTCAATTTAGCAAATATATAAACTAAGTACTTAGTTCGTTATACTATATTAAGATATCAAGTGACCATCTCATGTTCATATCTATAGTAACCCCTAGGTATTTACAACATTGATCTCTTTTTAAACATTATTCTTGTATTTTGATTTCAATATGATTTGGTATTTTATCATTATAGCTTGCAAAAGTTATGAATACCGTTTTATCAGTGTTTAATGCCATTAGATTGAATGCTAACCAATCATTTACTTTGTCTAGCATTTTGTTCATTAAGGTAGTTTCTTTTCCCAATTTTCTTCGGAACTTAGTATTACAGTATCATCAGCATATGAGATGATAGAGTCATTAGGCATTAGGTTAAATATATCATTAATATAAATAATAAATAACAAAGGACCAAGTATTGTTCCTTGTGGAATAACCAATACTTCTGTTAAAGTATAACTTTTAATTATTCTATTCTAACAATTTGTTTTCTGTTACAAAGATACCTTTTAATAGTTTTAGTGCAATACCCCTTATGCCATACTTGTCTAGTTTTTCTAATAAAATTAAATGATCAACTGTATCAAGTGCTTTCGCTAGGTCTAGGAAAGTATCTATAATAGGCTTACTTTTGTCTAGGTTTTTGTATATAAATTCAGTTACAATAGCTAGTGCATGTGTTGTTCCTATTCCTTTTCTGAATCCAAATTGTTTGTTAGAAATTATCTTGTATTTTTCTAGGAAGTTAAGGAGTCTAATATGTAATTTTTTGTCAAAAATTTTTGTAAAGTTTGATATTAGGGAAATGGGCCTATAATTTGTAGCTTTACTTTTATCACCAGCTTTGTAGATTGGTACAATTTCTGCACTTTTAAAGTGATTTGGACAAATTCCTGTTTGAATACTTAAGTTAATTATATTAGTTCCCCATTAGCCAGGCTTGCCGTGGCAAAATCGCGGCAATAGTTGCTGTGCAATGTTTGTTAACAAGTTGCTTCCAACTTGCTCTCAAGAAATGACGAATATCAAGGATTGATGTCAATGTGCCGTAAAAATGACTGCAAATGCTTGCCACCAAATTGCTCCCATATACGGACGCAGATTTACTTACATTTTATGTATAACTGTTGCTGCAAGTTTTGTACATCAATTTGCTTTCAACTTGTTTTCAATATTATTAAAATATTATATTATTTTATTTTCAATATTATTCACATAATATTCAATAAAAATACTCATATATGTGACAATGCGAGAGAGATGGGGAGGAAATTAATAACAGCATATTGATGGAAATTTGTGTGATATAAAAATCGAGAAATATGATGATAATATGATGTCAATTTATTCCCATGATACGCCTGCACATCATGAGCAATAGTTGCTGTAATTTTGCCTTCACTTTGCCCTTATAATTTACTTCAATACTTGATACAAAATTTCCAGCATATACGGACGCAGTTTTACATCAAATTTAAGGAAATCGATAGCAAAACGTGTATGTCAAATTGCTAACAATTTGCAATACATCTGGCTAATGGGGTTAATGACTGTTCTATATGTTTACTCATTTTTTTATTGTATATGCACTTATGCCATCAATACCACCATTTTTATTTTTTAGACTTAAGATTATTTCATTTACTTCTCTTACATTTATTGGTGTTAAGAAAATGGATTTTTAATTTTTTTAATAACTAATTTTTTATACTTATTGTTTATATTATTTATATTTTTTGTTATATTTTTACCTATAGAATTAAAAAATTAATTGAAGTGATTAGCAATATCCAATCTATTATCAATTATTTTATTGTTTTCTTCATCATTTTGGTTAATTTTACCATTATTATAATGCATATCATATCCATCTAAGCTTAAATTAAAAGGGTACTTCAATTGCCAGGTTTCTGTACAAATTATAATATTTGGCTTTATAAGTAAACTTCATATCAAAATATCTAATTTATTTAAATTATGATTTAAGCTTCTAATGTTGACATGCATTATTTTTAGTGTACTATTATGTATTGTTTCAGTTTTGAGTTCAGAGTCAGTATATTCACTCGTTGAAATATCCTCATTTAGTTGTTGAGAAGAATCTTCTTGTATTACAACTTCAGTTTGACCTGCGTCTTCCATTTCTGTGCCGTATCGTGTGTTGTACTATGATTAACTTTCATTTATTAACTCTCGAGTATCTGCTGGTAATTCTTGTGAATCATCTGATAATTCTCGTAGGTCAGCTGTTCTTGCTTTATTGGTTTTTTTCTTTGGATAAGTTATTGTACCATTATATCCTAGAAATTTAGGGATTACTGGTTCTATTGTGTATTCAGTTTTATTTATTACTTTTTTAATCTGGTTCATTAAGTACTCGCATTTTATCGTGTCTGTAGGTAGACGTTTAATATCTCTTCGTGTATTGTACTTTGAATTAGTGTAATAACAATTAGAACATTTTAGTTCACTTTCCACATTACAATTTGTTGTTAGATGTTCTCCTGTACATCGTAGACATGCAGTATTGTTCCTACACTTTTTTGCATTGTGTCTTATCCTGCCACATTTAAAACAAGGATTTATGTTTAAATCATCAAATGCTTTACAGCATTGATGTCATATAAAAATGTTATTATTATTTTTCCTAATAATCGTGTATGTTTCCCGAGTAGTTTTCAATATTACACAGTATGTATTGTTGTTTTTATTCTTATTGTATGGATCACTGTTCAAACAAAAATTGCTGTTAATAAAATTTCTTTCATTTATGTCGGTTTTCATTTCTTCCATTGTCATTTCACTCTCAATTCCTATTATTTTCATTCTTGGATTTTGTAGCTCTTCTTGCTCTACAAGATAATCTGCACCAATTTTTTATATTAGTTTTTCTTGCATTTTATCTACATTGTTAAAATCAGATTTGTGATAAACACTTTCACGTATTATGGAAACCACAACACTCACTTTCGCATTTGGATGACATTTAAACAATATTTCTTCTTCATCACGTGGCGGGGAAACCTCAGGCCCCGCTACTTTTTTCATATGATATCGAAAATTTGTTTTTATAATTTAATTTTAGTCAAATATTTTTCTAGCATTTGTCGCGAAGTTTGTAGTAAGTTAAGTTATGTATATACTCAATTTATAAATGTTTTCTAATTAGTCCACTTATTAGAATAGTGTAATACTTTTTGTATACAATGGTTCATAAAAATGTGTTGTACCTATATGAATGTAGATTAGGTATAGTACCTTAATTTAACAGAACGAGTGTACAAAAATGAGTATTGATAGTCATATCAGCGTTCCCCTCCACCGAAATCTGTTCTTGTATATATAAACAGCTTACACTTTCTCATTGATGTTGCTAAAGCCGCATACTCAAATTTAATTGTTTTAAGTACTTTATAGTACTTAAAACTTTATAGTATTAAATTATATCACATATAATATTAAAAATGTTCTGTAGAAAGAAATATCATGCTATGATTTTACTTGAGTGTAAATTATTATTAATTATAGTATATATACATAAAAGTGATTTATTGTATGTAACCTTGATCGTCAATTTTTAAGTTTATTTGAATTGCATGTAATATTCATGAATTCGTTGCTAAAGTATATTACGAACAATTGAAAAATTATTGTTTTGAATAGTGAATCAAGTATTTATATTTTTTATTATAAATAAGAGATGTTTGTATTGTTAATTTCTTTATTGACCAACATTTATCAATTGAATTACTTAAATTTAAGAATATGTAACAATATATCTTTATATTTGTAAACTTGAAAATTCTTAACTTTTGTTAATTGTTACAACGTATTCAAATAAAATTAGTATAATAAATTAAGTATGTGCTTTTATTTATTAGTAGACACATAATTGTATGCCATGTAAAATAATAAATGACATTTAAATAATGTTTCTTTAAAATGTTGTAATGTACCTTTTTGCGAAAAGCGCGTGACTGCTTTGTATCGAGCATTATTATTTTATTGTGAACAGTCTGTTATCTTCCGTTCATAGATTATTGTATTAAAGTAAAAACTTGTAAATCGTATAAAATCGTATTATTATATTGTATTTGTAAATTATTCATACTAGTGGTTTTATACAGACACAGTAAGTTTTTATAAACTTGAATACTAGTGAATTTAATAATATTAATAAAACTTTACTGTATCTGAATTGTTAAAGTTTTGAAGCATCACACATCGATTAGAACGTTATCGAGCTTCAACTAATATTTGTTATATTACTTGTAGTACAAGATTAAAAACTTTACGAAGCAGGTTTGAATGTTAATAATAAATAAAAAATCAGTATCCTTTTAAACTTCGTATAATGAATAATGTCACAGGAAAATATGTTATATTTTGATTGTGTATTCTAGACACAAATCTAGGAAATTCGTAATTTCATTTTAGATCGACTGTTGCATTGTCGAAGCAAGTAAGCTATAAACTGAAATTCAATTAATGTTTACATTTTCTCGCAATTTTCTGAAATTGGCAATCTTCTGTCGAATATTTACATAAGCATTTGATACATTTTTTAATATTTTTTATGATTGTAACATGTTTTTATTTATTTATATTTATTTTTATTATTTATTGACAATTAAATATATTTATCTAAATTGAATAACTATTTACAAGATTTTTAGAATTATAATTATACTTTTATATTTTTATATTTTTTTATATTTTTATAATTACACTTGTTTTGACAGTGATAATTTATATTCGGTAACAGAAAAAACTTTTTTCTTCTCATAGTTATATCACATTTGTGTGTCATTGTACGTAAAGCATTTTTGAATAATAATCGTTCTTCAATTTTGCCATTAAAAGTCAAAAGTTAAGTTCATAGTAATTTTAATTTTCTATGTCTTGAAAATACAATGAAGTCATTTATTTATTCCTCGCTAGTAATTGAATTCCGCGGATTTACAGTTTTTTCTTTGCGCATTTGAGTTTGAAAATGCTGAGTTCAAAAATACTTTGGTTTTAGCAATCAGTTGAAAATATGGATTTTATAGATTATAGTTTGTATAATGATCAACATCTCCCCCAATTAATTAAATTTAATTGTTTGATTAATTCAGATTAAAAATGATAATTCGATTTTATAATGGAAGTTATTTTATGTTAGTTATTTTATTTATAGCACTGTGTGACCTAAACCCGCACTTAGGCCACTTATCCGTGACCTAAGTGGCGCTGTATTACACAGTGTAATAATGAATTCACATAGGCTACAGATCCGTAGTATCCTATAATAAAGACTAAAAACACTCAAAATAAACGTTTTCGTTGATAATAATAGAAAGAAGTAGTAAACCTGGTAAATACCAGAGAATAATTATAAATCCTTAAAATAAAGCTTCAAATTTAGAGGTTAGTTCAACGGATTGTATATGACAATTTGGCGCGTATTTTGAATATTCAATCTGGAATTCAATTTAAAATTCAGTATTAATTTTTTTTTCATAAGTAATATGGCATAGTGCGTTTCTTACACATAAGAATTGTACAATAATTACGTGTATAATTCTTATGTGTAAGAAACGCGCTATGCCATTAATATTATGAATTTATTAAAATTTAATTTAACAAATTTCAAGATAGGGTAAATAAATATATTCAAATTAACTGTTAACAATAAACATTTATTATTTTTTCAAAAAACAAAATATCTTATTTATATAAGGTTCTATTCAAACAATGTATAAAGGTTGACATTGATTATTAATTAACTAATGAATTTTGGTTAAATAATAATTTGTTTATTCGATTTTAATTTCCTTAATTTATTTTTTATGTTTTTTGGATTATATTTTTATTTTTTTATGCGAGGGGGCTGCGAACACTTAATGAACGTTGTTTAATTTCTTTTTAGTTCTAGATTATCAATTCTAAATAAAGTTCAAACAATCAAACCTCAATAATCTTATTTTATATACCATTTATTGCGCATCAACAACTGTCGTGTATGATTGCTCCTTATTTCGTTGTTGATCAGGCGGCCTGTATATTTAATTAATATTCATGTGAAATAGCGATACGATATCAACTTTACCGGTACTATAACCTTTTATGTTTTAAATGGTTTATAAATATTGTTTTTAATGCAATTCTGGAACTTAGCCTCTTCTCCTTTATAAATAGACAATAAACAAACATCTCAAATGATTTCATAATAAATATTTGCAAACTCTTTTAAAAATAATAAACTTAGTGTCGCATAAGATTAAATTATTTGACGTTATTTCACGTAATCTTAATAAATACAAAAATTTTATAATTTGTAATTTTCATTAATTTATGAATAACTATTAGATAGCACTTATAATCTTATAAATTATTACATAGGCATGCGCGTTATACCACTTATAGTTTCTTTTAATCATAAAACATACATGGCAAATGTAGCGAAGTGATTTGCGTCAACAAGTATGGTGTAGTTGTTAGTATGCAAACCCTGCTGAAAATCATCACGTGCTAAAACACGTACAGAGGCATGTGTTAAAACATGTACAGAATCACGTACAAAAGCATGTGTAAAATCACGTATCGTAGCACATATAAAAGAACATGCCAAATCATGTGATGGAGCATGTAAAAAAGCACGTGATGATTTCCACGTGCTTCAAGAGAAAATAAATATAAAATGTAAAAGAAAATTGCTATGACCTGGGCTCGAACCAGCGATCTTACAGTTAGTAGGCGCTTATCTTGACCACTCTGCTAATTAGACTCTTGAATTTCGTTAACGTATAAGCAGTATATAAGCCGTAATAGAAGCAATATATTGTTGTTATATTATATCTCTAAAAAAAATTAACTTTAAAAAAAGTGAAAGGTTAGGCGAGTTTGATGTATTCCGCAAAATTATCATGGAGCAATACAATAATCTATTTGATAAGGTAAGCCATAGATTAAAAAAGTAATGAGATCAATGGAAAATAGTCAAGTTTTAAATACATAAATAATTATAAATAATTTAGCAACCAACTTACAGATAAAAAAGAACTGAGATCAATCAAACAAAGTCAAGTTTATTATATTTAATCATAATAAAGCAAAAATATTGTTGTGTTCAATCAAGGGCTTACTTAACTTACGTTATATAAGTTACGTTATATAATGATCAATTACAAACAACTCTCAAGATACTTACTACGTAACTTGCCATACCCGTTTCATTTTGTTTATTGGTGAACAACTAAAATTTTCTTTTTATATGTTAGAACGTGATATATATCTAATTCATTAATATTTTAACTTTTTCGCACATTATATTGGTACTTATACATAGTTTTTGAATATACAAAAATAGATATAAATCTTTTAAAAATTAATTGTCTCTACATATTTACTTATTTTAAAATGAATAAAATTTTCATAACTTATGTGTAACTTCTATAATTTGTTTAGACATTAGGAAAATTATGTCATATTATACACCTTTTGTTAACTATATTTACAAATATGTGTTATGTAATCATTATTGATAATACATATCATTATATCAAAAAAACATTTTTATAAGTTTACGTACGCAAATAAGTTTGTACAAAGTTACTGATGGACAACACCATAAACAAAATAAAACCGGCATGGCAAGTTACGTAGTAAGTATCTTGAGAGTTGTTTGTAATTGACCATTATATAACGTAACTTTAAGTTAAGTAAGCCCTTGATTGAACACAACAATATTTTTGCTTTATTATGATTAAATATAATAAACTTGACTTTATTTGATTGATCTCAGTTCTTTTTTATCTGTAAGTTCGTTGCTAAATTATTTATAATTATTTATGTATTTAAAACTTGACTATTTTCCATTGATCTCCCCTGGTAGAAAAATGAGCATATTAGATGGTCGGTTCACGATCTATTGGGCAGATCCGTTTCCTAATAGTTCGCCAGAAATAAACCAGCATCTGACCAGAAATTTATAGAAAATCTAAATAGCTTACATAACCCTAAAAAATTATTGAAAATGTAAATCCCATTATAGTACTTCTGCGTTAAAACAGCATGCAAATTTTTATTCGATTATTTATTTGATTTTTTTATGTTTTATTTAATTATAAAACTCTAACCTTAAAAAAACTTTTAATGAAATAAGTTTTTAGTTTTTATTTCGAATCTATCCCAAATATATCTTAGCATTCTATTAACAATAAGCTATTAAATCCATGACATAATAATCATTATTAACTTATAAAAATTCGTTAAACGTTATTTTTTATTTATTTATTCATTAACCATAAGTTGGTCAGGTTTCTGACGAGAAAACGTCGACAGGTAGCGGGGTTTCTGGCCAGACTTTTAAGCAGAAATTGGCCATTCCCTATAAAATAGAGTAAAATCTGGCGAACATATGGGGAACGTTTCTACCAGGGTCATTACTTTTTTAATATATGGCTTACCTTATCAAATAGATTATTGTATTGCTCCATGATAATTTTGCGGAATACATCAAACTCGCCTAACCATTCACTTTTTTTAAAGTTAATTTTTTTTAGAAATTTCAGTCCTTTTTAGTAAATTTTTTCGAGTGTTTCATATTTGTTCTAATAATAAAATATAAGCATTTTTAACACCTTTCGGCCATGGCTTTTTTGTAACATATATATCACTAACATGAAACCACTAATTGTTGTTGTCATTTTATACGTTAAACTTGTCAATAATATGTGTCAACAATAACTATTAAGTGATTTTTGCAAAACAATGTTCTTTATTTTTGCAATTGTTATCGTCATTTTATACGTTGAATTTGCCAAAAATATATACATTTTCATAAAGTAGGCGTAATTTTCTTTTGATTGATATATCTAACAATAACTTTAGAATTACTCTTGTGAAATAATAACAAAATATTAGCTTCAAGTTTTCTAATACTTTAAATATGTAAAAAATATGTACATTTCTTTAAATATCTAACAATTAGTTTAAAGCTATTTTAGTGGAAGTAGGTATCACGACTTTGAATTTTAAATACACGTTTTTCAAAAAAATTTTAATCTGGGTACTGCAAATATATAGAATATATTGTACAATTTGAAAGTATACATGATTTCTTTTAAATAGATATATTTGTTTATTATTTCGAATTAAAAATAAAGATACTTAATGTAGATAACCTATAATTATGTGCTCAAGACATGGCTTATATAACAAACTTCTTTAAGAGAAAAAAAAATTTTCTTCAATTTTAATTAAATAATAAATTCTTATACCATACATTAAGCACATCAAAAAGTTAATTTGAAGAATATAAGGAAAATTTTGTATAATTCGTGAGTTACTTAGACAACTGTTAATTAATCATTTTTAAATCAAGTGAATACCTATATTCTTCTTAAAATTACGAAAAAAAAAATTATTTAATAACAAAAGGCAATATCAAAATTAAATATGATATAAAAATGAATTTTATAAATATAAAAATAGATTTATCGAAACTGTAATACTAATTTATTATTACTTTCAGTTAATTTGTACCCAAGTCATTTAAATACATAAAAATTTATATATGCTTTTAAAATTATCAAATCTTAACTCTAAACATTTTTATTAATATCTTAATTGAAGCGCAAGAATAAAGTCCGCCCGTAAGCTCTAGAAAATTTAAAACCGGAACGGCGCGTAGGTGCGAGAGAGACAGCATCATAGGAAAATAACGGCTGGCGCCTTCTCGCGGAGACTATTCAACTACCGCTTTTGAGAACCAACCGCTCCATAAGAATCGTTCTTCTATATAGGTCTATATTCGTTGGCAATACCCAGCCGTATGTGCGGCCAACTTAACGGTCCTTTCAATTGTATATTTGTTGCGGTTAACTTCACGGTCCTTTTACTTTTCGGGCTGGAGAAAGAAAGTTGATATACTTTCAGCATTTGAGAATTACGTACTCGTTTATTACGACATAAAATAACTTTTTGGCTAATATTTTTGTTGGAAATCATAGTTTAGCACGAAAACATGCTATTAAGTCGAAATAACTTGGTAATAATAGTAATAAGTACTTGTTATCGTATAAAGAAAAATCCGAACACCAATATAGAAGTAAAGTCTGCTTCTCAAACTCGCCTTCGTGGCGCTACCGCGCCACTTGATATGAAAAATAGATTTTGATAAGACAACAACAACAAGCAACATTTTTTATTATTTAACATTCAAGGGAATATAAAATACCAACCCCATTTCTACCTTACCGGCTTTTTACTTTTTTAATCTCACCTTTGTGTTCGTACTTGGTGATTGTAACTTTAAAATAGTTGTAATATTCAACAAACAAATATTTCCATTTCCGTGTGAAACACGTGATTAAATGGGTTCATTACATGCTCTTGCACATGTCTTATATGTGCTACGATACGTGATTTAACACATGCTTTTATACGTGATTCTGCACATAAAAAAAATTCTCTTTTAAAAATAAAAAGCGTAGGGCCGGTAAAGTAGGTTCCGTCAAAATCTATAACTTTCTGTAAGTTTCTGTAATTCTTTGTAATTACTTGTAATTTTCTGTAATGCTTTGTAATTTTCTGTAAAATTGTCCGAATTGATACAAAAAATTACAGAAAGTTATAGAAAATTACAGTATATTGCAAGAAATTGCAACAAGTAACAGAAAATTACATATAATTACGGAAAATTACAGGAATAATTCCCACCAGGATTGTGATCAGCATAACTTTTGAAGGCCTCCATATTTCGGGCTGAAAGTTTGCAAATATATTAGATATTACCCAACATAGAACTGATTAGATTTTGAAGCTAAATAGTCGAAACTTATTGCTCATTTTACAAAACATTGAGTGCGTGTGTGTATGTGCGTGCGTGTGGGTGTTTGCGCGCATATGTCTATAAGTGAGTCAGCATTACTTTTCATATACACGGTCAAACTTAAGGGGGCTTTTTTTATGAAATTAGATAACATTTTATGTAAAAGCAATCATTCTGAAAATTTGCATGCTATCAACACACAATAATATCTTAAATGTTACAGTTGTAAAAACTCAAAATCTTGATCCTACACGTCACAATTAATCAGTATTTTCAATACCATATTTATTAAAGGAACTTTGTTCCTCACACGATTCGAGGTGACATGATAATCGAAAAGAATATTTTCGTAGGTTATTCGTCTTCGTTTGACATGTATTACAATAATAGTGAAGCACTTTTTCATTATTTTTTTTAATTTTATTTATGGATATCCAATCGATTTTTTGAAAAAATTATTTTAATATTAACAAGAAAAAATCCAACACGCCTATAACACCTCTAAGGTGACATAGAAAACTGCATTTTAAACTAAATGTATAATTTTATTAAAAAGATATATTTTGAGAAACCACCAATGATATAAAATTAATTAGAAAGAGATATAGCAATTTAAAATTAATTTATTAGAACAAAGAATTTCATATTGGAACAATTAATTTAGTTTGTGTAAGCTAATTGGCAATGAATTGGCAGCAGTTTTTTTTCTTGTAACTAATATATTTAATTACATAAACAGTTAGTTTAAGGACGTTCGAGTGCTAAATCGAAATTTTTTTTTTTATATTTTTATATTTTTTTTTATAAACTCATTAGGGCCTATATTTGTATATATGAAAGTCGTGTACATTATAAACATAAAAAAAAATTTTATTAACAGTTCTGATGTTCCAAACATAATTATTGTCAATTTAAAAAAGCAGTTTTTTTTCTTGTAACTAATATATTTAATTACATAAACAGTTAGTTTAAGGACGTTCGAGTGCTAAATCGAAATTTTTTTTTTATATTTTTATATTTTTTTTTATAAACTCATTAGGGCCTATATTTGTATATATGAAAGTCGTGTACATTATAAACATAAAAAAAATTTTTATTAACAGTTCTGATGTTTCAAACATAATTATTGCCAATTTAAAAAGAACAGTTACTAAAAATGCATAAACTTTTTCGGTATTCATACAATTTTTATTTTTAAGGTCTTATTTTGTTCCTTAAATGTCTTCTTTTTATAAATCGACGAAAACAAAATTTTAAAATAATTTTTTGTTGGTAAGAAAAAGCTTATTGTTTAATTAGACCCTGTTGAAAATGGTTCGTAAGATCTTACGTAAGAACTTACGTCTGAACTTACGTAAGATCTTACGTAGGAACTTACATAAGAACTCACGTCAGAACTTATACGTACGGATTTCAACGAAGACATTGCGTAAGTACTTACTTAAGTTCTTTCATAAGTTATTACTTGCGATTATAAATTGAATTAGCCAACTAAACAATAAATTAAACAAATTAATTTGACATCTATTGAGATACCCACTACGGGAAGTACCACCTGGATGATATTTCGGAATTTGGTACTTTTGAGGCAAGAAAATTATATTTAGTAATTTTGAGATCTGTTTAAGCTGTCTGTGTAAGAACTTGCGTAAGAACTTATATAAGATCTTAGGTAAGAAATTACGTAAGTTCATACATGAGTTCTTACAAAAGTTCTAATCTAAATTCTTACGTAAGTTATTTCGCAATTTCTTACAGAGGCAGCTTAAACAAATTTCAAAATTACTAAAAATAATTTTTTATGCTTCAAATAAGACCTTAAAGATAAAAATTTGGATGAATATCGAAAAACTTTTTACATTTTTAGTGACTTTGTTTTCAATTGGCAATAATTATGTTTGAAATATCAGAATTGTTGATAAAATTTTTTTATGTTCATAATGTACACGACTTCCATATATACAAATATCGACACTGATGAGTTTTAACTACATAAAAATAGAAATTGGTCGATTTAAATCACCCGAACCTCCTTAAGGTAAATAATATTTAACATAAATATATTAATAGTTTTCCTTAAGTTATCGGGGTGACCTCACACTAACCTATGCCTGAAAATTTGAAATGAAAACTATGTATCATGTACTGTGCTCTGAATGAGCATACAAAATTTCATCTATATCCTTCGAACAGTTTCGGAGGTGTATGCGAACAAGCCCTGATTCAAAGAATCGGGCTCCGCCCAACAATTTTATTATACCTAACAATACCATTGGTTTACGTTCCATCTAAACTGAAGAGTCAAATATTTTAAAAACTGTTGTGAGAAATAATCAATATTTACGCAAGTAAGCATGTACTCATCGTTCTCTATATGGCCCATTAAAAGAAGAAGGGCGCTGATAATAAAGCAACATCGAGACTACGTGCATTTAAAACTCCGGTATAGATTCTGGAAGAGACTCTTCCGCATGCAAGCGACTGTCGCGACGTCGAACGCGTTCGCTCTCTCTCTCTCTCTCTCTCTCTCTCTCTCTCTCTCTCTCTCTCTCTCTCTCTCTCTCTCTCTCTCTCTATCTTTGCAAGTTGAACGATATGCGGTTCTCGATCGTATCGTGAATCGAGAATACTCTCAGGTGCTGCTGCACGCAGCTACTCCTGCTTTTGCCGCTACTCGCCAGCAGGATCGGCGATGTTATCGTGGAATTTCAGGCTCAAAGATAGAGCGGCTTGGCGGCCGCTAGCAGTAGGAGGAAGAGAGGGGTTCAGACTGGATTCTAGAGCGAGTGGAGATATCGTACTCGCTCACGCAAACGCAAAAAAGAAAGAGAGGGAGAGTACCCGCGATCCACCAGAGGCGCGGCTGGCCATGCGCGCTCTGGGAGCCCACTGTAAGTTTGCAAAAATGCTAGAGTATAGAGCAAGCCAGGGAGAGAGCGAGAGAGAGAGAGTGAGAGAGAGACAAAGAGAGAGAGAGACAGAGAGAGAGAGAGAGGGAGTGAGAGACAGAGACAGAGGTGGGGGTGGGTAGATAGGGAGAAGAGGGAATTCCGGAAGATGCATAAGGAGAAGCCAAATAAAAAGGGGAAATAAGAGCGCGGAATAGAGAAGAGACCCCCGAGCGCAACTAGCATGTATTATACAGGCAAGCGGTTGCGCATAAGATAAACGAATATAGAATATTCAATAGGAGCGATGTAATAAAATTATGCTGCTCTCGTTATGCAGACCTAGGCTCTCTGTAATACATTGTCCGTCCAGTGCCTTCATATTTATAGACTTTATCTGTGCCTCTGTCGCTGCCTCTCTCTCTCTCTCTCTCTCTCTCTCTCTCTCTCTCTCTTTCTCTCTATATCTCTCTCTCTTCCCCTCTCTCTCTCTCTCTCTCTCTCTCTCTCTTTCTCTTCTCCTTTACTCTCTTTCTCTGCTGCACTCATATTTGCATCTCTTTTCCTTATCTTTTTCTTGTCCCACTCCGTAGAACGTATATATCTCCGTATACTATATAGTTGTTTATATGAGGGCTCACCCCCTCATCACCTCATCCTCCTTCTCACTTCCCCTCCTCAAAATAACTTAAAATTGTTTTAAATGTTACGTTATTTTGAAAACCCTGCTCCCCCTCCACGCGTTGAACTCAACTTTTTGTTAGTGGTCATCCGATGTTTGTAATACATTAAAAAACACCGTACGATTTAGATAATCATTAAAAAAAATCTATTTTTCTACAACACCTAAGAGATAAATAGCGAGGCGCGTCTTTTTTTACTCTGTTAATTATACTTATTCATGTACAATATTAGAGAATAAATTCTTAGATTATTATAGCAGCAAAAAACTGTTTATCTCAATATATCCAATAGCTGACATTGTCTGCTTAATCTTAACTCCTTGATATTTTTAAGAACTGAATAATTATTAATAATAATGATTAGAATACTTATATTTAGCCATAACTTACACGCTAAATCTGGTAGAGTAAAATTTCATTCTAATATAGTGCATTCTTTCACTCTAACTACTAGAGTGAAATGACAACGGAAATGAATTTTATTTTATTTATCGCAGTTTTGAACCTGATTAATTAAAATTAATTTCGGAAGACACGCGAATAAGTAGATGGTACGTATGGTGCTAACAGTCAGATCGTTCGCGTCAACTCCGTGCATTCACACGTATTCTGTGATGTGTTAAGCTAACCTCTAAATATCATAAAAACGCTTTTATTTTGTTGCTAATTTCGTAGTTACAATATAATATTTTTGTGTTTTCTATGTTATAATGATTGTTTCTTTATTATAGAATATGTTACTAGCTAAATGCTCATTGTAATAGTGTCAACCTAATCTCAAAATATTGCAGAAACGTTGTCTTATGTTTCAAAATACGTGATCAAAACATGATTTTTTGGTATTTTTCGTATTGTAGTTATTATTTATGCATCAAAGAATGATAGTAGATGAGAACCAATTGTAATACTTTCAAGCTAACCTCAAAATATCGCAATATAATTATTCTTCAAATTTTTTGTGTGTGTAATATGCGTGTACGTGTAGACGTGCGCTCGTGTGTGAATGTCTTCGAGTGTGAGTATGTGTGTGCGTGTGTGTGTGTGCGTGCGTGTGTGTTTGTGTGTGTGCGTCTTCGTAGATGAGTAGCGATAAATAAATATTGTTACTACGAAATTAGTAACAATAATCGTGTATTCGCGATATTTTGAGATTAGGTTGATACTATTACGGTTGGTTCTCATCTAGTAACATTCTTTGACTACGTAATTTTCAAAGACGATATGGTTCTCAATATTTTGAGGTTAGGTTGATACTACTACATTTAGTAACTATAGTATACGTTTAGTATTTATTTAGTAACATTCTCTGATGTAAATACAAAAATTATAACACAGAAAATACCAAAAAATCATATTTTGACCTTGAAATTTCCAAAGAAGTGTTTAGCAATATTTTTAGGTTAGGTTGATACTGTTACAATAAGCAGTTATCTAGTAACATTCTATAATGAAAAAACCATCATTACAACACAGAACACAAGAAAATATATACTGTAACCACGAAATTTGCAAAGAAAACTGTGTTTTTACGATATTTTGAGGTTAGGTGGATACCATTACGATTAGTACTCACCTAGTAAAATTCTCCTCCTAAAACTGTAATTCTACTAAGTTTTTAACCACTATTCTTAGTCATATACTGAGAAAACTATATAAAAAAAACAAAAAATGAAAATTTTTCAAAAATAAAAAAAAATAATGCTCTGAAAGTCGATTTAATTGTATTATTTAATTTGAAGATACTTTAAGTTTCTATTATTATAGTTTAGAATGCTTTGAAAGTTCCTGTTGGAACGTAAAAATACTTTAAAATATTTATATAATGGAACATTCAGAAGAATTAATTTTGTGTATATAAACAACTGCGACTTTATTTTGTTTATTTTGGTAAACCTATTGTTACTGGTAAGGTGTATCTACTATCATGCTTGCAGTATTATAAACTTAAAAAGTAAAAAATAGGTTAGTTTTTCGTCGATGTCCATCGGGAAAGTATTCACTCTAAAATATAGTGAGATTTCACTCTACTTAAGAGTGAAACATTCCACTCTATTTTTAGAACGAATAATCCACTCTAATTAGAGTGATTTATTGCACTCATTCTTCCAGTGGAATATCACTCCGAATGAGTGAAATTTCACGCTAACGGGTTTAGTGCATAAACTCGGTTACCATTTAGCGTCCTAAAAAATTAAGATTAATTCTGATCTTTTTCAAAATTCAAAGTTCGAAATTTAAATTCTTAATTGAATTTCGGATCCCATTAATATGTTAATAGTACGAGTTAATAGTACGATAATCGTATATTATGCACCTATGGAATAAAGTGAGTCAGTAAATGCTTGCACTTTATTCACGCGTGTAATATACGATTTTTAACATATCTACCAAAAAGTTCGTACTCGTTCACCGAAGAGTGAAAATAGTGCTACGTATTAACTTCCTAACCTCACTCTATTATATTACAAAAAAGCAGAACTTTATCTAATTTTTTAACACACCCCGCTATAAAGTGCGTACTTTTTCCCCACCTTTGGCTCGGACACAAACAGCGCGTGGCGGCGGGAACTAGAGTAGGGGTAGGGAATTAATGTAGCATATTTTTTCCGGCTCCGTGTGGAAAAAGTACGCACTTTATGGCGGGGTGTGTTAAAAAATTAGATAATGTTATGCTTTTTTGTAATATAATAAATGTACATATACATTATAATCTAATTTAAAAAGAGTATAAAATTGCATTAAATAAAAGTAAGCATTATGGAATTTAACATTTAGATTTACATTTATGACAGAAATGATTCATTATTTATTTAAAATTATATAAAATAATGGTCTTTTAATTACTTCAATTAATATTTGGCCCTTGAAAGGTCCTATTATGTAGTTAGCAAGCAAAAATAAAATTAAGCAGGTTCTCCGCGGATACATCTGACTAGCTGAATTTCCTTGGGCATGACGGTGACGCGTTTGGCGTGGGTTGCGCTCAAGTTGGTGTCTTCGAAAGGAATCTCCTCAAACAACATCTGCAGCTATAGACAATTAATAATACTGTAGAGCGGAATGATTGAATCACTTGAAAATTTTACGCTACTCAAGTTTGCTTCGTGATAATAATTAGGTTCTAAAATAAGTTTAGTCTTGAGCTATAGTATGAAGTATAACCTTAGCAATGCAATTTCAAAAATGTATCTTTGACAAGCAAGTGCAGTTAAGTACTGGAATAAAGAATTGGATAAGGTTGCAGTAGTGGATATAAACTAATTATTCTATTATTTATTTATAAAATCTTTATTCTTAAAATATTAAACATAATAATATCTTATATTTTACTTATGCAATTAATAACATAATTACTTGGAAGTTTTTTATTTAGCTGCAGAACTTAAGACTGTATTTGATCTCTTGCCCTTTTCCATCGCACGGTTTAATACTGCCAGGGGCTCGACTTTTATCACATTCCGCATCGTATAACGATTAAGAGATTGATATAATACAACTATCGATGAGTGCTCTCTCTTCTGACGTGGATTTTCAAGAGCGATTGCAGCTTACTGTAGATAAATTTTGTTTTTCTTTTTTAATGCGCCTAGCAAAAATTACTTTGCAATGCATTACCAATAAAGGAGAAAATTATTCTTCGCTGTCTACAACATACCGAAAAATGTCCTTCATTTACGCTCTATTCAAAGAGAACAAAATTCAAATTGGACGAGTTATTTAATATATTTATACACCATTGCACCTAGAAAATACAAATTTCAATGTAAACTTACAAAATGTTCAAAATTAGTCTTTGCCAATACAAGAGTTTATAATAAAATACTTGTTATCAACAGTAGTCGGGAAAATAATTAGTATAACTATGCCAAGATGAAATGAGGATATTAGGTAATAAAAAAATAAAGGAGGAAATAAGGATAGCCAAGCAATGTAACAAGGTAATTAATGCACGAGAGACTAATTAAATTTGGTTACAAAATCGCTAAGGTATGTTATGTGCTTATAGTGCCTCGCAGAAGCGTTACGGTTTCGCGGATGTTCTTAAAGCGCCTCGCAAATGTGTGCGCCACTAGGCCGCTTCGACTAGCAATGCTAGTTGCCTGTAGGGAGCTCGCGCATGCAGCGAATGGATCCAGTAGACGCTCTCGAGAGTCCTTCAACCACGCTATAGCTAGCACGGCTCTCGTAAAAAAGAAAGCGTCAAATCCTCCTCGGCTCCGGTACACACACGCGCGTGCAAATTTCCTACTCCGCGCGGCGCAGCGCAGCACTGCCCGGCGATATAACGGACTGTAACGCCTGCATTAAGTTACACGATTAAGAAATCATCGAGATAAACCCATATTTTTGCGTGCAGTAGCCAACTGCAGCTCGCCTGCCTTTAATTAATTAATTGTGTGCTTCTTACTTCTAAATAAATAATAGTACATTATGCATCAAGGGAGTAAAGTGGGCAATGTACGCACTGTGTGACGTTGCCGACCGAGCGAAGCGAGGTCGGCATTTCACACAGTGCATGCTTGCCTACTGTACTCCAGAGGTGCATATACTACTTTTCACCACACCCCCGTAAAGAAATGACTGTACGCATCTCAGCAGGCCGTACAGTACCCCATGCTCTGCCTAGAAGTAAAGTGACTTGTGTACGCGCGACGCGCTGTTTTACCGCTCGAGACGCAGTCGAGAGCGGAAAAAGGCGCAACGCATGCGCAAGTCACTTTATTCCCTAGGCAGTCCATGCGGTACTGTACGGCCTGCTGAGAGGGCGTACAGTCAGCACTTTACGCGCAGTGTGGTGAAAATATATAAATATTATATAAATGAATAAATCAATACATAAATATTATATAAATAAATAAATAAATATAGAAATATTATATAAATAAATATAAGAATATATATATATATATATATATATATATATATATATATATATATATATATATATATATATATATATATATATTATGTAAATAAATAAATAAATATATAAATATTATATAAATGAATCAATCAATATATAAATATTATATAAATAAATAAAAGAATATATAAATATGATGTAAATAAATAAGTAAATATATAAATATTATATAAATGAATAAATCAATATATAAATATAATATAAATGAATAAATCAATATATAAATATTATATAAATGAATAAATCAATATATAAATATTATATACATAAATAAATATATGTACATAAATTTCATATAAATAAATAAATAAATATATAAATTTCATATAAATAAATAAATAAATAAATATATAAATATCATGTAAATAAATACATAAATATATAAATATTATATATATGAATAAATCAATATATAAATATTATATAAATAAATAAATAAATATATAAATATTATATAAATAAAGAAATATATAAACATTATATTAATAAATAAATATATAAATATTGTATAAATATTATGTACATTAAACATTATATTAATAAATAAATATATAAATATTGTATAAATATTATGTACATAAATAAATAAATAAATATATAAATATTTTATAAATAAAAAAATATTTAAATATTATATAAATAAATATATAAATATTATATAAATAAATAAATATATAAATATTCTATAAATAAAAAAATACGTAAATATTATATAAATAAATAAATAAATAAATATATAAATATTATGTAAATAAATAAATCAATATATAAATGTTATATAAATAAATAAATCAAATAAAAAATAAGAAGTAAATACAAAAATAATAAATAATAAATAAATAAAGTCACAGAATGACATACGGAGACATCAACTACCTAGGATCGACCACTTTGACAGAGGAATAAGAGGAAAACAAATTTTCACTTACTCAATGTGTCCACTTAAACAACAATCAACTTATAATGATATTTTAGTTATTGACGATATACTCTTTACATCAAACTGCAAATGTGAATCCGCTAACCAACACAAAGAGATGTTCGCACATTACAGAGTTACCTGTGCTGTTGGACTTACTTGCCCGGCTAGGCTCAACACTATAGAAAGAATATTATATGCAAGAGATAAACACGCGACAACAGAAAAATTGACGACGGCAAGATCCATGTTAGTGAGGTATTGGTAATATTATAGTGCTAGGTCACAATGATTAAATTATAAGAATAAAAATATTTATAATATTAAAGAAAAATGTACAAAAATATAGAATCTTAAGCGTGTGCAATGTAATCTTAAATAACGCAAATTAATATAATGTAGTCGTCACATTATTACTAACTGTATAAAAACGATAAAAAATACCTTTCTAAAAAGTAAAATCTTGGCAAGTATAAGTTTCATTATTACCCACAATATAAATTAAAAGAAATATATTATTAACAAAATAAGACGTTCAATTATAAATTTTATTTATAAACTCAAATTAAAATAGTAAAATTAAACTAATATTATATTTAAAAAATAATATAGTTCAAAATATTTCCATTTTTTACTAATTCTTATAGTCTCAAATGAACGCTAAAGAAATTAATGAATTCGTTTATACCTTATCTAGGGCTCTGACTAGCTGCCGTCGTTAATTGCTACGAACCTTAGGTAACTCCGGCACTGTTCGAGGTTATTTTTCCCAAACTCGAGCAATGTTCCAGGTTTAACTGTAGTTCAATATTAGTATATTATGACACTGTTGTGGGAGATGGTTTTCTACCTTGCTCGAGGGTTTTCGCACGAGCGAAGCGAGTGAGAAAATCGAGCAAGGTAGAAAAACACCTCCCACAACAGTCTCATACGATATTTTATAGCACAACAACCTCAAAATCGACAATAAAGTTGGCATTTTGAGGTTAGTGTGCTATAAAAAATATAGTGCATTGACGGTCTCTTTAATTTCGATATATAACTATGTCCGTATAACGTTAAACTATAATATTTTTTAAATAGTTTGTATACTTCATACTAATTAATAAAAGAAGGAAATTGATATACAAATAAAAATACAATACTTGCCAATATATTAATCGAATTCATTAATTTCTTTAGCGTTCATTTGAGACTATAAGAATTAGTAAAAAATGGAAATATTTTGAACTATATTATTTTTTAAATATAATATTAGTTTAATTTTACTATTTTAATTTGAGTTTATAAATAAAATTCATAATTGAACGTCTTATTTTGGTAATAATATATTTCTTTTAATTTATATTGTGTGTAATAATGAAACTTATACTTGCCAAGATTTAACTTTTTAGAAAGGTATTTTTTATCGATTTCACAACTTTTCCAGAGACGGACATTTATTCTTACTATTCTCGAAAAAATAGAAATATTTTAAAAATAGAATATTAGTTTATGTTTACTATTTTAATTGTAGCGTATTTCTTTTAATTTATATTGTGGGTAATAACGAAACTTATACTTGCCAAGATATCACTTTTTAGAAAGTTATGTGTTACTTTCAAATAAATAAATGTTTGTGTATGGGTAATTTAATAATTTCTTTGACTCCATTTTCTTTTAAACTACTTGAAGTAATTTTTTGCAATTTTACCTAAACCATTACGTAGCACTATTTGATTATAAAAATTCACTTCGCTGGTAGAAAATTAATCTAGAACTATGTAGATCTATCTAGTTTGCCAAGGAAATAATCGAGGGCCTCGATAAAACTAGATAATTTTCTACCAGGGTTAAAATAAATTTTAAAAAAATTCCTTCGAAAGAACCTTATAGTATTCTCATGTTTTATTCAGATATCAAGTTAACGCTGGGTGAAAAGAGTCTTTTTAATGTAATTATAAACCTGAGCTTGCAAACATTTGATTAATTATAGTTTTGTAATTTCATTAACAAGACCCTTCTGAGCCAGCATTGACTTTATATTTGTATAGAACATGAGTATATTATGCGTTACTTTCAAATAATCCTTTAAACACAAGAAGCACTTACACGAGTACAAAGATTTTCAAAGACCCTCGTCAATAACAAAAATTTGGGTTAAAAACAGTACATCTATTGGAGTATTAAATATTTAACAGATGCTTCTGCGACGCACCAACTTGATTGGGGAACTTGATTTGTATTATATTTACATAATGACAACATCAGAGCGGATATTCAATTACTGCATCCCCATGATTGTGTGGTATTTTTCTGGTGCATAGTGGCTTATGCCCTGTATGCTTATGGTCAATCAGCAGATGACTTCGTATATCCTCGATGATGATTATGCACGAGCGCATAAATACTTGTTACTAAGAAGTAGCACACCACAAGTATAACAAATTTATTGAACAACTAAGAAATCGTTGTCGATATACCTACAAAAAAAACTAATTGCTTTATTGTTTTATCTAATAATTCTTCGTTGAATGCAATTATCACAGCTAATTGCTGTATATGCATTTTAACAATGACTTTACTTTATCACAGCTAATTGCTGTATATGCATTTTAACAATGACTTTACCTATAAGCGTGGCACCAAAGAAATTCCAACCATATTTCTGAGCAAAACAACTTTACTTGATGACTTCATGATTTCAATAATGCACATTTCATCTTGTTTATTCCTTGAGAGTTTCAAAGGGGCAACATACTCAAAGGCAGAGAAGACGTCCTTAATAATTCCTTTTTGTGTACTGTACTATTCGACCTCTTCTTTTACTAGTCTTCTTTACTTACAATGCTAGACATTCCCTGCTCTTTCTTTCCAAGTTCCTGACCCTCTTAAAAACCATACTTTGCCACGATTTTTGCTGCAACAGAAGACGTTGTGTATCCTTGATGATTTAGATTCTGTCAAAGAAGTGGTCTCGGTACAACTTCTGGTGTAGCCTCCGACAGAAAGGCAATGGAGCGATGGTAACACCTTGTCCAGTACTCCTGAATGTTGTGCGTTCTTCATCTCTTTCGACAGAATTCATTGTTAGTCTTTTTCTTTATCTCTCTTACCATGTAAAACGGCAGCTTTTTTCAACTACACTTGGGATTGCAATAATTTTATTGCAGATGACCGTTTTGCCACTTTTTCGGACGTACGATATTTTTCGAAATCGTCGTACAGAGATTTCATCACGTAATAAAAACAAATCACGTAAAAACAACCCGTTTTATTTTAATAATACAAATGACACAAACGCATCCTTCATCCTTCAACATTTGATTTAAATAATAGGTTAGATTTTTGGTTGTCGTATACACTGTCTGCAGGCAGTATATATATATATATATATATGGTCTGTATGTGTGTATATGTGTATTATACATATGAGTAGAGAAAACGGAAGTCACATATATATATATATATATATATATATATATATATATATATATATATATATATATATATATATATATATATATACATATGATTAGAGAAAACGGAAATGCGGAGAACAAAATGAAAAGAAAAAATTTGAGCAAATATATTATGCTTTATATTTTTAATTAGATGAATCTTTTTTAACAGAAACTTTTATTACGTGATAGACCAAATTATTATCTCTTAAAACAGTGTCAATAGACTTCTCATAAGTCAATCAGTGTTTAGATATTGATATTTAAAAATTTTGAAGAGGTTAAAAAGGCACAATTAGACGTATAAAAGGCGACGGTGGGCCCTTCAGCTTCGTATCGTACCGTGGGTACTTGTACGTGTTAGCGGGCGTTACCGCTTCCCTTGATATAGAATCTTTAACACAATTTATAATGATAATATTAATTAATAAGGATATGGAAATGTTAAAGAGAGATTATATATCACTGTTAAATTTTTAATAAATTATTAATACTGTTATATAGAGTTGGGATGAACAGTCAGAAAACCTTCATAACCCAACCAAAGTATTGGTTGTCTCGAAGTCCGACGTGGATACATTCTATCCTTATGAATGAAGGGTACTTGCATTGTACAGTTTAGTATGACTGGAGGTTTTTGCTGTAATGAATACAGTAAAACTAACCAGGACTTTTTATTTTTGGTTTTAACAGGAAATACCAATTCCCTCTGCAGGATTTGCGGCGTTATAGTATGTTATTGTGTAAATAATTTCTACTTTGTATTGAATTTAGCAAATGTTATATGTAACTCTGGAATAAATAAATAATAATAAATATAAAATAAAATAAATATATAAATATTATATAAATAAATAAATATATAAATATTATATAAATAAATAAATATATAAATATTATATAAATAAATAAATATATAAATATTATATAAATAAATAAATATATAAATATTATATAAATAAATAAATATATAAATATTATATAAATAAATAAATATATAAATATTATATAAATAAATAAATATATAAATATTATATAAATAAATAAATATATAAATATTATATAAATAAATAAATATATAAATATTATATAAATAAATAAATATATAAATATTATATAAATAAATAAATATATAAATATTATATAAATAAATAAATATATAAATATTATATAAATAAATAAATATATAAATATTATATAAATAAATAAATATATAAATATTATATAAATAAATAAATATATAAATATTATATAAATAAATAAATATATAAATATTATATAAATAAATAAATATATAAATATTATATAAATAAATAAATATATAAATATTATATAAATAAATAAATATATAAATATTATATAAATAAATAAATATATAAATATTATATAAATAAATAAATATATAAATATTATATAAATAAATAAATATATAAATATTATATAAATAAATAAATATATAAATATTATATAAATAAATAAATATATAAATATTATATAAATATATAAATATTATATAAATAAAAAAATATATAAATATTATATAAATAAATAAATATATAAATATTATATAAATAAATAAATATATAAATATTATATAAATAAATAAATATATAAATATTATATAAATAAATAAATATATAAATATTATATAAATAAATAAATATATAAATATTATATAAATAAATAAATATATAAATATTATATAAATAAATAAATATATAAATATTATATAAATAAATAAATATATAAATATTATATAAATAAATAAATATATAAATATTATATAAATAAATAAATATATAAATATTATATAAATATATAAATATTATATAAATAAAAAAATATATAAATATTATATAAATAAATAAATATATAAATATTATATAAATAAATAAATATATAAATATTATATAAATAAATAAATATATAAATATTATATAAATAAATAAATATATAAATATTATATAAATAAATAAATATATAAATATTATATAAATAAATAAATATATAAATATTATATAAATAAATAAATATATAAATATTATATAAATAAATAAATATATAAATATTATATAAATAAATAAATATATAAATATTATATAAATAAATAAATATATAAATATTATATAAATAAATAAATATATAAATATTATATAAATAAATAAATATATAAATATTATATAAATAAATAAATATATAAATATTATATAAATAAATAAATATATAAATATTATATAAATAAATAAATATATAAATATTATATAAATAAATAAATATATAAATATTATATAAATAAATAAATATATAAATATTATATAAATAAATAAATATATAAATATTATATAAATAAATAAATATATAAATATTATATAAATAAATAAATATATAAATATTATATAAATAAATAAATATATAAATATTATATTAATAAATAAATATATAAATATTATATAAATAAATAAATATATAAATATTATATAAATATTATATAAATAAATAAATATATAAATATTATATAAATATTATATAAATATATAAATATTGTATAAATATTATATAAATATTATATAAATATTATATAAATATTATATAAATATTATATAAATAAATAAATATATAAATATTATATAAATATTATGAGGAAGGGCAACGGTCCTCCCGGCGGGGCTTGTAGCTGGATGATTTGCTGGTTCGCCTGGCAATCAGAAGGCGACTAAACGGTAACCAAGTACACGACAACATACCACACTAATATACAGACAACATCCAACGAACATGAGAGAACAGAGACCCATCTCCGCGGCGTCCGAGGCATCCTTCTCCCTGATGCGTGATCCTAAACAGTATGATAGAAGAATGCCTGTGCAGGGGCCCTATGAACGGGTATCGCCTCGAAGAAAGTGTTACGGGGGCCCTATCGACGGGTATCGCCCGGAAGCGAACGAACAAAAAAGTATGATAGAGTCGGGGGCCCTATAAACGGGTATGGCCCAGAAAAAGAAAGAAAGGTTTAGGAAAATGCGAAGGTGCGACGGGCAGCGGCGGCAACGTAGCGGCCGGGATACTGCTCACCACTACAAACAGGACACTATTACATATACACTACACCTCAACCGACACTAATACAAGGGTCACGCTACGTAACGAGCATGTTGACGCTGCCCGCAAGGGATGTGCTGCATGATGCATGAAACATGCGTAGCGTGGTATCTCCCGACGTCAACGCGTCGCACCCGCGGGAGTGCCAGGATGCCAATGATTGGGTGCACGTGCGCAGGCTGTTTCGGTTTTTAGTTTCCCGTCACGGGCCCCAAACGGTTATAGCAATGGGGGTAGCTATAGCCGCGTTCACACCCCCACCCCATGAGGTAACCGCGTTCGGAGACGGCCTGGTATTCCGGAGTACTTAAAAACTTATGGATAACCAAAACTCTGAAGAAACGGAAGGTGAGGCAGGAAAAGAAAATGAAATGGCAATTAATGGGCAGGAAGAGAATGTCCTCCGCGGGCAACAAACACCGCAGGGGACACCCTCATCCAAAAAACGACGAAATGAAAAGCGGGATTGGGAGGAGACGAAAAAGAGGCTCCTTGAGATCCAAGGTAGAGAGAAGAACCTCAATGTAAGAGGTGAGAAAATGGCAGAAGAACTGCAAGGCAACTGCCCAGAACAGATGGGACCGGCCCTGGAGGGAATGACGATGATGCTGAAAGCATTGTCAGATTACGTCTGCAACCAGCAAAAGGGTGCAGGAGGGGCTATCAAAAAAGGTATACCCCTACTACACGGCATGGTCCAGCTCCTGATTGAGATGTGCAGTGAGGCGCAGGGTAGACCAGAGACCTTGCCTCAGGCAAAAACTGCCTCGGAGCAAGGTCCCGGTGGATCGCAGGGTGGCAAGAAGGCCACAAACAATCGACTGCCTAGATCCGAAAGGAAGAGAGACAGGGTTACTTCACACGATGAAGAAACCCCAAATAAAAAGACGAAATCTGTCGCCGGCGCATGGCAACAGGTACGGAATAGGCACGTTAAGAGTAAAAATTTGGACGTCCCTAAGGCCTCCGCCGGACCCGGTACTAGCAGCGGGAAACGGCAAGACTGACGGCGCCAAAGACAAAACAGCGCGGGAGTGAGGCTACCCAAAGGCTATCCGGACCCCGGGGTGGCCTCCCCGCTCTCAGAACGAGACGCGAAGCAATACTAGTACAGCCGACGGAGGGCAAGACGTACGCCGATATTGTAAGCACCTTAAAGAAAGGTGTGGACCCAGACGCGACAGGTACAAAAATACGCAAGATGCGTACGACGGAGAAGGGTGGCGTCCTCCTTATCTTGGAGCACGGGACGACCGATACACAGCCGTTCCGTGATGCCATCAAGGAGGCCGTCAAGGGAATGGGAAGTGTCAAAGACATGACAGACAGACCGACAATTGAAATCCTAGACCTAGACTGTATGGCAACAGAAGTCGAAGTGAGGGATGCAATCAAGCGAGAAACTGATTGTGAGACAGAGATCAAAATAACCATGTTTGATCCGAATGGCAGAGGGCAGAAAATGGCTCTAGCTGAACTAGATCGCAACGCGGCCGCCATTATGCTAAAGAAAGGTAAAATGCGAGTCGGCTGGATCAACAACTGCCGAATTAGACAAAGGGTGACAGTAACTCGATGCCACAAATGCCTCGGGTACGGGCACCTGAAAAAACTGTGCAAAGGAATAGACAGGAGCAAATGTTGCTGGAAATGTGGCAAAGAAGGCCACAAGGCAGCAGCATGCTCAGCCAAACCAGATAACAGGCTCACCTGTTTTCTGTGCGTGGAGAAGCGTATCGACATCGCAGCTCGAAACCATTTTCCAGGAACAGGTGCCTGCACAGTATTCAGAGAGGCCCTTAAGGCATGCAAGTTACATCCTTCGAGATGATCTGCGTACTCCAAGGGAATATGCACAGAAGCAGACTCGCCCACGACCTCCTCCCGCAGTTCATCGCGGAGTGGGATGTGGACGTCATGCTTTTGTCGGAATTGTACAAACACGAGAATACCCTGTCGTGGGTGCCAAGCGACAGTGGTACAGCCGCGATCTGGGTACGCGCGGACCATGTGACCTCGGACAGGGGGGCCGGAGAGGACTTCGCGTGGGCAAGAGTTGGGACCGTTACGTTTGTGAGCGTATACCTCTCACCCAGTTTTACAGCTGACGAATTTACGCGCAAACTTGACACGTTAGAAGACGCGCTACGGGAAATAACTGGCAGTCTCGTGGTTGGCGGGGATTTCAACGCCAGAGCGACTGAATGGATGATGCCCATGACGAACGGACGGGGACAGCTCATACTCGACGCAACGGCAAGGCTTGGACTGACGACGCTAAATGTAGGCTCGACACCAACGTATGTTAGGCCTGGATTTGGCCGATCCATACCAGACGTAACGTTTTCAAGCGAAGGGCTGGCTAGGAATATTCGGAACTGGCACGTAACTGACGACGAGAACGGTAGTGACCATCAGTACATCCGATTCGAGATAGGGGGCGCGGATGATAGGACAAACACATCAAGACGAAGCGAGCACTTTCCGCGATGGAACGTCAGACGTATGGACCGCGAGAAATTGGTAGAGGTGGTAATGGATGCGGAACCTCCCTCTGCGAGAATTCCGCGTGTACCAGTAGGCCGTGAAAGAGCGGAAGTGCTCGTAGAAATAACGACGAGAGTGATAGCGAAAGTGTGCAACGCCGCTATGCCACGGACGTGCACGAGAAATAGACGACAACCGGTATACTGGTGGACCGACGAGATCGCGACACTCAGGAAAGAGTGCCATGCGCGCAGACGGGCGGCACAGCGTGCGCGACTCCGGGAAGGAAGCGACGATCTCATGCAGCAGTATAGGGTGGCACGGAAGCAGCTTCGCTACGCGATCAAGCACAGCAAGCTTCGTTGCTGGAGACAACTTTGCGAGGACGTCGACGGCGACCCTTGGGGGATCGGCTATAAGATAGTAACCCAAAAACTGAAAGCACGAGCGGCCAATTCGGTGATGAGCACGCGAAAAATCGGAACGGTAATTGACGGGCTCTTTCCAACCCATCCACTTAGTGACCACGCGGAATACACCGACATACGCGCGGATGATATCCCGCTGTTCACGGAGGGGGAGCTATTGGCAGCTACCTCCTCCCTGAAGGGCGGAAAGGCACCAGGACCGGACGGAATACCAGCAGAAGCAATAAAGATAATCGCGAAGTGTAGGCCACAGATACTGCTTGAAATGTACAATACATGTTTGGTAGAGGGGGTATTCAGCTACCGCTGGAAAAGGGCGCGATTGGTTCTCATCGATAAAAATAAAGGGGTCCCAAATTCTCCATCCGCTTACAGACCTCTTAGTCTGCTCGATACGATGGGGAAAACAGCTGAGCTGCTTCTTAGGCCAAGGATCCAGGGAGCGATTCGGGAAGCAGGCGATCTTTCCGATAACCAGCACGGTTTCAGAAAGGGTCGATCGGTGATAGGCGCGGTGCGCGAAGTAACAGCGTCGGTCGCTAGAACAGATGAGGCGTGTCATGCGGCTAGACCGATAGTCATACTGGCAACGCTTGATGTTAAGAACGCCTTCAATTCCGCGAGATGGGTCGACATCCTGGCGGCTCTTCGAGCCTTTGGGGTGCCAGACTATGCCTTGCGATGGATTGAGGAGTATCTGAGTGACAGAAAGCTTTTGTACGAAACGGACGAAGGACTCAAAGTCAGGCCTGTCACGGCCGGCGTGGCGCAGGGGTCGATTTTGGGTTCGAATTTCTGGTTAGTATTATATGACGCAATGCTGAGACTCCAGATGCCGATCAGGGTGTCACTGATAGGATACGCGGACGATGTAGCGGTGGTAATAGTTGCCCGCGACGTAGATACTGCCCAGTTCCAGCTGACCGTGGCCATGCGGCGCATACATCGCTGGATGCGTGAGCACGGACTACGGCTAGCTTTAGATAAGACGGAAGTAGTATTGCTGACTAGGAAACGAATCCAGACAGCAATGGACATAACGGTGGGTGACGCGGTGGTGAGGACGCGTCCGGCAGCTAAGTATCTGGGGGTGACCCTACACAATAAGCTTACCTTCGCTCTTCACCTCCGAATCACGGCGAATAGGGCGGCGAAACGGGTAGCCGAATTAAGCAGGCTCATGGCCAACGTGCGCGGGCCACGACCTGCAACGCGCAGACTGCTCATGTCAACCACGAACTCCATTCTCCTCTACGGAGCGGAGGTCTGGGCCGATGCCATGAGCAAGGAAAAGTATAGAAAGTGCATAGCGGCGGTGCAGCGCAAGGGAGCACTTCGAATAGCAAGCGCGTACAGAACGGTTTCAAGGGCAGCGATATTCGTTATCGCCGGAGTTATCCCCGTATATCTGCTTGCGCAAGAGCGAAAGCGGATATACGAGCGGAGCCACGAGTTCGGGAGGGCCCGCGTAGCGACAGAAGAACGGGAACGGACAATGACGACGTGGCAGAACGAATGGCTGGGTGAGAGACAACGACCACAACCACGTCGACAGCAACAGGCACGATGGACCTACGAACTAATACCGGAACTGGCTCCGTGGCTGGGCAGGCAATTCGGGGAGGTGAGTTTTTACCTCACCCAATTCTTGTCGGGGCACGGATACTTCAGACAATACTTACACAAAATGGGGAAGGTTAGAACGCCGGCGTGTACTTACTGCGGGCACAACAAAAACGACGCGGAACACACGTTTTTCGTGTGCCCGCACTGGACCGAAGATCGACAAAGACTGGAGACCATTACGGGGCCGACAGCGCCCGCCAACATTGTTGCAACGATGTTGGAGAGCAAAGACAAGTGGGACGCAGTAGCATTCTATATCGAAAAGGTCCTCCGCGCGAAACGGGAAGACGGATGCTTGGCCGACGGGCCAGGCTGACGAAAAGACAAGACAAACGAAACTTGGCAGGACTGACTGAGGACGAAAGAAGAAAAAGACAGACAGCCCCCCACTCGAAGTAATGCGAAAGCGGTACCGGGTAGGGGGCGTTCGCGGCACACTCGTTTTTAGTGGGTAGGACACGGCGGCGAGCCCGCCTCGGCTGTAATCCGGCAGTGAGCACGGACATCAGTTGAGGATGGCCAGCGCGCCAGTGGAGTCCCACACTACCACCCCAGAGTGCAGGAGCTCAGGGGATGGTGTCCATGATGACTTTTGCGAGTTAAAAAAAAAATATTATATAAATAAATAAATATATAAATATTATATAAATAAATAAATATATAAATATTATATAAATAAATAAATATATAAATATTATAAAAATAAATATTATATAAATAAATAAATATATAAATATTATATAAATAAATAAATATATAAATATTAAAAAAATAAATATTATATAAATAAATAAATATATAAATATTATAAAAATAAATATTATATAAATAAATAAATATATAAATATTATATAAATAAATAAATATATAAATATTATATAAATAAATAAATATATAAATATTATAAAAATAAATATTATATAAATAAATAAATATATAAATATTATATAAATAAATAAATATATAAATATTATATAAATAAATAAATATATAAATATTATATAAATAAATAAATATATAAATATTATATAAATAAATAAATATATAAATATTATATAAATAAATAAATATATAAATATTATAAAAATAAATATTATATAAATAAATAAATATATAAATATTATATAAATAAATAAATATATAAATATTATAAAAATATATATTATATAAATAAATAAATATATAAATATTATAAAAATAAATATTATATAAATAAATAAATATATAAATATTATATAAATAAATAAATATATAAATATTATAAAAATAAATAAATATATAAATATTATATAAAAAAATAAATATATAAATATTATAAAAATAAATATTATATAAATAAATAAATATATAAATATTATAAAAATAAATATTATATAAATAAATAAATATATAAATATTATATAAATAAATAAATATATAAATATTATAAAAATAAATAAATATATAAATATTATATAAATAAATAAATATATAAATATTATAAAAATAAATATTATATAAATAAATAAATATATAAATATTATATAAATAAATAAATATATAAATATTATAAAAATAAATATTATATAAATAAATAAATATATAAATATTATAAAAATAAATATTATATAAATAAATAAATATATAAATATTATATAAATAAATAAATATATAAATATTATAAAAATAAATATTATATAAATAAATAAATATATAAATATTATAAAAATAAATATTATATAAATGAATAAATATATAAATATTATAAAAATAAATATTATATAAATAAATAAATATATAAATATTATAAAAATAAATAAATAAATATATGAATATTATAAAAATAAATAAATAAATATATATATATATATATATGTTATATAAATGACTAAATATATAAATATTATATAAATGACTAAATATATAAATATTATATAAATAAATAAATATATAAATATTATATAAATAAATAATTATATAAATATTTTATAAATAAATAAATATATAAATATTATATAAATAAATAAATACATAAATAGTATATAAATAAATAAATACATAAATAAATAAATATATAAATATTATATAAATAAATAAATATATAAATATTATATAAATAAATAAATATATAAATATTATATAAATCAATAAATATATAAATATTATATAAATAAATAAATACATAAATAGTATATAAATAAATAAATACATAAATAAATAAATATATAAATATTATATAAATAAATAAATATATAAATATTATATAAATAAATAAATATATAAATATTATATAAACAAATAAATACATAAATAGTATATAAATAAATAAATACATAAATATATAAATATATAAATATTATATAAATAAATAAATATATAAATATTATATAAATAAATAAATATATAAATATTATATAAATATTATATAAATATATAAATATTATATAAATAAATAAATATATAAATATTATATAAATATTATATAAATAAATAAATATATAAATATTATATAAATATTATATAAATAAATAAATATATAAATATTATATAAATAAATAAATATATAAATATTATATAAATATTATATAAATAAATAAATATATAAATATTATATAAATAAATAAATATATAAATATTATATAAATATTATATAAATAAATAAATATATAAATATTATATAAATAAATAAATATATAAATATTATATAAATAAATAAATATATAAATATTATATAAATAAATAAATATATAAATATTATATAAATAAATAAATATATAAATATTATATAAATAAATAAATATATAAATATTATATAAATAAATAAATATATAAATATTATATAAATATTATATAAATAAATAAATATATAAATATTATATAAATATTATGTAAATAAATAAATATATAAATATTATATAAATAAATAAATATATAAATATTATATAAATATTATATAAATAAATAAATATATAAATATTATATAAATATATAAATATTATATAAATATTATATAAATAAATAAATATATAATTATTATATAAATATTATATAAATAAATAAATATATAAATATTATATAAATATTATATAAATAAATAAATATATAAATATTATATAAGTAAATAAATATAAACAAATAAATATATAAATAATATATAAATATTATATAAATAAATAAATATATATAAATTATAAAAATAAATAAATATATATATAAATATTTTAAAAATAAATATATAAACATATAAATATTATAAAAATAAATAAATAAATATATATAAATTATAAAAATAAATAAATTAATATATAAATATTATATAAATAAATAAATATATAAATATTATATAAATAAATAAATATATAAATATTATATAAATAAATAAATATATAAATATTATATAAATGAATAATATATAAATATTATATAAATGACTAAATATATAAATATTATATAAATAAATAAATATATAAATATTATATAAATAAATAAATATATAAATATTATATAAATAAATAAATTAATAAATATTATATAAATGACTAAATATAGAAATATTATATAAATGATTAAATATTTAAATATTATATATATCACTAAATAATTATGTAAATAAATAAATTTATAAATATAATATAAATAAATAAATATATAAATATTATATAAATAAATAAATATATAAATATTATATAAATAAATAAATATATAAATATTATATAAATAAATAAATATATAAATATTATATAAATGACTAAATATATAAATATTATATAGATGACTAAATATAGAAATATTATATAATTTACTAAATATAGAAATATTATATAAATGACTAAATATAGAAATATTATATAAATGACTAAATATAGAAATATTATATAAATGACTAAATATTTAAATATTATATATATCACTAAATAATTATGTAAATAAATAAATTTATAAATATTATATAAATAAATAAATATATAAATATTATATAAATGACTAAATATATAAATAATATATAAATATTATATAAATAAATAAATATATAAAAATTATAAAAATAAATAATTATATATATAAATATTATAAAAATAAATAAATAAACATATAAATATTATAAAAATAAATAAATAAATATATAAATATTATATAAATGACTAAATGTATAAATATTATATAAATGACTAAATATATAAATATTATATAAATGACTAAATATAGAAATATTATATAAATGACTAAATATATAAATATTATATAAATGACTAAATATATAAATATTATATAAATAAATAAATACATAAATTGTATATAAATAAATAAATACATAAATAAATAAATATATAAATATTATATAAATAAATAAATATATAAATATTATATAAATGATTAAATATATAAATATTATATAAATGACTAAATATATAAATATTATATAATTGACTAAATATATAAATATTATCTAAATGACTAAATATATAAATATTAATAAATGACTAAATATAGAAATATTATATAAATGACTAAATATAGAAATATTATATAAATTACTAAATATAGAAATATTATATAAATAAGTAAATATAGAAATATTATATAAATGACTAAATATTTAAATATTATATATATATCACTAAATAATTATGTAAATAAATAAATTTATAAATATTATATAAATAAATAAATTTATAAATATTATATAAATAAATAAATATATAAATATTCTATAAATATTATATAAATATTATATAAATAAATAAATATATATATATGATATAAATATTATATAAATAAATAAATATATATATATATATATATATATATATTATATAAATATTATATAAATATTATATAAATAAATAAATATATAAATATTATATAAATAAATAAACATATAAATATTATATAAATAAATAACTAAACATATAAATATTATAAACATAAATAAATAAATATATAAATATTATATAAATATTATATAAATAAATAAATATATAAATATTATATAAATATTATATAAATAAATAAATATATAAATATTATATAAATATTATATAAATAAATAAATATATAAATATTATATAAATATGATATAAATAAATAAATATATAAATATTATATAAATAAATAAATATATAAATATTATATAAATAAATAAATATATAAATATTATATAAATACAAAAATATATAAATATTATATAAATAAATAAATATATAAATATTATATAAATACATAAATATATAAATATTATATAAATATTATATAAATAAATAAATACATAATTAGTATATAAATAAATAAATACATAAATAAATAAATATATAAATATTATATAAATAAATAAATATATAAATATTATATAAATATTATATAAATAAATAAATATATAAATACTATATAAATAAATAAATATATAAATATTATATAACTAAATAAACATATAAATATTCTATAAATAAATAAATATATAAATATTATATAACTAAATAAATATATAAATATTATATAAATATTATATAAATAAATAAATATATAAATACTATATAAATAAATAAATATATAAATATTATATAACTAAATAAACATATAAATGAACATATAAATATTCTATAAATAAATAAATATATAAATATTATATAAATAAATAATTATATAAATATTATATAACTAAATAAACATATAAATATTATATAAATATTATATAAATAAATAAATATATAAATATTATATAACTAAATAAACATATAAATATTATATAAATATTATATAAATAAATAAATATATAAATATTATATAAATATTATATAAATATTATATAAATATTATATAAATATTATATAAATATTATATAAATATTATATAAATATTATATAAATATTATATAAATATTATATAAATAAGTAAATATATAAATATTATATAAATAAATAAATATATAAATATTATATAAATATTATATAAATAAATAAATATATAAATATTATATAAATATTATATAAATATTATATAAATATTATATAAATAAATAAATATATAAATATTATATAAATATGATATAAATAAATAAATATTATATAAATAAATAAATATATAAATATTATATAAATAAATAAATATATAAATATTATATAAATAAATAAATACATAAATTGTATATAAATAAATAAATACATAAATAAATAAATATTTAAATATTATATAAATAACTAAATATATAAATATTATATAAATGACTAAATATATAAATATTATATAAATGACTAAATATAGAAATATTATATAAATGACTAAATATAGAAATATTATATAAATGACTAAATATAGAAATATTATATAAATGACTAAATATATAAATATTTAAATATTGTATAAATCACTAAATAAATATATAAATAAATAAATATATAAATATTATATAAATAAATAAATATAAAAATATTATATAAATAAATAAATATATAAATATTATATAAATATTATATAAATAAATAAATATATAAATATTATATAAATATTATATAAATAAATAAATATATAAATATTATATAAATATTATATAAATAAATAAATATATAAATATTATATAAATATTATATAAATAAATAAATATATAAATATTATATAAATGACTAAATATAGAAATATTATATAAATGACTAAATATAGAAATATTATATAAATGACTAAATATAGAAATATTATATAAATGACTAAATATTTAAATATTATATATATCACTAAATAATTATGTAAATAAATAAATTTATAAATATTATATAAATAAATAAATATATAAATATTATATAAATGACTAAATATATAAATAATATATAAATATTATATAAATAAATAAATATATTAAAATTATAAAAATAAATAATTATATATATAAATATTATAAAAATAAATAAATAAACATATAAATATTATAAAAATAAATAAATAAATATATAAATATTATATAAATGACTAAATGTATAAATATTATATAAATGACTAAATATATAAATATTATATAAATGACTAAATATAGATATATTATATAAATGACTAAATATATAAATATTATATAAATGACTAAATATATAAATATTATATAAATAAATAAATACATAAATTGTATATAAATAAATAAATACATAAATAAATAAATATATAAATATTATATAAATAAATAAATATATAAATATTATATAAATGACTAAATATATAAATATTATATAAATGACTAAATATATAAATATTATATAATTGACTAAATATATAAATATTATCTAAATGACTAAATATATAAATATTAATAAATGACTAAATATAGAAATATTATATAAATGACTAAATATAGAAATATTATATAAATTACTAAATATAGAAATATTATATAAATAAGTAAATATAGAAATATTATATAAATGACTAAATATTTAAATATTATATATATATCACTAAATAATTATGTAAATAAATAAATTTATAAATATTATATAAATAAATAAATTTATAAATATTATATAAATAAATAAATATATAAATATTCTATAAATATTATATAAATAAATAAATATATAAATATTCTATAAATATTATATAAATAAATAAATATATAAATATTATATAAATATTATATAAATAAATAAATATATAAATATTATATAAATATTATATAAATAAGTAAATATATAAATATTATATAAACAAATAAATATATAAATAATATATAAATATTATATAAATAAATGAATATATAAAAATTATAAAAATAAATAAATATATATATAAATATTATAAAAATAAATAAATAAACATATACATTATATAAAAATAAATAAATAAATATATAAATATTATATAAATGACTAAATGTATAAATATTATATAAATGACTCAATATATAAATATTATATAAATGACTAAATATAGAAATATTATATAAATAAATAAATATATAAATATTATATAAATAAATAAATATATAAATATTATATAAATAAATAAATACATAAATAGTATATAAATAAATAAATACATAAATAAATAAATATATAAATATTATATAAATAAATAAATATATAAATATTACATAAATGACTAAATATATAAATATTATATAAATGACTAAATATATAAATATTATATAAATGACTAAATATGTAAATATTATATAAATAAATAAATAAATAAATATTATATAAATGACTAAATATATAAATATTATATAAATAAATAAATATATAAATATTATATAAATCAATAAATATATAAATATTATATAAATAGATAAATACATAAATAGTATATAAATAAATAAATAAATAAATATGTAAATATTATATAAATATTATGTAAATAAATAAATATATAAATATTATATAAATAAATAAATATGTAAATATTATATAAATATTATGTAAATAAATAAATATATAAATATTATATAAATAAATAAATATATAAATATTATATAAATATTATATAAATAAATAAATATATAAATATTATATAAGTAAATAAATATATAAATATTATATAAGTAAATAAATATATAAATATTATATAAATAAATAAATATATAAATATTATATAAATATTATATAAATAAATAAATACATAAATAGTATATAAATAAATAAATACATAAATAAATAAATATATAAATATTATATAAATAAATAAATATATAAATATTATATAAATATTATATAAATAAATAAATATATAATTATTATATAACTAAATAAACATATAAATATTATATAAATAAATAAATATATAATTATTATATAACTAAATAAACATATAAATATTATATAAATAAATAAATATATAATTATTATATAACTAAATAAACATATAAATATTATATAAATAAATAAATATATAATTATTATATAACTAAATAACATATAAATATTATATAAATAAATAAATATATAATTATTATATAAATATTATATAAATAAGTAAATATATAAATATTATATAAATAAATAAATATATAAATATTATATAATTATTATATAAATAAATAAATATATAAATATTATATAACGTATTATATAAATAAATAAATATATAAATATTATATAAATATTATATAAATAAATAAATATATAAATATTATAATAAATATTATATAAATAAATAAATATATAAATATTATATAAATATTATATAAATAAATAAATATATAAATATTATATAAATATTATATAAATAAATAAATATATAAATATTATATAAATAAATAAATATATAAATATTATATAAATATTATATAAATAAATAAATACATAAATAGTATATAAATATTATATAAATAAATAAATACATAAATAGTATATAAATAAATAAATACATAAATAAATAAATATATAAATATTATATAAATAAATAAATATATAAATATTATATAAATATTATATAAATAAATAAATACATAAATAGTATATAAATAAATAAATACATAAATAAATAAATATATAAATATTATAGAAATAAATAAATATATAAATATTATATAAATAAATAAATATAGAAATATTATATAAATAAATAATTATATAAATATTATATAACTAAATAAACATATAAATATTATATAAATATTATATAAATAAATAAATATATAAATATTATATAAATATTATATAAATATTATATAAATATTATATAAATAAGTAAATATATAAATATTATATAAATAAATAAGTATATAAATATTATATAAATATTATATAAATATTATATAAATATTATATAAATATTATATAAATATTATATAAATAAGTAAATATATAAATATTATATAAATAAATAAGTATATAAATATTATATAAATATTATATAAATAAATAAATATATAAATATTATATAAATATTATATAAATAAATAAATATATAAATATTATATAAATATTATATAAATAAATAAATATATAAATATTATATAAATATTATATAAATAAATAAATATATAAATATTATATAAATATTATATAAATAAATAAATACATAAATAGTATATAAATAAATAAATACATAAATAAATAAATATATAAATATTATATAAATAAATAAATATATAAATATTATATAAATAAATAAATATATAAATATTATATAAATAAATAAATACATAAATAGTATATAAATAAATAAATACATAAATAAATAAATATATAAATATTATAGAAATAAATAAATATATAAATATTATATAAATAAATAAATATAGAAATATTATATAAATAAATAATTATATAAATATTATATAACTAAATAAACATATAAATATTATATAAATATTATATAAATAAATAAATATATAAATATTATATAAATATTATATAAATATTATATAAATATTATATAAATAAGTAAATATATAAATATTATATAAATAAATAAGTATATAAATATTATATAAATATTATATAAATATTATATAAATATTATATAAATAAGTAAATATATAAATATTATATAAATAAATAAGTATATAAATATTATATAAATATTATATAAATAAATAAATATATAAATATTATATAAATATTATATAAATAAATAAATATATAAATATTATATAAATATTATATAAATAAATAAATATATAAATATTATATAAATATTATATAAATAAATAAATATATAAATATTATATAAATAAATAAATATATAAATATTATATAAATATTATATAAATAAATAAATATATAAATATTATATAAATATTATATAAATAAATAAATATATAAATATTATATAAATAAATAAATATATAAATATTATATAAATAAATAAATACATAAATAGTATATAAATAAATAAATACATAAATAAATAAATATATAAATATTATAGAAATAAATAAATATATAAATATTATATAAATAAATAAATATAGAAATATTATATAAATAAATAATTATATAAATATTATATAACTAAATAAACATATAAATATTATATAAATATTATATAAATAAATAAATATATAAATATTATATAAATATTATATAAATATTATATAAATATTATATAAATAAGTAAATATATAAATATTATATAAATAAATAAGTATATAAATATTATATAAATATTATATAAATATTATATAAATATTATATAAATAAGTAAATATATAAATATTATATAAATAAATAAGTATATAAATATTATATAAATATTATATAAATAAATAAATATATAAATATTATATAAATATTATATAAATAAATAAATATATAAATATTATATAAATATTATATAAATAAATAAATATATAAATATTATATAAATATTATATAAATAAATAAATATATAAATATTATATAAATAAATAAATATATAAATATTATATAAATATTATATAAATAAATAAATATATAAATATTATATAAATATTATATAAATAAATAAATATATAAATATTATATAAATAAATAATTATATAAATATTTTATAAATAAATAAATATATAAATATTATATAAATAAATAAATACATAAATAGTATATAAATAAATAAATACATAAATAAATAAATATATAAATATTATATAAATAAATAAATATATAAATATTATATAAATAAATAAATATATAAATATTATATAAATCAATAAATATATAAATATTATATAAATAAATAAATACATAAATAGTATATAAATAAATAAATACATAAATAAATAAATATATAAATATTATATAAATAAATAAATATATAAATATTATATAAATAAATAAATATATAAATATTATATAAACAAATAAATACATAAATAGTATATAAATAAATAAATACATAAATAAATAAATATATAAATATTATATAAATAAATAAATATATAAATATTATATAAATAAATAAATATATAAATATTATATAAATATTATATAAATATATAAATATTATATAAATATATAAATATTATATAAATAAATAAATATATAAATATTATATAAATATTATATAAATAAATAAATATATAAATATTATATAAATAAATAAATATATAAATATTATATAAATATTATATAAATAAATAAATATATAAATATTATATAAATAAATAAATATATAAATATTATATAAATATTATATAAATAAATAAATATATAAATATTATATAAATAAATAAATATATAAATATTATATAAATAAATAAATATATAAATATTATATAAATAAATAAATATATAAATATTATATAAATAAATAAATATATAAATATTATATAAATAAATAAATATATAAATATTATATAAATAAATAAATATATAAATATTATATAAATAAATAAATATATAAATATTATATAAATAAATAAATATATAAATATTATATAAATAAATAAATATATAAATATTATATAAATAAATAAATATATAAATATTATATAAATAAATAAATATATAAATATTATATAAATAAATAAATATATAAATATTATATAAATAAATAAATATATAAATATTATATAAATAAATAAATATATAAATATTATATAAATAAATAAATATATAAATATTATATAAATAAATAAATATATAAATATTATATAAATAAATAAATATATAAATATTATATAAATATTATATAAATAAATAAATATATAAATATTATATAAATATTATGTAAATAAATAAATATATAAATATTATATAAATAAATAAATATATAAATATTATATAAATATTATATAAATAAATAAATATATAAATATTATATAAATATATAAATATTATATAAATATTATATAAATAAATAAATATATAATTATTATATAAATATTATATAAATAAATAAATATATAAATATTATATAAATATTATATAAATAAATAAATATATAATTATTATATAAATATTATATAAATAAATAAATATATAAATATTATATAAATATTATATAAATATATAAATATATAAATATTATATAAATATTATATAAATATATAAATATATAAATATTATATAAGTAAATAAATATAAACAAATAAATATATAAATAATATATAAATATTATATAAATAAATAAATATATATAAATTATAAAAATAAATAAATATATATATATAAATATTTTAAAAATAAATATATAAACATATAAATATTATAAAAATAAATAAATAAATATATATAAATTATAAAAATAAATAAATTAATATATAAATATTATTTAAATAAATAAATATATAAATATTATATAAATAAATAAATATATAAATATTATATAAATAAATAAATATATAAATATTATATAAATGAATAATATATAAATATTATATAAATGACTAAATATATAAATATTATATAAATAAATAAATATATAAATATTATATAAATAAATAAATATATAAATATTATATAAATAAATAAATTAATAAATATTATATAAATGACTAAATATAGAAATATTATATAAATGATTAAATATTTAAATATTATATATATCACTAAATAATTATGTAAATAAATAAATTTATAAATATAATATAAATAAATAAATATATAAATATTATATAAATAAATAAATATATAAATATTATATAAATAAATAAATATATAAATATTATATAAATAAATAAATATATAAATATTATATAAATGACTAAATATATAAATATTATATAGATGACTAAATATAGAAATATTATATAAATGACTAAATATTTAAATATTATATATATCACTAAATAATTATGTAAATAAATAAATTTATAAATATTATATAAATAAATAAATATATAAATATTATATAAATGACTAAATATATAAATAATATATAAATATTATATAAATAAATAAATATATAAAAATTATAAAAATAAATAATTATATATATAAATATTATAAAAATAAATAAATAAACATATAAATATTATAAAAATAAATAAATAAATATATAAATATTATATAAATGACTAAATGTATAAATATTATATAAATGACTAAATATATAAATATTATATAAATGACTAAATATATAAATATTATATAAATGACTAAATATATAAATATTATATAAATGACTAAATATAGAAATATTATATAAATGACTAAATATAGAAATATTATATAAATGACTAAATATAGAAATATTATATAAATGACAAAATATAGAAATATTATATAAATGACTAAATATTTAAATATTATATATATCACTAAATAATTATGTAAATAAATAAATTTATAAATATTATATAAATAAATAAATATATAAATATTATATAAATGACTAAATATATAAATAATATATAAATATTATATAAATAAATAAATATATTAAAATTATAAAAATAAATAATTATATATATAAATATTATAAAAATAAATAAATAAACATATAAATATTATAAAAATAAATAAATAAATATATAAATATTATATAAATGACTAAATGTATAAATATTATATAAATGACTAAATATATAAATATTATATAAATGACTAAATATAGATATATTATATAAATGACTAAATATATAAATATTATATAAATGACTAAATATATAAATATTATATAAATAAATAAATACATAAATTGTATATAAATAAATAAATACATAAATAAATAAATATATAAATATTATATAAATAAATAAATATATAAATATTATATAAATGACTAAATATATAAATATTATATAAATGACTAAATATATAAATATTATATAATTGACTAAATATATAAATATTATCTAAATGACTAAATATATAAATATTAATAAATGACTAAATATAGAAATATTATATAAATGACTAAATATAGAAATATTATATAAATTACTAAATATAGAAATATTATATAAATAAGTAAATATAGAAATATTATATAAATGACTAAATATTTAAATATTATATATATATCACTAAATAATTATGTAAATAAATAAATTTATAAATATTATATAAATAAATAAATTTATAAATATTATATAAATAAATAAATATATAAATATTCTATAAATATTATATAAATAAATAAATATATAAATATTATATAAATATTATATAAATAAATAAATATATAAATATTATATAAATAAATAAATATATAAATATTATATAAATGACTAAATATATAAATATTATATAAATAAATAAATATATAAATATTATATAAATAAATAATTATATAAATATTTTATAAATAAATAAATATATAAATATTATATAAATAAATAAATACATAAATAGTATATAAATAAATAAATACATAAATAAATAAATATATAAATATTATATAAATAAATAAATATATAAATATTATATAAATAAATAAATATATAAATATTATATAAATCAATAAATATATAAATATTATATAAATAAATAAATACATAAATAGTATATAAATAAATAAATACATAAATAAATAAATATATAAATATTATATAAATAAATAAATATATAAATATTATATAAATAAATAAATATATAAATATTATATAAACAAATAAATACATAAATAGTATATAAATAAATAAATACATAAATAAATAAATATATAAATATTATATAAATAAATAAATATATAAATATTATATAAATAAATAAATATATAAATATTATATAAATATTATATAAATATATAAATATTATATAAATAAATAAATATATAAATATTATATAAATATTATATAAATAAATAAACATATAAATATTATATAAATATTATATAAATAAATAAATATATAAATATTATATAAATAAATAAATATATAAATATTATATAAATATTATATAAATAAATAAATATATAAATATTATATAAATAAATAAATATATAAATATTATATAAATATTATATAAATAAATAAATATATAAATATTATATAAATAAATAAATATATAAATATTATATAAATAAATAAATATATAAATATTATATAAATAAATAAATATATAAATATTATATAAATAAATAAATATATAAATATTATATAAATAAATAAATATATAAATATTATATAAATAAATAAATATATAAATATTATATAAATATTATATAAATAAATAAATATATAAATATTATATAAATATTATGTAAATAAATAAATATATAAATATTATATAAATAAATAAATATATAAATATTATATAAATATTATATAAATAAATAAATATATAAATATTATATAAATATATAAATATTATATAAATATTATATAAATAAATAAATATATAATTATTATATAAATATTATATAAATAAATAAATATATAAATATTATATAAATATTATATAAATAAATAAATATATAAATATTATATAAGTAAATAAATATAAACAAATAAATATATAAATAATATATAAATATTATATAAATAAATAAATATATATAAATTATAAAAATAAATAAATATATATATAAATATTTTAAAAATAAATATATAAACATATAAATATTATAAAAATAAATAAATAAATATATATAAATTATAAAAATAAATAAATTAATATATAAATATTATATAAATAAATAAATATATAAATATTATATAAATAAATAAATATATAAATATTATATAAATAAATAAATATATAAATATTATATAAATGAATAATATATAAATATTATATAAATGACTAAATATATAAATATTATATAAATAAATAAATATATAAATATTATATAAATAAATAAATATATAAATATTATATAAATAAATAAATTAATAAATATTATATAAATGACTAAATATAGAAATATTATATAAATGATTAAATATTTAAATATTATATATATCACTAAATAATTATGTAAATAAATAAATTTATAAATATAATATAAATAAATAAATATATAAATATTATATAAATAAATAAATATATAAATATTATATAAATAAATAAATATATAAATATTATATAAATAAATAAATATATAAATATTATATAAATGACTAAATATATAAATATTATATAGATGACTAAATATAGAAATATTATATAATTTACTAAATATAGAAATATTATATAAATGACTAAATATAGAAATATTATATAAATGACTAAATATAGAAATATTATATAAATGACTAAATATTTAAATATTATATATATCACTAAATAATTATGTAAATAAATAAATTTATAAATATTATATAAATAAATAAATATATAAATATTATATAAATGACTAAATATATAAATAATATATAAATATTATATAAATAAATAAATATATAAAAATTATAAAAATAAATAATTATATATATAAATATTATAAAAATAAATAAATAAACATATAAATATTATAAAAATAAATAAATAAATATATAAATATTATATAAATGACTAAATGTATAAATATTATATAAATGACTAAATATATAAATATTATATAAATGACTAAATATAGAAATATTATATAAATGACTAAATATAGAAATATTATATAAATGACTAAATATATAAATATTATATAAATAAATAAATACATAAATTGTATATAAATAAATAAATACATAAATAAATAAATATATAAATATTATATAAATAAATAAATATATAAATATTATATAAATGATTAAATATATAAATATTATATAAATGACTAAATATATAAATATTATATAATTGACTAAATATATAAATATTATCTAAATGACTAAATATATAAATATTAATAAATGACTAAATATAGAAATATTATATAAATGACTAAATATAGAAATATTATATAAATTACTAAATATAGAAATATTATATAAATAAGTAAATATAGAAATATTATATAAATGACTAAATATTTAAATATTATATATATATCACTAAATAATTATGTAAATAAATAAATTTATAAATATTATATAAATAAATAAATTTATAAATATTATATAAATAAATAAATATATAAATATTCTATAAATATTATATAAATATTATATAAATAAATAAATATATATATATGATATAAATATTATATAAATAAATAAATATATATATATATATATATTATATAAATATTATATAAATATTATATAAATAAATAAATATATAAATATTATATAAATAAATAAACATATAAATATTATATAAATAAATAACTAAACATATAAATATTATAAACATAAATAAATAAATATATAAATATTATATAAATATTATATAAATAAATAAATATATAAATATTATATAAATATTATATAAATAAATAAATATATAAATATTATATAAATATTATATAAATAAATAAATATATAAATATTATATAAATATGATATAAATAAATAAATATATAAATATTATATAAATAAATAAATATATAAATATTATATAAATAAATAAATATATAAATATTATATAAATACAAAAATATATAAATATTATATAAATAAATAAATATATAAATATTATATAAATACATAAATATATAAATATTATATAAATATTATATAAATAAATAAATACATAATTAGTATATAAATAAATAAATACATAAATAAATAAATATATAAATATTATATAAATAAATAAATATATAAATATTATATAAATATTATATAAATAAATAAATATATAAATACTATATAAATAAATAAATATATAAATATTATATAACTAAATAAACATATAAATATTCTATAAATAAATAAATATATAAATATTATATAACTAAATAAATATATAAATATTATATAAATATTATATAAATAAATAAATATATAAATACTATATAAATAAATAAATATATAAATATTATATAACTAAATAAACATATAAATGAACATATAAATATTCTATAAATAAATAAATATATAAATATTATATAAATAAATAATTATATAAATATTATATAACTAAATAAACATATAAATATTATATAAATATTATATAAATAAATAAATATATAAATATTATATAACTAAATAAACATATAAATATTATATAAATATTATATAAATAAATAAATATATAAATATTATATAAATATTATATAAATATTATATAAATATTATATAAATATTATATAAATAAGTAAATATATAAATATTATATAAATAAATAAATATATAAATATTATATAAATATTATATAAATAAATAAATATATAAATATTATATAAATATTATATAAATATTATATAAATATTATATAAATAAATAAATATATAAATATTATATAAATATGATATAAATAAATAAATATTATATAAATAAATAAATATATAAATATTATATAAATAAATAAATATATAAATATTATATAAATAAATAAATACATAAATTGTATATAAATAAATAAATACATAAATAAATAAATATTTAAATATTATATAAATAACTAAATATATAAATATTATATAAATGACTAAATATATAAATATTATATAAATGACTAAATATAGAAATATTATATAAATGACTAAATATAGAAATATTATATAAATGACTAAATATAGAAATATTATATAAATGACTAAATATATAAATATTTAAATATTGTATAAATCACTAAATAAATATATAAATAAATAAATATATAAATATTATATAAATAAATAAATATAAAAATATTATATAAATAAATAAATATATAAATATTATATAAATATTATATAAATAAATAAATATATAAATATTATATAAATATTATATAAATAAATAAATATATAAATATTATATAAATATTATATAAATAAATAAATATATAAATATTATATAAATATTATATAAATAAATAAAATATAAAATATTATATAAATGACTAAATATAGAAATATTATATAAATGACTAAATATAGAAATATTATATAAATGACTAAATATAGAAATATTATATAAATGACTAAATATTTAAATATTATATATATCACTAAATAATTATGTAAATAAATAAATTTATAAATATTATATAAATAAATAAATATATAAATATTATATAAATGACTAAATATATAAATAATATATAAATATTATATAAATAAATAAATATATTAAAATTATAAAAATAAATAATTATATATATAAATATTATAAAAATAAATAAATAAACATATAAATATTATAAAAATAAATAAATAAATATATAAATATTATATAAATGACTAAATGTATAAATATTATATAAATGACTAAATATATAAATATTATATAAATGACTAAATATAGATATATTATATAAATGACTAAATATATAAATATTATATAAATGACTAAATATATAAATATTATATAAATAAATAAATACATAAATTGTATATAAATAAATAAATACATAAATAAATAAATATATAAATATTATATAAATAAATAAATATATAAATATTATATAAATGACTAAATATATAAATATTATATAAATGACTAAATATATAAATATTATATAATTGACTAAATATATAAATATTATCTAAATGACTAAATATATAAATATTAATAAATGACTAAATATAGAAATATTATATAAATGACTAAATATAGAAATATTATATAAATTACTAAATATAGAAATATTATATAAATAAGTAAATATAGAAATATTATATAAATGACTAAATATTTAAATATTATATACATATCACTAAATAATTATGTAAATAAATAAATTTATAATATTATATAAATAAATAAATTTATAAATATTATATAAATAAATAAATATATAAATATTCTATTAATATTATATAAATAAATAAATATATAAATATTCTATAAATATTATATAAATAAATAAATATATAAATATTATATAAATATTATATAAATAAATAAATATATAAATATTATATAAATATTATATAAATAAGTAAATATATAAATATTATATAAACAAATAAATATATAAATAATATATAAATATTATATAAATAAATGAATATATAAAAATTATAAAAATAAATAAATATATATATAAATATTATAAAAATAAATAAATAAACATATACATTATATAAAAATAAATAAATAAATATATAAATATTATATAAATGACTAAATGTATAAATATTATATAAATGACTCAATATATAAATATTATATAAATGACTAAATATAGAAATATTATATAAATAAATAAATATATAAATATTATATAAATAAATAAATATATAAATATTATATAAATAAATAAATACATAAATAGTATATAAATAAATAAATACATAAATAAATAAATATATAAATATTATATAAATAAATAAATATATAAATATTACATAAATGACTAAATATATAAATATTATATAAATGACTAAATATATAAATATTATATAAATGACTAAATATGTAAATATTATATAAATAAATAAATAAATAAATATTATATAAATGACTAAATATATAAATATTATATAAATAAATAAATATATAAATATTATATAAATCAATAAATATATAAATATTATATAAATAGATAAATACATAAATAGTATATAAATAAATAAATAAATAAATATGTAAATATTATATAAATATTATGTAAATAAATAAATATATAAATATTATATAAATAAATAAATATATAAATATTATATAAATATTATATAAATAAATAAATATATAAATATTATATAAGTAAATAAATATATAAATATTATATAAGTAAATAAATATATAAATATTATATAAATAAATAAATATATAAATATTA